>JAVRKA010000062.1:2112500-2712500 GCA_034508555.1 Venustoraphidia nigricollis
CAAAATTTATTTCGTTGTTTGTATAATAATATAAATTACGAAAAACTGTAATAATAATTAATTCTTATACCTATATATTTCGGGCCACAATCGATGTTTTTCAAAAACGTGATTTATGTAACAATGAAATTAAATTTTAAATCGATACGTTATTTTTGATACGTTTTTATCAAACTACTTTACACATTCTAAACGTACAGAAATATTGTGTTAGTTAACAGTCACCTAACATTTATCTACACACACAGAAAGTTAGGAGTCATAAATATTGAAATCGTCTTAGTTATCTATACTAATATTATAAAGAAGCAAAGTAAGTTCGGATGTAAGAGGTAAAATCCGAAACTACTCAGTCGATTTAAAAAAAATTTTCACCAATATTTAGAATGATCCTTCAGAATGGACATAAACTATATACTACAGCGTTAAAATAAAAGCGCTTCGTGGAGACCAATATTATAGAACAATTATACTGTTTGAGATTAATAGACTTCGACACCATTTGAAAGATCACCATGAAAGTTGGTTATTCTTTAGGGCTCCGTCAAAGCCAATTTGCGCCAAGCTACTGGACCGATTGAGTTGAAATTTGGTACACATATGTAAGTCGGTGACCATAAGACGGACGTGTAACGTAAATTAATGCATTTTGAACATGAGGGTCATTTTTTAGGAGTAAATTAGAAAATAAAAAAAAAAGTTTGGCAAACTGTACTGTGTGACATATCAAATGAAAGGGCTAGTTGTAAGGGTCTCAAATATATATATTTTTATAATTTTAAAATAAATAATTTTCGAGTTATTTAAGAAAATAGATGAAAATTTACCATTTACCCCCCCCCTATCTCCTACTGGACCGATTGACTTGAAATTTGGTACACATATGTATGTCGGTGACTCAAAGACGGACGTATAACGCAAATAAATAAATTTTGCACATTTTTTTCCCGCGAGGCAAGATTATAATACAGTTTCAACTCAGTCACGTGCAAAGCCGCGGGTAGTGGCTTGTTTACTTACAAAATCACCCTAGACATTTACTTACAAACTTATTTATTTACTAAAATTAGAGGAAGTCGCATGATGAAATTAATAATAATAATAATAATAACTTTTATTAAGAAAAATAACAATTTAAAAATATACATAGTCGCACTTAAGTTGATAAACAAATTGTCTGTGAGAAATTGTTTCCGTTGAATCACTACATTCTACAACTTAAGAGTAACAGTGATTTTAATGAATATGTATTAATTTTTACAGTGGCCCCAATCAATTCCGATGCCTGTTCCCTCAAGTTACAATGATATTACTGTCGACAAAAAGATTCGAGATCATGTTGGTCTTGTCTGGTACAGTCGAAGTTTCTACGTGCCACAATCATGGAATAATCCCAATACCAGAGTCTGGTTGAGATTTGGCAGTGTCCATTACTTGGCCATGGTCGTAAGTCTACTAATACCGGGTTTCTGGTACGACTTTCAGCTTTAAATCTAAATTGAAGAATTTCAATTAAATGGAGATCTCTATCTCCATTTAGTTGAAATTCTTCAATTTAGATTTAAAGCTGAAAGTCGTACCAGAAATCCATAGCATTAGTCTAAATTCTCATAAATAGGTATTAACTATATTTACCCGTATATCAACTGTTCACGGTTTTAAGATGTATTGTGACCAGAAAACTTAATTAAACAGCTAAAAGCCACTGTTCAATTCGTTAAAAATATTTACAACGAAATATAAAATACTTAATACTCAGTTTCTAGGAAGACTTTCATTGTTAAATCTACTTTCAAATTACTGTAAGTATTGAATAACGATGAAAAGAACGGCAATCTTCAAGGTTTAAAATATGTTTATCTTAAATCCGCTTTCAAAATTGTACCAGAAATTGAACGTAATGTCACAGACTGCAGAAAATCGAAATGTTTATTTAAAGATACACATTGTGTTCTTGAAAAATTCAATGTGAAGAAGAAAATTTCCTTGTAATAAAATTTAAACTGTCAATACTACTGTAAGTAAGCAAATTGTGTTTTATTCCTCGTCTCTTTTTGGTTCGCAGACGCCATATTTAAATATTGCGCTCCCACAATTAAGACAAATCTAACGACATCTCATATGTTAAAATCTATCAAGCCGTTTAAACTACATAGCGTGACAAAGAAATAGACATTCATACACTCGAAAAGCATTACCCTCCAGTCGGGTAAAATGTAATTGATGAAAACATTATGACCATTTTTGTCGCTATAACGTGTTTTTTCGACTTGTCAGTATATGATATGAATGCGTACTTCACACAGACTGTAACCCATCAAGTGGTTGATTGAATAAATGCGTTCTATAAGCTCTACGACATAATAGAAGTATAAAGAAGCATTCATTACTAGATAATGAAAAAATTGAATGGTAATGATACGTATATTTCTGGGAAATTATACGAGATGTTACATACATAACAGAAAAAAACGATCAAGTGTGAACTGATCTCGCGGGGAGAGGGTTCCGTACTATTCCTTTTTCGGTGAGAACGTTAAGACTTGGGATTTTCGTTTAGGTTATCTTGTAAACTATAAGTGAGGCTCTCTATTTTTTTAGTGTATTTGCCATATGGCAACATACACTATTGGCGACGGTCGGATGGCGGGACCTAGGGGCCGGACCAAAATTTCTCGACGTTTCATAACCTCCTAAACACTTTGGCACCATTTTTAAAAATGTTTATATATATAATTATGTATATATATATATATATATATATATATATATATATATATATATATATATATATATATATATATATATATTTATATTTATATATATATATATATATATATTTATATATATATATATATATATATATATATATATATTTATATATATACATATATATATAAATATATATATATATATATAAATATATATATATATATAAATATATATATATATATATATATATAAATATATATATATATATAAATATATATATATATATATATATATATATATATATATATTTATATATATATATATATATATATATATATATAAATATATATATGTGCGGGCAATAACTTTCGAAAGAGTTTATTGATTTTAACGAAATTTTGTCCGCATGCTGGAATCCACCACCGCAAGAACCCTATTTAAAATGGGCCCAATCGGGCCATTTTGAGGGTAGTTTTTAGGGGTTGAAAAATGTTTTTGGGCCCCAAAATACCGAAAAAATTCTCGGAATCGTTTCAAAATTGAAATTTAACCCTCTGGTAGTAATTAAAAAGTGTCCCCAAAATTTTAATAAAATCGGCCCGACAGGACCGGATTTACAAATTTTATGATAATTTTAGTTTGCAGATAGTGACTTATTTATTGAAGGGTGTATTTAATTCGGTATAGACGTTAGATTGATAATAATATTACAATTAAGAAAAAAAATGTTATTTTAAGGGGTGTATTAAGGGGTTAAATTTTTTATTTTGCCGAAAAACAAACTTAATTTCACATAATAAAAGAATAAAACCACACGGCCCTATACAAGCAAATACACTATATTGTCGGCAGGGTTTTGGCACTGCGACCCGGGTTTTTTAAACTTTTAAGTAGTTTCGGAGGGGCGCTCATATATTTTCTTTAATACCTTTTAAAGTATGCATTTTAAAAATAATAAAAAATATTATATATTTATATTCCTCATAACGACCTCTTTCATTTCACAAAAATTGAAAGAAAATCATTTTTTTGCGATTATTGAATCAGATATTTGATGTTTAATTATTAATATTACAGTATGTTAACGGAGAATCAACGATGACCCATGAAATCGGTCACTTGCCTTTTGAGAAAGAAGTAACAGAGTTTCTGAAATTTGGATCTGAGAATCTGTTAAGTGTGGCTTGCAGTAATAACTTATGGAACCATACTGTACCACAAGGATCAGAAGAGCACATTCATACCGACGATGGTGACGTCGTGACGCAAACATACACATTCGATTTCTTCAACTATGCGGGCATCCACCGTCCGGTGGTTTTATATACAACCCCTAAAGTTTACATCGACGACATTACAGTAGTCACAACTGAAATATTCGACAATGGCACCGCCGAACTAACCTATGACATTACGGTGGGCGGGCTATACAACTTAGATGAATATATTTGCCAGTTAATTCTACTCGATGCAGACAATGCTGATATTGCTTCTGTAAATTCAACGGCATGCAAGGGAGCGATGCTAATTGAGAACGCCAATCTTTGGTAACTTAATAAGTCTCTGAGTTTCGACAATAAGGGTATTTTTATTAAAAACATATTTATTCCGCCTTGTATATTTATTTTACATAATTGAAAAGAAATTTGTTGAATTGGAAATTAAATATTGGGAAAATCCTATAATGCAAATCATTAAGGATCAGTGATTGCTTTGCCCTTTTTTCATGTCTAAAAACCATAACAATTAATTTACATGATTTCATTCTGTCTTTGTCGCGTTACTCATTTTGTTTAAATACCTTTCTTGTAGCGCTCATTGATTTCCTATGTCCTCAATTATTATACACTCTATATGCAGTCAAGGCTAGTAGAATACTATAGGTCGGGCATTAACATTGCTTAAAATGTGACAAGACGAGACGGGTGAAAGAGCGGGGGTAAGAGGCCTTAAGGTAATTGTCGTGGTACAATATTGTCAAAAAGTTATAGATTATACGCGCCATAAAAGTATACTAGCTTGTAGCTAAGTGATCCATAATTTCTACGCAAGACTGTAGCCGTGGAAACGTAAATCATACAGTATTCATATGCATGTATACTTTTCTATAAATTGTTGAACTTTAAATCGTTATTTATAAGTAATTAGACGGTCAAAAATGTTTTCTTATTTTTTTTTTAAACTCATAACAAATGCATTGAAAGACTGTCAGTTTTTGGAAAGTTTCTGACAGTTAGTTCTTTTTTTATAAATAAGAAACTGGTTCAGAACTACAGAGATCGTATACAATCAATGTTAATTATCCAATTTTTAATTGAATTTATCTCGGATTATATACGGTCTATCGGCTTCAAATTTTCAGGGTAATTGTATTATCATGTCCTTAATACGTATACAAAAATTAAGAATTTTCTGACGTTGTGCCTTAACCACGACAACTACTTTAATACATTTTCCCCAACACTGTCAAACGTTCATTATAATTGAAAAATCAACCCAGGGTTTCGAATGACGTAAACAATCGATTCAACCGATTACAGATGTGACCACTTTTATAGCCTCTGAGCGCAACCTATATAGTACCCTTCCAACAGCTATGTTCTAACTAATTAGTTGTGGTGCAAACTAATTCAGAAACAAAGAGTTGTAGGATGATTTTCACCACAGCAGATGTGTTATGGTCACAACATATTGGTTGTAAAGGAATCAATATAATATAACCACATGATCATAGAATGTTTCGCATTACAAAAAAAAAGAAAATGTTAACTTTTTAAACACCGTATTTATTGAGGAAAAGCGATCGTTATATTAAGAAAAATGTTTCTTAAAAAATTCAGTGATATCTAAAAATTAATTTTAGCAAATAGATATGATTTTATTGCTTAAAATAGTTATTACTACATTCTTTTAAATAGTTTCTGATAATTCAACCAATTTTAGTGTTCTGTCTAGCCGAAATAAAATTTCTAAAATACTGACATCTAAATAATTTTTTTTCAATACTCCATGCTTTTAAGCGAATCGCTATTTTTTGCACAGCCAAATGGTGATAAAAAATTTGTCATCACAACTTCATGACAATTTTACAACTTTTTGCGCTACTTGAAAATAACTATTACCTATATTCATTTCTGATTTTAATTTCACATGTATATGCTTCAAGATATAGAAAGCTAATGTAAAACAAAAACCTAGGTGGCCATATTTAATGCATGACAAACCGGCATATTTGTATACATTGCGCGTCTCTTTGCTGTGTAACGAGAAGTCGAACGCCGTCGATCGCCTGCACGACGAAATCGACGTCTACCATCTTCCGGTCGGCTTACGTACACTGAACTGGAAGTCCGGAGACGGCTACTTCATCAACAGCAGACCGATTTACTTCAGGGGGTTCGGTCGACATGAAGATTCTGATGTAAGTTCTATTTTTGACATAATATGCCGAAATCAATCTAAATATTTTCAACTTTTTGAAGTTATACTTTTGTTGGCACCCTGAGAGTAAAATTTTAGCAGCTAACGAAAATTTAACAGAATGAAGCCGCGCTCAGCTAACGAAAATTCGACGATATGAAGTTGGCCATAGGAGGCCCAGACTGAAATGATAGATGGACGAAATCAATCCAGTTTCTTTTGTCTAAAAACTATCTAATATAGTATATGTCTATAACCTTTGATTACAACCAATAGTCGTTTTAGGTGTCATCCAGGGGAAAAAAGTAAAACCCAAAATAAAATTTTTCAAACATTTGAGATTAATTCTCAATATTGTTCACGTCCATTATAATTAATGAGTTTTTTTATATTTTTTAATTTAGTTTAACTATATTAAAATTGAATTGTCCAATTTCCCGTGAAAAAATAAAAAATAAATTGAGATTAATATTTTGTAAGTATTATTCTTAAATTTTTTGAAGATTTTATTTCAACAAATTATTTGCATGTAAATTAAAAATAGATTTTAATCACGTCAAAGAAGTATAACTTCAAACGCGCGTAGATAAGTACACGCACCCACTTTTATGTAGATTCTTCACATAAAAGTTAATTTAATAACACCTTGTTTTTGTACGTTTTACCATCAAATTGCGGCTTCTTGTACTGAAATTACATTTTTTTTTTGTTTATTAATTCATGCAGATGTTATTGAATCAAAATATCCTATAACTATATAACGGACGTGAATATACCGAATATAAAATGTTTTGGCAGTTGAAAATTTGAAATTCTAAAACTACTGGGGAACATAATGTTTCCTTCATTAAATCCGTGCCTGCGCGTACAAATGCCGGCATGTTACTCGCGTCAAATATAGAGGTTCAAATGTAAATACGAATATATATAATAATATTATGTAGGGAAAAACATACAGAGTGAATATAGAAACTAGAATCTGCACAATATTACAATCTAAATTAAGAAAAAAAGTTGGTTAACGCTTAACTGAAATAAATATATATTTGTTTGATAGAGTTTTATTATTCAAGCGAATTTTATTTCTACTAATTAATGAGTTCAAACTAAGTTAAAATTAACAGTAACATAGGTTCTACTTTACTTGACCTATATATTTCTAACCCGTTCCCAAAACTTAGGCACGGCTCTCGCGCTAATGATGATTTTGACACAAACATTTCATACCAATAAATTTCAATTGCGTTGTCATATAAAACTTCGTCTGTTATATGTATATCAGCCTATAAAGTTTTCACAAAAGTATTTGAAATTAGGGATGTCGAAAAAATATGGATAAATCAATATTTTTTATTTGATATATCGATATTTTTGGACGATATTTAATATTTCGATATATCGATATAAAATTCCGAGTATTGACACCGATATTTTTTCCAGTAGCAACACTTGTCGAACTGAAAATGAAACAATGTTTTTAAAACATACTTTTAAATGCGTTCCAAAAACAACAACTGTGAATAAAGCACATGTAAAACACATTTCTTTTTCACCGGATTTTTCGATATTTTCGGAATAATGAACAGTTAAAATAACTATTCATGCAATATTGCATTTCATTTCTACAACATCTAGAATATTTATAATTATTTCGATTTTCACCTCATGTTGTACCAACAATTTTCTGTCGAATGTCACCTCTGGTACGCATCCGATAGGTTCACCATCCCTGGCTTTATTAATTATTCGATTAATCTCTAAAATTATCTGCTCCTAAATGTATTAGACAATTAATTAATAAACAAAAAAAATTCTTATCGTTGTTTTTGATTTCAGATAAATATTTATTAGTTGATTTATTAGAAATAATTAGAAATAATTTCTTCGAGTGCCAATGTTCTCTTTGAAATTGGACCGATATATTGATATTTTTTTAAAAATATATCGGTACCGATATCGATACTTGAAAAAAATATCGATACGATATATATCGATACTTTTTGGTACTTCCGACATCCCTATTTGAAATGGAACATCAAATATAGTTTTGTATATAAAGGCAAAAATTACACTGCCGTTGTTCGGGATCGACCGAGCTTCCCTCTGCTTGCATTGTTCGCGCTCTAACCCGCTCGTCTACGAAACGCACTTAGAGAAGAAACTGTTATTTTAGATAAATTGTAGATTATTGATGCTCAACATCTGAGGTCCTCAGCGAAAAAACTGTTATTTTAACATACTATATATTCAAAACTAACCAGAGAACATTACACAAATGACAACTCGAATCGAGACTGGCCGAGAATCGATGCGTGGTTGCGTCGCTGGACGCTTGTCGCAAACAAACACGTAAATTTGTGAGTGTATAGTGTAGTAGAGAAAGAAGCGCTCAGTATAGGGGAGTTCCAAGTCGAAATGAGTCAACGAGACGGGAGGTTGGCCGAATAGGATGCCGCTTGGTGTAATCTAAACGTTTTCAGTCCTATCCGAGCGCGCCATTAGATGTTTCACATCAAAATAATTAATAATCTTTTCTGAATATACATTTTCATTAATGTATATTTAGTAATCGAATACTCTCGAATACTTTTGTCTGCAGTAGGTATTCATAGAAAACATTCAATTGATATATAGGTAGATTTACAGCGATGAACATAATATGTGGATTGTAAAGTCTAAAAAAGTTTTTCAGGATATGGAACATGTAATTTGGGATAAAGAGCTCGTGCTCAGAAGCGTGAATTTACGTCGATATGAAATTTCAAAGACATTGTAATCAGACTAATGTGGTGGATAGAGCTAATTCATTCTGACGTCGAGAGCAGCGTCGCCCGGTATTAGGCAGCGCTGATATCGACGTCTTTAACGCCTCTTAGTGACATTTGGTTCGCATGAATGACGTCGATATTAATGTCTAACAATGGGCAGCCAGAATAGGCGCACACGCGATTAGACGACTTATCTATCTTCTGCCCCGATACCAACAAAGCTGTTCTTTGTATTTTATTTTTTTTGTAAATTCTTTTGGCACAGTAGGGTACAATTGATCCATGAGATTAAAAATGTAACGAACGTGTCGCAGTGTACGTATACCATATATTATAAAAATCGTTTGTCGAACAATAAGCGAAGGTGGCGGCGATGTACAATCGTTGCATCGTAACCTAAAGGTTCGATCCCGGCGGTCTGTGTCATTATTTTTGTTTCTTTTTTTACAATTATAACAGTTTTACTTCTGTAATGTAGTGTAAAATATACAGTTTCTTTTTTTAAAAGGTATATTAATTTGTATATAGAGAACGTCATTTGGAGGACTCTACCATATAAGGTATCTGGTCAGTATCATTAAATATCCAATTTGGGTCTTCAGGATATCACAAAATATCCATGACCAGAGATAGGATTCGAACCCACGACAATCTGATTCAAAGGCCAGCACGCTCACCATTACACCACACTGTCCTGTAACTTCGAAATCAATTCATTCTTTAGTTGACGTTTCTAATTATTAATTCGTTATCTCAAAATACATGTTTAGGCATCGCCTTCGCTTACAACCTCTATTAGTTTGTCGCTGTGATTCATTTACATAATGTATATTGTTTAAGCAGTTATACCTAATATTAATGCGTACTTTCCTAGCTGTGTATGTCGAAGAAGAAAAAGAAGCGTGTAGATTATAAACGCTCAACAACTGAGATCATCAGTGTCTATCTGCGTCTGTCTATCAATCATTATTTAGAAAGCTTAGTTTACATAAAACCTCTCAAATCGGACGTATTGTTGTTCCGCGAGCTTGGAACTGACACGATTAAATTATAACATTAAATAAATATATCTATATCTACTTCCTATTGCCTTTATTATGTGCAATAGTGTATTTGACATGTAATTAATTAATCGAATAAGAAATTAGTAATTAAATGTCTACATTCTCAAAAACACGAGGTTGATTTATTATTTCAAATTTCAAATTGCGATTTTTTGGCACGTTAAAAAGCGCTGCCTGCCATGATGGATTGAAGTGTGACGTAAGACTTGTAGTAAACACATATAAATACCACACTCACGTGAGGAAACACTAAAGGAACCTCGTGTAAATGATAGCGAGACATGTTTGCGTTTGTTCGTATACAACAAGAATGACGTCATAGTAGGTAAACATGGCGGCTCGTGTATTCGCGCCAAAAATTTTGAGTACTATTTTGCCATATAAAACGATTACATTTAAGCGAAATAAACATTCATGTCTACTAATGCTACAATATAAACATTTTAAGACAATTTTAAAATAAGAGTTAAATAGCCTTCTCGAAAAATGCAGCGATGTTCAGCCTGTAAGGGTATTATACACAACATTATGCACTGTTTACAGATTCGAGGGAAGGGTTTGGATCTTCCAACAGTGGCGAGAGATTATAATTTACTAAAATGGGTCGGCGCTAACGCTTACCGAACGTCGCACTACCCATACGCAGAAGAGATTATGGACTTTGCTGATCGCGAAGGATTCATGATTATAGACGAATGTCCAAGCGTTGATACCGAGTAAGCTTCTTCATATTTACATTCCTATAGTAACGCTCACGACCAGGGACGAATCTAGTGTTTCGGGATCTGGGACTTGTTGAACTTCAATGGAGCTCTATTTTTTGTTACATTAAGAATCTTTAGAATTGGGGTTAAACATTCTTTTTTTATAACATCAAAAACAGAGTAAAAACTTGGTGACCTAACCAAACAAATATAATAATATAAACTCACTCAAACAAATTTCAAAATTCACCCAATAATTGTCAAAATTCAACCGAGAAACTGTTAAAAATCACCAAAAAATTATCAAAACTCACCCAACAATTGTTAAAAACCCTCCAAAAAATCGTCAAAATTCATCCATAATAATGGTAATTATTAATATTAATATGGGCTCTTTGTTAATGAAAAGTATTATAAATGTATGATTATAAATTCAATTTTTGTGGGTTCTTGACACAGGGAGTTCTGTTAGTCTTTATCTAGATCCGCCTCTGCTCGCGACCTGTTATAGTAGATTATATATGTATAGTGTCGTAATGGATTATATTACGGCGAGGTGTAACATTTTTACAATACAAGTGCCAACAATTTTTAACAATTATACGAGTTGTAAACCATTACGCTGAGATATATTATATGGTACGTTTGCACGTAGGTACCTCCTATACACAAAAGTTGTTTGTCACATCATTTCGCGGTTGGCAATTACTTACAACAATTTAATCCATCTGATGTTTTCCAAATATTATTACAATATTATTACAATAATTTTATCGTGACTACAAATACAAATTTGGGGCAGTCTGGACATATTTTGTAATCATCCAAATTATCTGGTGTATTTTTTGTGTTAAAAAAAGCATAAAATTTAAAATTACATATTTAAACAATAATGTTTATCGTAATAGTTTTAAATAATACAATATAAGGTTAAAAAAAAATATTATTATATTTTTTTAATCAAACAAATTACAATACCTAAGCAGTTTAGCACCAACCGAAATAATGATAAAAAAGCAACCACCAAAAAAAATTGAATACTTAAAAAATTAATGCAGTGTAATACAATAAAAACTGAACTACTCTATAAAAAACAACGGACAGCCATAGTTTTACTATGAAATTAGGCGCGACCAATTTTGTTTTATTTTACAGCACTAGTGGTGTAATGGATCACTTTAGTTGTAGAAGCACTTATTTTATAGGGGGTAGTACAAAAAATATTTGATACGCCCATATTATGGATATATTCTTATCGTTATGATAAATATACGTTTGTTTTGCATTGTTAACAATGTGAATGTAAACTTATACAAAGAGAGGTTGTTAATTAAAATTAATTAATTATTTACATATAAGTATTAGATATTCAGGATTACTTAATTATATAAAAGATGTGGTGTTCATATTTGATTCACAGTTTTCTCAATAATTAATGACGTACTCAAACTTCATATACAAATGTCTTACGGGTAGATAATTAATTAATTACATTTTATGATGTCTCTATCGCTGATTTTTAACAATTTCATCTATTTTCAAGTAGTTTGACCAAAAGCTTCTGAACTTAATTTAATTTAATTAATGCGAAATTTGAGGAGTTCTGTATTATAATCAAAGAGCTTGATGGTAGATAACGATATCACATATGATGGCGAGAATCTGAAATATTATATATTATGTATTTAAGTTGTACATTTTGCAATGAAGTAACAAACCATATTATGGAGTTCATGTTCCGCACTCTAAAAAAGCGAACTTTGTCTTCGTTTTCAGTAATTTCACGTGTTCAGTATTAATTTTTTCGATACTTTTTTATTTTTAATTGTGCACCAAACTTATTTCAATAACAAGTAGTAGACTACTGAAAACATTGGAATAGAGTAGAATACAATATTTTATTATCATCATTATTGTATTTACCATATTGCGCATACACTGTTGGCACCGGTCGGATGGCGGAATCTAGGGGTCGGACCAAAATTTCTCTACGTTTCATAGCCTCCTCAACAGTTTGGCATTATTTTTTTTAATGTTGATATATACTTATATATATCATGAAACTTATTTAAAACTAGCCTCATCGGACCTTTTTAAGGGGTGTATTTAGGGGTGGAAAACTGTTTTGAGACCCAAAAATATCGAAAAAAATCTCGGAATTGACTTAAAATAGAAATTTAATCCTTTTGCATCAATTAAAAGGTACTTACTTACTCCTAAAATTCTAATAAAATCCGCTTGACAAGGCTGAATCATAAATTATATGAAAACACTTCCTTCTGTATGGAGAACTATTTTTACTGAAGGCTGTATATAATTTTATGCAGATGACGAATTGATAAAACAGACAAAATATTGAAACTAAAAAAAAAGTATTATTTTAGGGGTGTATTAAGGGGTTAAATTTTTTATTTTATCCAAAAATAAACATAAATTCACATAGTAAATTCACACTGCCTGTATATGTAATCACATTATATTGTCGGCAGGGTTTGGCACTGCGGTCTGCGACCCGAGCTTTTTTTATTTTTAAGATTTCGCTCAAGAAAGAAATGACCACCTACGTCCGCACGTCCGTAGAATGCACACACACCCACACACATAGGGGGAGTCCCCCGAGTACCGGACACTTAAGGTTTTTAATGAACAAAAAATGGAATAATTATGTTTTATTTCGATATTTAATATTTTCGTTTAAATAATCATATATAACATTAAAATAAATCAACAAAGATAAACATTGTACATTTTTTGCCACTTAAAATGGAATCAATCATTGGTTTAGTTTTTGGTTTCATTAAATTTGGCACCTAGTATCGCACAAGTATAAATTCGAACCCATAAGACCGGACAGAACCTGGTAATTATGGGTTTACAAAAATTTAAAGTTACACAATAATTTTACATTAATACTATAAACGCCTGAAGCGTCGGAAGCTTCTCTACTTGTCGTCTTTTGGTTTAAAACATATTCAATTGCTAATTTTAATTTCCTTGCATCCCAGATACCTTTTTTCTTCATCTGCAATATATCAAATGATCTGAAAAGATAAATAATAGGATTACAATATTATATAGAATATAACCGGTACACTGTTTTGTCAAAATATACTTGGATAGGTCTAATTCAATTTGTCCTGTACTAGGGAATCTGTTACTGCCCGGACTTACGGGAATAACATACAGTATTATAGTTCCGATTACCATAAATTTTATTAATAAATTCGCAAAAAAAGAATATCAATGTAAAGAGTACTTACCAATGATTGAATCAAAAGCACCACACACAATTAATTCACTTTAAAAATATAATCTATGACGTTCTGAATATTGCTCGACGCAACAAATTCCTGCGCAAAATGGCTAACGTGTAACCTGTAAGGCGTATCGGACGAAACTGACGCCTCCCGCGCTGCGGAGGGATCTGACCGTTGAGTTTGACGTCTTCGATTACACAAATGTTATTATGAGCATTATTTCATGTTTCAACGTGTTTTGTGCTGTAATAGGTGCTGTCTGGCGCTAGGGGGATTCCCCTACTTCTTATCAAAAACATATTGTGACTTTTAAACAAAGATATACTAAAAATGTTGATTTTTGTTATCGAATCCATTATAATAATTTCCAATGTACTGGGAAAACAAAACGAGACCTCTAAAAGATAAATCATTCTCAGATGAATTCTTTCTACCCATTAAACCGGCTGAATGTTTAAAGGTCTTAGAGACTACGTTAAGCGGCAAAGAGCCCCGCTTGAAGCGACGCCTCTTACAGAACTTATCCATGTTTCCTACTAATAAGTTTTATTGTAATTCGATATCATTGAGTTGTAGAGAGTGTAGAGACTATATTATTACCACTTAAACAGTGAACGCAAATCAGTTTGAATTTAATATTTTCTGTTCTGAAACTGCGATTCGAATACCTTACGAACTAACCTTTAAAAAGTCCAATATATACAGAGACGAATACCTGCAGGTTTTTTTTAATGAATGTTTTTGCAGTGATTTTAACGACAAGCTCCTAGCAAAGCACAAACAATCTTTGAGTGAATTGATACGGCGTGACAAGAACCGACCCTCGGTAGTGATTTGGTCCATTGCGAACGAACCACGCACGTACAAGAATGCATCAGATCAATACTTCAAAGCCGTTGCCGATCATGTACACGCCATCGATCAAACGCGCCCCATAACACTTGCATCGTTTGTTCCTATTGTCGGAAACGACTTGGCGGTAATGTATTAATTCTATATCAAGCCAGGCATAATATACCTCTAGATTATAAGTACTTAATAATTAGATGAAAGAAACAAATCTGAATTCATGAAAATCAGCCTCTCGAAAGCGGGAATCGATTTTACGTTATTATAGAGCAGCCAGATATTAATTCAAACAAGGGTAATTATCAACAGAATATTATTGTTTGTAGCCTTCTGAATAAAATTCTATATAAAATCCCACAAAAAAAATATTGAAACCACCATCGTTGTAAATAAAGGCCTAGTTTTGAAACCTGTTTATTTAATTATCAGCAATTTTTATCATTGCTTTTTTTATTTGACCAAACACAAACGACCATGAAAACCAATCATATTTTAGGTCGTTATGTACCTGCTGCCATCTATGTTATGCTTGTCGTGTACCCATGTTCATTAATAATTTTGCAGCAAATATCTAAATTTAGAAAGAAGAATTTTAAACAAATAATAATTGCTAACGCAATGGTAAACTAAACGAAATAGAATAACAAATATTACGAAACTAGGAGCAATTTAAACTTCAAGAATAACTTAACTGAAAGTTGTTTTATTATTACAACAGTTACGAGACAGTAACAATGACAAACTAAAATATTAGACTTAGGTACTGGATTGTCACTTGACATCTGAAAACAACACAAACAAACAGGTAAACTCACAGAGTATTAGTGCTTTCAGTTAATTAACAATATTAGACATCTTAAACCACGTTTGACAATAGGTGTAGTAAATTTGCTGAAATGGTCGAACGTCTTCTCAGTAAATGTAGATACTGTCAGCAGTTTTTGTGCGATTGTCTGCCGTTTTTGTTCACATTTCAAAGGAATTTATTTGTTCAGAAAAAGCATGACAGAAAGAGAGTTTACGTCAGTCAGAGTTTTAATTCCTCAAAAGTAAACATTTTGAAATTAATATAAGATATAAGTTTTAATTTCTACAAGTTGCAGAACGGCTATTTAATTGTTAAACATTCATTATTACCATGCTAAATCAGAAAATTTTATTTTTGTCCACTAGCACCGTCGGGACTCAAACCCGAATCTTTCCACTTTCGCGGCGGAATGAGTTATCAGTTACTCTACGGTGCGATATCTAAACAATCAATTCTTCATAATAAAGCAAAGTGTAACATTAAATTCACTACATATACGAGAGTTGATTATTTTAACTAGATACCGCTAGACATGAATCATCTCAATAGCGAGAATTATGAATGTATAGGAAAATTTCCATTTTTCCATTATTAATCCAATTTAAGTACGTCATAATATGTAATTCAAAGGCAGATAAAGGGGCTGTGCCATACCTATGTATATCATATGGAAATTTTTATATACGACAGACTTCCGTAAAGTTATTTATCTCCGAATATTTCTTCCTATATGCTCATCTCACAATGAGTAGCTTTATGCTATCATGCCATTTTTTTCAAAATATCCAAAACCTGTCTATTGAATTTAAAATTTCTCCACAGAAATGTTTTGAACTAATTGTTTCAGAAAAAAGAGATTGTGTATTTTACACTACACATTACAGAAGTAAAACTGGTATAATTATAAAAAAATAAATAAATAAATAATGGCACTGACCACCGGGATCGAACGTACGATCTTTAGGTTACGAGGCAACCGTTCTACCTCGCCTACACTTTAGCATACTGTTTTACAGTCAGTTTTTATAGTATATGGTATACCTATACATTGCGACACGTTCATTATTTCGTTTGCATAGTGTTATGTAGACAGCTTTTGATGAATTCTATATAATATATTCAAATTTTAAACGTCTGGAAACACGTCTTCCCAACATCAACACCGTTACTTCCACCATATATTTTTCAGTTTCTATTTTTCAATTTCTTATATAAATATTAATATTATAGCCTTAATATCAGAATATTGTATTGTTATCAGAGCTATATACGACTGCAAAGTGTTACATCAATTGAGCATTTGCAGGAGAGTGAAAACGTTGGACGATTTTTTCCATACTTGCCTATAACGCATAAAAGTGAAATTAATTATAAGCGTGTTATTAACCATACATTTTTAGTATCGATTCTATTATTGAAGTTAATACTGAATACAAAAATATACTTGTGAATGAATATTAATCCATCTACGCCACTGAATATAAATCGTAATGAACCCTAATGATTAATTCATTACCAAACCACAAACTGATGCGTTGGAGTGACAAATGCATTTTCAAACAGTCGTGGGCTGTAACTAATGGTGTACTTTTTGCATAGTTTAAACCTGTAACGATGCTTTTTCAAAATGAACAGCATTTACATGCATAATGATAGAATGTAATTTTATAAAACTGATTTTTAGCTACTTATTGAGTGGTCAATAGCATTTTCGTAACTATGAATGAGGCCTTACATTTTTTCAAATTTTGGATTCAGACAGGGAGGGTTTGCTCGATTTTCGTATATTTTCATTAATATTTCTTAAACTGTGCATTTTAAAATTATTAAAAAGTATTTATCATAACGAACCTTTTCATTTGATGCGTCACATGATACACTTGAAAAATATATTTTTTTTTATTTTCTCATTTAGCCCTCAAAATCGGAATTCGTTTATTAACGCTATACGTCCATTATTACATCATCAAACTCTATATATGTACCAAATTTCAACTTTTTTCGACCAATTTTGGAGAAAACAAGCTTTAACAGACAGACACTATACTGATCCTATATAGTATAAAGTTTCGTTTTTTGTACGGAATCCTAGGGGCCATTCATAAAATACGTTCGCCTACAAGGGGGGAGGGGTCTTGCTGAGTGTGACATGATGTGACAAGGGGGGACGGGGGGTCTACGGCAACGTGACGTTCGCTGTTCATTAAAATATTTTAAATAAATATTTTTTTTATAAATACTTTTTTCTCAATTAATTTATTCAAATTTTATTATAAAAACTAAATAAATATTTTTAGTTTTCAAAATTTGTGTACTATACATTGAAATGTATTATATTCAGGGGGGGGTATTAGTTTTTGTGACGAAATATTTACAGGGGGGTCACAGAAAGTGTGACACAGCATGACAATAGGGGGGGAGGGGGTCAAAAAACGTTGATTGTAGCGTGACGTATTTTATGAACGGCCCCCTAATAAAAACAGTCAAATATCTCGTAAACGGTGGAAACTATATAAAATTGTAGTAGACACTTAGGACCGTATTCAGAAAGAGCCAATAACTAATTTAATAGGTAGATCGCACTAATAAACTATAGAAAATGCTGATTTGGTTTTCACAAACCGCATTTAGTGTTATTGCACCTTTAAATCGTCAGATAATTTAATAGTACCCTCCTATTAAACTATATTTATTGGACAGTTTTAAAAATGAATAAAATACTTTATTATATCTGTCCCTGTTTCATTTTGATTTTTGACAATTAATTCAATATGGCTGCTTTTGTTATTTTAGCATATGCATATAGTATAGTTAAATAGCACAGAAATACCTTGAATAATATTGTTATTTGAATAGATCACTTGTTTATTACCATTTCAACCCACTAGTGGGGAAATGGTGCTAGTTTAGATCAAAATTCACTTTTCAAAATTTTACAATATTTTTTCGTTTTGAGGTCCTCCAAATCCAAAAAAATATATTTTTGGAAAAACTCTGCGTGTCTGTTAGTCTGTGAGCACGATACAGATCAAACGGATAAACGGAATTTATATGCGCAAATATAAAGAGTTCTATTGTTTTTGGGAAAAATCTACGCATGCGCAAAAGAGATAGATCCTATAAAGTTGTTTTTTGTATAATGATGGTATACTTTTCCTAACGGTTTAATATTCTATTCATTTTTCCAAGAAAGTTTCGTAGAAAAATGTTTTTCCTAAGTTTCATAGTTTCGGAAATATTTTGAAAATAAAAAAAAATCAGATGTTCTTTTGTTCTGAAGATCTGTCAAAAAGAAATTAGGTAGCTGACAAGCATGCTGTGATTAATTGTTATATGTTAAACCATATTATGTAACCATGGAGACAAATAGCAAATATCATATTTGTTACTAGCCGTTATCCGCGTCACTACGCGCGTTAAAAGAAATTTTATTTTATTTGTATAATATTTCAAATGTCAATATTTATAAAGTTGGAATAGTCTTGTCGCCCAATTGGCTAGAATTTTTTTATGGGGAATCGTTAGTGCGAACGGCGGTTACCATAGAGTTCCTCAGGTATGAAAAGTGTGAAAATTTGACCAAATTTAACGTCATAGTGTAAAGGCTGCCACTTTAATACAGTAATAATACTTAATTATTGTTATTGAAAAACAATGACAGACGTGTATAAAAGTCTCTCCACTCTCTAAAAAACACAAAATTTACGATATTTTATCAAGGCTGAAATTTATATCTAATGTTAATATCATAATATTGTTCTAAGCCTATATTTAGCACGGCATACATTTTCCGCGATTCTAACATTCCGGTAGACAACTGAACGTTACCTCTGGCGCGAGCATAGGCATAATATATAATATAGTCCAAACAACTATAAGAGCAATGTAAATTGACAGGTAATTGACTATGGCCTCGAATAAGGAACCATCTCGATATTTATCTAGAATTAACTGTAATTTGCTCTATATTTTTTATATTTTGCCTTTATATAATATAAATATAATTTACATACGATAATTTACATCAGATAAATGGAATGGTTACTAGGGTAATTTATTTAGAATGCACCATAGATTAGGTATGCACGTAAATTTGGTTTTACCGGGATATTTCATGCAACCAAATATCTACTGATCAATTTACAATTTATATTAAGGGGGGCACAAACCTTAACGAGTCTATAGTTATTTCTTTGACAATTCTGCTTCGTGAATACAAACTTTTTGGTTCAATAACAGTTAACGATTCTGTAACTATTTAAGATTTAACAGGTCTTTATGAATACGGCCCGCAGTGTCGTAATGGTTTATGTTACGGCGACGTTATATTTAAAACGACCAAATATAATATAAAACCGCACGCCAAAACAACACAGGGATGATTTCGAAACTATATGTGACGATATTTGAGGGGTAGTAGTCAGTAGAGTACTAAGGTATATTTGTACTAAAATCAAATATTTAGCCTGAGCTTATAGAAATTGTAATTTTATGTACGATCCGTAACATTAAATTATATTCGAGATACATACTATATTTTTAGCATGTACCTCTTAAAAAGTACCTGATTATCACTATATTGGATTTCATTTGGGTTATGTACGGAATTTACGCCTGCTTTGTGTCATCTCTCTTCATCTTATAGAATCAAACGGTAACTGTAGCTTTTAGGAATTACTGTTCGATTGGTAAGATCGCAGTTTTTTTAAATTTATTTTACTTTACGCAATGGTACGAAATGGGTCATTTCACGATCGCTATACAGGCATGCAAGGCAACTTTTTTTATAGGGGACTGTGCAAAAATATTCTTTGTAACTCGAATAAATTGTAACTTTTGAAAAAAATTATTTTCGAATATTTTGTAGGGCAAGTACTTAGATATTATCAGCTTTAACCGTTACAACTCATGGTACGTGAATCCAGGTCGGACGGACATGATTACAATAGAAGTTATTACTGAAGCCAGGGAGTGGAATTCTAAGTACAATAAGTTAGTCCTTATGAGCGAATATGGAGCCGATACTATCTCCGGTTTACATACAGTATGTACCAAATGTTTAAAGAGACAATCAATTTATGTTTGTTTCTGAGCACCAGGGCTGGATCTAAGTTTTTGGGGGCTAGGGCTTATTGAAGTCCAATGGGCGACCACTTTTTTTTTGTTAAACTAAGAATTTTTAAATTTAGGTATAACATTTATTTTTAATAACATCAAAATCAGAGTTAAAGCTTGGTGACCTGACAAAACAAATAATACCTACTATAAATTCACTCAAAAAATTATCAAAATTCATAAAAAAATTGTCAAAATTCGAGCAAAAATTTGGTAAAATTCACATAAAACAAAATTAAAATTCACCCAACAAAATGTCATAATTCACCTAAAAATGGTCTAAATTGACCAGAAAAATTGTCAAGACCGTCCCATGATATAAACCCTTATATGAGTGACAAAAAAAACACCCACACCACAGTGATGAAGGTACCCGGTTACCTTCATACAGTTTATACGTAATGTAGACTATAAAGTTCTGCTTTTACGTTACACATACTTTGACTATTATTAGTGTATTTGCCATATGGCAACATACACTATTGGCGTCGGTCGGATGGCGGGACCTAGGGGTCGGACCAAAATTTCTCGACGTTTCATAACCTCCTAAACACTTTGGCACCATTTTTAAAAATGTTTATATATATATGTATATATATATATATTTATATATATATATATATATATATATATGTGTGCGGGCAATAACTTTCGAAGGAGTTAATTGATTTCAACGAAATTTGGGCCACGTGTTGAAATCCATCACCGCAAGAAGCCTATTTAAAATGGGCTTAATCGGGCTATTTTAAGGGTAGTTTTTGGGGGTTGAAAAATGTTTTTGGGCCCCAAAATACCGAAAAAATTCTTCGAATCGTTTCAAAATTGAAATTTAACCCTTTGGTAGTGATTAAAAAGTGTCCCCACAATTTTAATAAAATCGGCCCGACAGGACCGGATTTACAAATTTTATGAAAACACTAGCTTGCAGATAGTGACTTATTTATTGAAGGGTGTATTTAATTCGGTGTAGACGTTAAATTGATAATAATATTACAATTAAGAAAAAAATGTTATTTTAAGGGGTGTATTAAGGGGTTAAATTTTTTATTTTGCCCAAAAACAAACTTAATTTCACATAATAAAAGTATAAAACCACACGGCCCTACACAAGCAAATACACTATATTGTCGGCAGGGTTTTGGCACTGCGACCCGGGTTTTATTTTAATGATGTTAAACAGTTTACGATTCGTGACGAACAAAGTGACAGCTTGATCCACTTCCCAGAACACAAACCCTTATGCGAGTGACGAGGCACCCGGGTACCTTTAGCATTTTCAAATAAAAAAAAATATATTTTTACGCACTATAGATAGCTATGATTTCCTGAGAGCTCCTTACTATTTGTAAATAATACTTTTTTAATTGTTTTGATCCAGTCAACCATTTACGATATCGTGAAAAAAATAAAACATATTTTATACCCGTATTAGAGTGACAAAGGTACCCGGGTACCTCTTTGTGTTTTGTATGAAATTGAAAAAAATGTTTATACTTTCATACTTGAAATACAAAACAATAAAATTAAAGATATGTAGGTATCAAAATGTTTTATTCATATAAAAAATTACAAATTCTTGGATTATACGAAATTAGCACAACTCTCAAAGCAGGTCTTACATTTTGGACGATTTATTGCATGTTTATCACAAACTGGTTTTTTGTAGTTAGTGCAAGCTTTTCGTGTTTTTCTTTGCTTGTGTTTGAACTCTCTGCATATTATGAAGAAACTTCCAACTATTGCAACACGTCCTGTTGAATCCCGTTTAGTCCGCCATGTAGAAATTTTAGATCCGGAAGGAATCGAAAGTCTTAGTTCTCGGCCAAGCACGTCCTGCATTGCAGATCTGACATGTAATTTTGATGTCACGATGGAATTTTTTTTTAAATCTTTGAATTTACAACTGTGTCGTGAAAATATAGAACACAATATTTTCACGACTCAGTTGTACCTACACTCAAAGATTTCAAAAACTTTCTACGTTTGTCACTTGAGACAAAATGTGGATTATGTTCCATGTAAATAATATAGGTATGCTGCCAAAGCTGCAATGTCAATGATATAGTAAAAAAGTGCTAAAAGCCACCGATTCGTTCTGCGTTTTACGGTACATTCTCCTATTAGATCTATGCACCCCACTAAAAATGAGAATACCAAAAAATGCATCCAATTCTTGTTCTGTGAATGGTTTGAATATTTTTCCTTTCGGTCGCTTGCTAATATCAGGGTAACATTCTATCAATGTATTATTGTATGTTTCAGTAATCTTTCTCTCTTTTCGATTAGTTTCCCGCAAAATTATGTCAAACATTTCGTTGGACAAAATATTTTTGAATATTTCCATTTGACTGTAATGTTTACTGAAAGATGCAGGCGAATAATGTTTGGACTACTAGTTTGTGTTCTGGGAAGTGGATCAAGCTGTCACTTTGTTCGTAAACTGTTTAACTTCATTAAAATAATAATAGTCAAAGTATGTGTAACGTAAAAGCAGAGCTTTATAGTTTACATTACGTATAAACTGTATGAAGGTACCCGGGTACCTTCGTCACTCTGGTGTGGGTGTTTTTTTTTGTCACTCACATAAGGGTTAAGCACTCCTAACAGTGATGGAACGAAATAAAAGGAATAGTTTATTGTACCTATAGCGTTACCAAAAAATGTCATTTATCAAAATTGTACTTTTATAAAATATTATCTACGGATATACTAATTAAACTAGATAATGTATATATTTTCCAGATAGTTTCAAAATTCTTGAAATTATGTGTTTAACATTGTTATTAATAACCGCAGTATTGAAATTTAATACGGCGGAAATGTTCGACTCAAATATCGAGTATTTTCTCAGTTACTGTTAAACTATTGGATCCACGTATATCCAACCATTTGATTTTAGTCAGCAAACGTCGATAAAGCAGCCAAGAAACGCTTTTTTCCGACTTGATTTACAAATATTGAGATTTCGAACTAAAAACGTATTTTATCAAAACAAAATATATCCTTAGCGATAGTATAGCTTTTAATGAAAGATTTTTTAAAATTGGTTCAGTAGCTCCAGAGATTACCTCTTTATATAACAGTGTAAGATGGAAAGCGTCCAAATATTTTTTTTCAGATACCCAGTTTCATGTGGTCGGAAGAATACCAAACAGATATGTTGTCAATGCATTTCAAAGCATTCGATCAGCTGAAGAAAGAAACATTTTTCATTGGAGAATTTTTATGGAATTTTGCAGATTTTAAAACAGCTCAAGGTAATATGTTTAACAAATAGCGGTAGGTATACATTATATCTCAAAGGTGTTTTTGTCGGTATGAAATATTTCTCTTAATTCTGTATATCATTTTGGAGATTTTTTTTCTCTTTAATGACGAAAAATATCTTCAAATTAACGTTCTCATTAAAAAATTACAGTTTAAAAATGGTAACGTTTTCATTACATAAAATAACATTTAGAAAAAACCAACGTCGCCCTCTGGTGGCAATTTGTTTATTTTGACAGTTGTTGATAATATGGTGTGTAGTGACGCTGAAGTGTCTGAATAGAATAGAATAAAATAAAACAAATGCCGCCATCTGCTGGCACTCTGTTCAGTTGTCGGTAATAGACATAGTGGCGCTGAAATCTTTGAATAGAATAGAATAGAATAAAATTTATTTCCACCCTATTATACTGACCACTAACGGTGTGAAGTATTCGCACGGGTCCGCTAGTCAAAACATAAAAAAGTAAATTAAAAATATCAAAAATCCCGACTGCCTTAAAAGCGAACTGAAAAGATGGAAACTAGATCAATTGATAATATTAATAAGTAAGTGTAATAAGTTGTACAGAAATATCTGATGCTTCCGACTGTATGCTAGAATTTGATCTTGTTTCCATTTTTTCCATTCGCTTTTTGCACCGTCGGGTTTTTTGATTTTTTTAATTTCCTTTACTTTCATTGAATTTATTCGTAACATACAAATAAATATACACATATATTTGAAATCACAACATAATTTGTTTTATTTTCCCTCTCTTTTTTGATACGCAGACGTCATATTTAAATATTATACCCTACGTTACTCCCACAATAGACGAATCTTACGACACATATTATGTTAAAATCCATCAAGTCGTTTAGGCTACAGAGCGTACCAAAGAATAGGGATGTGGAAAAAAATATCGATATATCGATATTTTTTATTTGATATATCGATATTTTTGGGCGATATTTAATATTTCGATATATCAATATAAAATGCCGAGTATCGAAAACCGATATTTTTTTCCAGTAGCAACACTTGTATGTACTACCGCGACTGACTATGGCCGTTTAATTATTCCGAAAATATCGAAAACTCCACTAAAAAAACATGTCTTTATACATATGTTTTTGGAACATACTTTTAAGTACGTTCCAAAAACAAAACCAGTGAATAAAGCATATGTAAAATACGTTTCCTTTTCACCGGATTTTTCGATATTTTCGGAATAATAAACAGTCAAAATAGCTTATTCTTGCAAAATTTCATTTCATTTCTACAACTGCTAGAATATTTTTAATTATTTCGATTTACACCTCAATTCATACTGTACCAACAATTTTCTGCCGAATGTCACCTCTGGCACGCATGCCATAGGTTCGCCATCCCTGGCTTTATTAATTGTTCGATTAATCTCTAAAATTCTCTGCTCCTAAATGTATTAGACGTTTGATTAATAAACCAAAAAAAATCTTATCGTTGTTTTTGATTTCAGATAATTATTTATTACTTGATTTTTTAGAAATAATGTCCGTTAATTGCTATTTAACATTACATTAAGCTGGCCAATATGTATACTAAATTTCTTCGAGTGCCAATGTTCTCTTTAAAATTGTACTGATATATCGATATTTTTTAAAAATATATCGCTACCGATATCGATACTTGAAAAAAATATCGATACAATATATATCGATACTCTTTGGCACTTCTGACATCCCTACCAAAGAATTAGACACATATACATATTACATACATAGTGTACATTCGAAAAACATTACCCTCCATTTGGAACAGTTCGGTAAAAATAAGTAAGTAAATTGCATGTAGTTTACTTGAATAATCATGTGAGTGCTTTTAGGCCAACTTAGTGCAAATAATAAATTTGTATTCAATTTTAATGACATTTCTACTTTATTGGAATTTATTGAATAAACTTGAAGAAAATGTAACACGTCCACTTTCTCGTCAATTTTCAACGCAGTATCCATTAATTACGTTAAATAATATGCTAATTTCACACACCTAGCTTTAAGGAAATTTCTGCTTAGATTGTTTGAAATTTCCAGTTAACGTCAATTATAAAAGCGCGTGTTAATTATTAGTACACGTATAGGCTGTAACTGAAAGATATGCCGCACAAAGAATTAAGAGTATATATTGCAGTACACTAAATAATTTACGTCTTTGTGCATTTTGCATTAATTTACTAAGCATTTGACAGAGAAGGATGATATAAATTTTTTATGTATTCTACTATATGGAAGTATTATATAATACCAATGCGCAGATATGGAGTGCTTGTCTGGTTTGCGTGAGCAAAATGACAGAAAGACAGAGCGATAACTGCGGTAGCTATTCCATCTTTGTTCCACAGCATACAACAAAACGGGCCAGAAAGAAACTATACCAGTTTTATCGTCTTCTCTTTCCCGTCGGTTTGTAAGTGGCTGTGTAGATCTGATATTTCTCAATTGTAAAATATTTTCTCATTGATGTGTATTTTATACAAATATAAATATGGTTATATAATAAAAATGATTTGTTGGGAAAAAGGACTTTTTAAGTAAACACTTATTTGTTATTTATGGCGACGTTTCGTCCCATGCTTGGTACTTTTTCAAGCTTTATAAAAAAGTCCCAAGCAAGGGACGAAACGTCGTTATAAATAACAAATAAGTGTTTACTTAAAAAGTCCTTTTTCCCGACAAGTCATTTTTATATTAATTACCAAGGACAAAAAAGAAAAAAAAAAGTCAATGGTTATATAATGTTTAAAATATGAGTATATTATATCAAAATTACGTTGGCAGCTAAATTGATTGCTCTGCTAAAGTCACTATAACACAGTTTCGTTCATAGTGGACTTTAAATCAGTATATTTTATATGAAAGAATACACTTAATGAAAGAATCTATATTTGAATCTTCTTGGTTTCCGGATTTATATACCCATTGGTATTTCTACCTGACATTTCTTCTGCAATTGGGGTAGACATTATCAAAGAAGTGTCCTTTTTGGTGGCTCACACTTACTTGTAAGCTGCCTAGAAGGACACTTCGTTCATGCCACATCGCCTTTGATAATATCTACCGCAGTCGCAGACGAAACGTCAGGTAGAAATACCAATGGACCACAGCCTACAAACCTGGAAACTAAGAATATTTGGAACAAAGATGGTCTACACTCTTAGATAATCTAGGTATATTTACTTTTTAGTCAAGCGACCATATAATAATAGTTCGTTTTTTTTCACAATTGCAGGTATCACACGAGTTGGAGGTAACAAAAAGGGAATCTTCACGAGACAGAGGCAACCGAAAGCAGGAGCGTTTGTAATGCGTCGAAGATATTGGTCACTTGCACATCAGCTGGATAATGCTACATTGCCAGATGACTTGTTTCCATATGTTGTTGACAAAGTCTCAAAAGTTGAACTTTAAGTAAATAGTTTTATTTACTTTTTTGCTGCTATTATTAAACATACTTTTATTTATTAAATAAAATGTTTATAAGCAAGTTTTATTATAAAAGTATACATTTTTTTACTAAAAACCACGAACTTTTTACATCTAAAAAATGTTATTATAAAAAGGAAGCCGACAATTCGTCGAAGTTATCTTCTTTTATTTATGATCGAAGTGAGTCAAGTGCTAGGTGGCGTCACAGTGTTATATTTCATTACTTTGCAGCCAATATGTTTTGACTTAAGCGTTATGATAATTATAAATTATACAAAATAAAAAAAGTGGAATAACTGATGATAGGGAATTAGTTTTACAATTCTGGACATTCAGAAAAATGAAGCTATTTCATGTTGCAAACTGTTTTTTTTGCGAACTGAATTTCATAGTTTGTAGGCACAATTTGCATAATGAATTAATTGAGTTATTTTGCATTACAATACTTAATGTAGATGTATAGTATACAGGCTCATCCAAAAGTAACATCATAATTTTTAATAGCATATTTTTTGTAAGAATTTGAATTGTAAAAATGAAAAAAATTGTTAACAGATCAGTGCAAATTACCTTGCTATTGAATATCGAAGATCAAGTCCATTTAAGTTGGCATTATCAATATTACTTTCGTTCACCTTGAACCAGCAGGACTGGTTTATTATCGTTCTCACACATAGCCGCATATGTGTCCACTTGCACTGATGAGGACACGTTGTTCGGGTAAGATAATGCATCCAAGTCGATGTGGGATAAGTTCAACATTTGATGAAACTACAACTAGGCAAAGAACCGAACCTAAGTGCTTGAAGTACTGAGCATCGAGCACTTTAATAAATACTCGATTTATTTAAGCAATAAGCTCTTTCATTCAGAGGCGTAGCTTGGTAACCAAAGGCCATGGTGCAAAAAAAACATGGGGCTTAACAAAACTGTTCAGGTTTTATCAAGTCAAAATATAAATATATATAAATACTTTAAAGGTGCGAAGCAGAGCAAACCTATATTAAATTATACTAAAGAATAGCGTTTCTCAAGTAAAAATATTATTTTTCTTGTGTATAAATATTGGGACTCGATTACCTATAGATATTTTTTCAAGTTCTCAAAAAAAAAAAATTAAAAATGGAAAGTACAGTCAAAATCCGTTACAACGACATCGAAGGATCTATTCATATTTGGTCGTAAAAACCGATAGTCGTAACAACCGGTGCCGTTTTCGAGGTACAAAGTATTTTTTTCTTAAGTAGGTATGTAGTATTATAGAACGTGTAGATAAATATTAATCCATAGATATTAAGAGGAATAATATTCACATTATCATTTTTCTGTATTCATAAAATCTGTAATTTTAGTCTATTTGGAGCACTTCTGCGCGTACGAAATTTGTTTACAATACGACTGGTCGTTTTAACAGATATAATTCTCCGAAGATATATGAAGATATTACATTAAATGTAGTCGCTTAATGCGGTATGTCGTAATAAGCAATGTAAAAAGCAGTGTTTTTTTATAAGGCGGTCATATAGCATTCAGCCGGGACCTATGATTTTGGTCAATATAACCGGTATGTTGTTCTAAACGATGTCGTCGTCAACAGTTTTGACTGTAATATAAAGTTTTTTATAAAAGGTTTTTGTTGCAATAAAGTTTTAATTTTTTTAACGGATTATTTTTATAATCCGTTTCCTTATTGCTTTAACCCGCTAAATGTGACGACGAATATGTTAAGCTGGCAACACTGCACAAACAACAGAAATAATTCAGGAGAATTCCCCACAAGTTTCGAACAGAAATTCGAAATTTATTGGGAATTCCCCTGTATTCTTTCAAATGAACCGAGCTGAGTAGAGTAGTGGTGACAGCACTAGACTCGCATTCGGGAGGTTCGGGTTCGAATCCCGGCGGGGGCAGATGTGGCTGGGACTTTTTCCTACTGCCTCTCGCCGAGAAACGGTAATTCCTGTACCGGCCATCTTGATTGAGGTTTTCCATGGTTTCCCTCAATTAATTCCAGATAAATATCGAGATGGTTCCTTATTTGAGGCCATGGCCGATTACCTATCAAACTCCTAGTTCAAAAATTACCTACCTTATCCTAATTTCCTATAATTCCTTCATTCGCCCATTGCTATTACATAAGTTGAAGTTTTAAAAATGTAGAAAAATAACGGGAAGCGTGGTAGATGGCAAATAGTAATGGTGTGAATGGCGTCTGTTATGACATAAAGTCGAGAAACGGACGTTAAACGCATTATCATTATTATTATTATTATTATTATTATTATTATTCTTTCAAATGAGTTGCCGTGATTAAAGTCATGTTGCAACCTATTTTATTTACATTCCGAAGGTGGGAGAATTTTTTGCCAGCTCAATTTGAGGTTTGCTGGTCAGGTATTTAAAATGCTTATCAAGCATTCATGTTC
This sequence comes from Venustoraphidia nigricollis, assembly GCA_034508555.1. Lineage (NCBI taxonomy): Eukaryota > Metazoa > Arthropoda > Insecta > Raphidioptera > Raphidiidae > Venustoraphidia > Venustoraphidia nigricollis. The sequence goes on from JAVRKA010000062.1 coordinate 2,142,338, forward strand.
ATTAAGCTTGTTGAATACTTATTCAGTAGCTAATTATGTTTAAGTGCTTAATAAGTTTCAAGTCTTTCTGGAATTATCAAGCATCTGTTTTCCAAAGTGCCTTAAGCAAAGTGTTATAACAAGCATTATAAGTACTTAAAGCATTATTCCAAGTACTAAGTTTCAGCGCTGGTTGAAACGACAGTCGACCGAAGATAGCAGTGAACAGGACAACGGTGGATGTGATATTTCACACTGGCGAAAAACACAACGTTTCCTAGTTGAAAAAAATATGTTCTTAAAACCACCAGAATTTATTTGGACATTCTGTATGTTATTACCCATTAATAGAGTGTAGGTTGCAGTGTACATTGTACGTATTTAATGAAAACATTATTTCGTAGGCGTGCGTTAATATGACGACTTCCGGTAAGTTTCGGACAGTTTTAGTATTAAAAACCTCGTGCCTCGTGGAGGGAATTTCAATGAATGAAAAATAATGTTTTTTTAACTATTTCAATACATGAAATGAAACAAGTTGAAGTCCATATATTATAAAAAAATGCACTTCTTTCACAGTTTAAGCTTTACGTCTCACGAATAGATAACATCGTTTATTTAAATTCATTCGACTTTCAAAAGAATCGATGATAAGAATTAATTGTTAATTCTTATCTAATTCGTTTATTTTAGAAAAATATATATTTAATTACAAATTTTCCGTCAACACACACCAAAAGTTCTAATCAACTCTTTTTTAAGCAACGTTTTTAAATAACCACGGTACGAGATAGACTAATGAATAGAAACAAAAAATAACCTTCAATTATTTACAAATCCGGTTCAACGTTTTTTTTGCATATTTGCTTTTTGACATTTGGATATATAATTTGATGGGGAATGTTTTTATAGAAAACGTAGTGTTTTCTTCATTTTTTTAGATTACACTATACAGACTATGACAAAAATATCAAGTGTACAGCCATAAATATTTATGTTTTTTTTTCTTTTGAACCACGAATCTAGAAAATTTTATTTTATAATTTATTTATTTTTTATTTAGTAAAGATTTTATCGGTCTTCTCGCGTAAAAGTCAAAAACTTGGATATACAACCTGCATGCAATTTTTTAAAAGTTGAATCGTAATTCTTATATTTTTTATTGATACGCGGAAACTAATGTTTACTTCAAAAAAGAAAGCGCGCAACAATTAGCTCTCTCTTAATAATATATTGGTAGTTTGAACTTTGAATCATCCACGTGTATTCCTCGACAAGCCTACTTCCCCGAAAGAAAATAGATAGTGTGGCCGTCTCTATATCTTTAACATAGCTTGCGCTCAATGTCACACGCTATTTTATCCCCTTCACTCAGTGAACAAAAAAAAAAAAAAAAACAACTACAACGATATATGGCGAAAGCGAAGGCATGTCCAGGAGTGTACGTCGATGTTTTGTACCGATATGAAATGAAACATCGTATATATGTGCTGAGACGTTGGCATACCTTCTCAAGGATAAAATTCGGTAATGAACCTGAAACGAGTTATATATAAATACACACATTTAACAGAATATATGGCTATTGCAGAACGCATCTTTCTTCGCTTCATCCATTATTAGATCATCGCATATAAAAAGAAGTAGTCCTTCAGTGCGTCTTGTAGCTACAGACTAGACGTATTATACTGATACGCACAAAATCACGGAAAGATGTACAGTGCCTCTCATAATTATTGCCTCCGTCTAAAAAAATATTAGTAAAAAAACTTTGTTATTAAAAACAATTTTTATCGAAATGTACCGAAATGGAAAAAATAGTTTTTAATTTATGTTTAAAAGTGTGGGCTGTAAACTCTAGAATCGTTTATTAGTCATAACCCCACCCTCTTTAACTATGAATAATATTTCCTGTTTAGTACATTACAATAAAAGCTTATCTATAAAAAGTTTTTTTGTTAATCTTTTATTTTGATTTTTTAATCGTTCAAAATTTTTACCATTAAAACAAATTTATTAAAATTAATTAATTAACGGTGGCCGGTGTTTTATTCAATATTTAAAAAGGCTAGAGTATATTGCACTAAGTACAGAGAATTGAATATCTAATTGATGCTTTCATCAATTTTCTGATTACACTTCAGAAACTGAGAGTTTGTAAGAGAAGAGATACGGAATCGCCGTTTAAACAACCACATCTCAACAAGTTCGGCTATTTTCAAGTCCCTAAAATAAACCGAAAACATCACTACAAAAAGAAGATACATAGGGTGCTTAAACCGTTCATTAGCTAAAACTAAAATAGCATCTTTGTTATGTAAAACGCATTTGAAGAATAATCAAACTTGTAATCATACATAAAAGCTTCAATTTTACACGGTAGTCTAAAAGTAAGAAAATTAGATAATTGAATAGTAGCTCCAAAAGAACGTTGTGAAACTATTTTTTATTCGACAGAAGTGCGGAATGTAGCAAGTAGGCTAGGTATTCCTAATACTAATAATAGCTTTCAGCCGAAATAACAGAGTGAGCTTACTACTTTTTTTCAGAGCTGGGATATAATTTACATAACTTTCAGTCACCGTGCACAAGCTTTTTAACGACAGTAGGTAGTTCCTTCCCGTTTCGATCAATCTTCAGTATTGATATTAACAAGACTTTCCAGTGTTTACAAGTTGTTTCATAAAATAATGTTCAAAGCAATATGATAAGATATAATTATTCTGTAATATACATACTGGTATCTTGGGAGAAATTTGCCAAACTTGATAGTACGGGAGACATCACTGGTGTCGATCTGAACCGATCGACTAACCGAATGAAATGTATTTTTTATAAAATAAAATATGTTAACAAAGGTAACGTTAATAGGTTGCCTAAAGAAATCCTGTCAAGGTTATGTTTAATTAAAAATTCAAAAATTATTTTTTTTCCATACCTGGACCGATCGCCTAACCAAAAAAATTAAACACTAATCGAAAGTATAAAGCCTATAGAATATGGAAACATATGGTTGCCTACCTTTTTCCGGTCAAGACTTAACGGTTGCCAGGTTTAAAAAGGTGAATCTAAAGTGGTACCGGGACCGATCGACTAACCAATTAAATTAAACATCAAAATAAAGCTTATATTTTTTGTGAAACGCTAGTATACGGTTGCCTGCGAAAAACCTGTCAAGAGTCATGGTTGCCAGGCTTTGAAATTTAAAAATTAAATTCTTTTTTATTTATTTTTTAATATGATAATCTCGTTGCACAACTCCAATTTATTTTTTTTTAGTTTTCTTACATAGCTCTGTGTAACATATATTATTTTTAAATCAATCGCACGTTTACGCCATAGTGAAAAAAAATAAAAACCTTTAAAAACTTTAATTTTTCGAGATAACTCGAAATTTTTCGATCTTGCATAAAAAAATCAATGACGCCATTTTGTAGAACACTAAATTCTCTACAAAAAAGTTTCTAGCCATATTTTTCAAATCGCGATTTTATATACACAAAATGGTACATTTTAATGTAGATACTTCATATAGTGGAGTGCCGTAAGGTTTATACCTCGGAATCCAGGGCCAGTCAATGAATTTTCATAAAAACTGTTGGACTACATTGTTAAAAGCTCAAATAAAAAAGTTAAAAAAAATGTTTTTGCCGCTCTGGATTGCGGGGTGGATGCCACCCCTTCTCGGGGGTGAAAAATGTTTCGTTGAAAATAAGCACGGAAATGGATAGGTTGACTAATTCTAAGCAACTTTTGTTCTATAAAGTTTTTTCTGAAAGTCCATACTTTTCGACTTATTCGCGAGTGTAAGTGTCAATTTTTCAACCAATAAACTCACGTTTTCAGATGGTTTTTCCCGAATAACTGAAAAAGTACGTATTGTTCAAGTGCAAGGCTTTAGTCTACACAGGACAACAACCGTCTTTGGATACATTGATGAGGACGGATTAATTCCACAGGATAATCTAATCGCCAATCTTCTGGAGTTCATGAGAAGATCCAGAGTATTGGAGGGTTAGATTTAAAAATTCTTATAGAGGGACGTGAATCAATAAACTATCCAAGTCACAACCCCTATTTAATGAGTTCATTCAATTAAGTCTGAAGCGGTGATGACCAAACATGCGGCATTGTTTAGCAATTGTTTTCAACGTCTATACCTTAACAGTTGACTGTTTTCTTCAATAAGGCATAAGTTGCTAACTTTTCCGAATCGAACCTATGTTGACATAACTTTTTTTGCTTAATATAAAATTTGATAGATTCCTCTCGGAATGATAATTTAAACTAAATTTAAACCTTTGAAAAAACATACTTCTAAAATATTGCTACTTTAAAAATAAGTTCTAATGGAAAGTGAAAGTAGAATAAAAATACATCTTATTTTTTATTTCAGAATCTATAACCAAATTAATCAATCTGGACCCGTCAAAAATAGCACGAAGTTCTGATCTCAATTTTTGAAACATTCAGTATATATTACACAATACACATCCATCTTGAAAACTGGCATGCGAACTTTTCTAATATTATAGAATATTGGAATCAGGACATAAAAATATATCAATTTTAAATAATATGAACGAAATTTTTCTTTTCACTTCTCCCGTTTTTTTTAAAATTTAATTCATGTTTTTGATATCGTTAAATTATATATACCGTGAAATTGAAATTGAAAATAAAAAAGCGGGTGAAGTTAAATAAAAAATATTTTTGCATCCCTCCAGAAAATCAAAATTTGTGGAGCTTACCTAAAAAAATGTTAAATGTATTTATGTCTCATAAAATTGCAAGAATTGACTTTCTAAAGCTTTTAGAATTAGGAAAAAAATTTAACTGATTTAGCTTTAAGGCCAGGAATAGACGAGCTTACAACGCGCCGCACGCTGCACGCCGCGTTTTCTCCGGTGGAATGAATATAATGTATTTAAATTGAAACAAATACACAAGCGTTGAACACGTTCGTGTCCGCTGGCCAAACGCTTCTGTTTGCGTGTTGCAGGCGTCGCGTCAAAAACGCCGTCAATAAGGTACATTATTTACTATGCACACGGATACACGAGCAGATTTTTTACGCGGAGAAGTATAGATCTGTCCAAAATATTTTCAGGCAACCTTCGTCATTTTAACGCCAAAAACATGCATGTGTATTCAAAAGTCGGCAGCGCGGAGCGTGCAGCACGCGGCGTGTTGTACGCTCGTCTATTCCTGGCCTAAAACTTTAAAAAAACGGTTAATTATTTTTTTAAGTACCTAATTTATGAAAAGAAAATATATAGGACCAACGTATGACGATTTCATGTTCCGAAGATAGATAAGTTAATTTCGTATACAAAACAACCCATATAAAAAATAAAAACTATTGAAGGACAGTCCTTGCAACTATGTTAAGTGCTAGCGCCCTTGTAGTGCGTACATAATGTAACTATTTGGCAATTCTAATTTCAAGGTTAAACGCAGAGAATAGAAGAATTTGTGCGCTGAAAAAAATTCAACTAGCATGTCTATTGTTCCATATATGTAATAGGAGTTATGACTTGATTAAAAATTTTGGAAAAATAAAACAAAGTTTAAATCATCACATGAAAATTACCGTATAGATACTATAAACACATTAGAATCTAAAATTTTAACATTAAAATTTTGAAATAAGTGTTCACTGATCTAAGACAATTTCAAACTGTCTCGTAAATTCAATAATATTGTATTTTATGTACATTCAGAACTGTTTTTGTTTCTTTACAGTGGCGCCAAAAAAAAAAAAGAAACACGTTTTATCACTTTGCATAATATCGTACAGTGAAATTTAACCTTAATGAAAATTGATAATAAAAATGTATTTTTCCACGATCCCTTATAAAATAACTGCTTTTCATGCCTCTATAGCGGTAGTAAAATGAACCATTTCGCTCTAATGCGTACAGTAAAACAAAATATGTAATGTTATTTTAACAGCTCAATGTAACTTCTTAGTTTCCATTAAAATTTATATGACCGACAGAGAAAAAAAAGTTAGCGTTGTCTTCGTAAACAATCCAAATAAATTCCAATATGGCCGAACATGAATTGTCAAATATATATGTTACGGTAAATGTACACTCTTGGGAAATGTACACTTTTACCGTAAAATGTGTACATTTCCCAAAAAGTTAGGTATATGTGAACTGAATATAATGTATATGTACATTTCCCGGTAAATGTGTACTCTTGCCTTCACGTTTTGGTAAATGTATACTCTTACCTTCATGTTTTAAGAAAAGTTGGAATACAAATAAATTAAAAATGTTGTTGCAGTAAAAAAATATTTATTTAAATAAACATAATACAAAAGGCTTTAATAACGAAAATTATTTTAATTAAAAAATGTAAATGACAAACAAAACAGACTTTTCTTTGCATATTATATAATATGTCAAGTTGGAATACAAATAAATTAAAAATGTTGTTGCAGTAAAAAAATATTTATTTAAATAAACATAATACAAAAGGCTTTAATAACGATTTCGTATTGTGTATGCTCACATTTACCAAAACGACATGGTCATTGTGAATTCAATGTACATTTCCCTTCTTTGAAATTGTAAATGTTAATTGAATGCACATTACCCAAACGAGGAGGCAAATGTGCACATTTACCGGAAAATGTGTACATTTTCCGCAATATCTACTTTTACCGTAACATATACATATTATTATGAAGTGAACATTAGCTATTTTATATGAGGTATGGGCAAAAAAGATAGTATATATCTCGTTTGAAACGCTTTTATTAATCGTATGACTGTTAAGATTCTCTAGTCGCTCGTTTTAACATTATGTTACGTCCGTGCATAAAATAATGCCTTACAATCTAAACAAATAATCTACTGCTACGTAAATTTAAAAAAATAACGATTAAGTAATATTTAACAGCCACATCTAACCTCTTCAAAAAAAATCTTTATCAAAAATAAATATGTATTTCAAAAGTATAAAAAATCGTGCACACTTGTCAAGAATGGAATAGCACGACCAGCACAGTACAAACCTCCAATGTACTCAAACTCGCACACTAGACCAGCACAAATCAGCACGGACTAGCACCAACAAGCAAATTTTAGTGCAGGTTTCGTGATCTGCGGTAAACATTTTGCAGTTTTCAAGTAGTTCAAATGAATTAATGAAAACGACACATCACTAACCACTAAATCGGCCTATAGTACGATAAGATAGAAATTATCCTATACACATTCTTGACATTTAAGAAAATAATAAATTGAAAATATGAATTTGTGATAGGTTCCAAATAATAACACCGACATAAAAAATAATACATAAGTATATTTTTCTTTACTAAATTTCCAAAATATTTTTCGTCATACCATGCCTGTCGATTTTAAAGCAGAAAGTCTGACATTTATTTACTGCTAAAATTACTCGCATATCGTTTGTATACGCGGATAGAAGTCATGCGCACTGATACGTAAGACAGCCGTTTGCCAGCACAGAACAAGTGTTCGCCAGTATAGGCAGTAACAGAGATGCAGTAGTAGATAGCCAACTGCTGTTATCACGTATAACCTCAACATTGCTCAGTTGAAAGTATAATTAATCTTTTTATATATTGGTGAAAGTTTGTACTTTCGACCGGGTATGAAGAAAAATAGTATACACCACACGAGCAGAAAGCTAAAAGTCCTGCACTGCGCGGCGCATGATGTCCTCGACTTCACCTTGGACATCATGACGCACAGTGCAGGAATTTCAACTTTCTGCTCTTGTGGTGAAATATACTCAGTGCCGTCCTAGGCCCCGTCCGATATGGCGCCCTTTTTGCTCTATGGGAAAGTGATTATTGAAACTAAACATCTAATGAAGCCAGAGAACCGTAAATTTGGGCAACTGATGATACAATAAAAAAAACCCGGGTCGCAGTGCCAAAACCCTGCCGACAATATAGTATATTTGCTTATACAGGCAGTGTGGCTTTATTATGCGAACTTAAGTTGGTTTTTGGGAAAAATAAAAAATTTTACTCCTTAATACACCCCTTAAAAAACATTTTTTTTTCTTAATTGCAATATTATTATCAATCGAACCTCTATACCAAGTTATATACACCTTTCAATAAATAATTCATTATCTGCAAACTAGTCTTTCTTAAAATTTTTTAATCCGGTCCTGTAAGGTTGATTTTATTAAAATTTTTGGGACACTTTTTAATTACCACCAGAGGTCTAAATTTCATTTTTGAAACGATTCGGAGAATTTTTTCGGTATTTTGAGGCCCAAAAACATTTTTCAACCCCTAAAAACTACCCTTAAAATGGCCCGATTAGGCCCATTTTAAATAGGCTTCTTGCGGTGACGGATTTCAACACGTGGGCCAAATTTAGTTGAAATCAATTAACTCTTTCGAAAGTTATTGCCCGCACACACACACACACACACATATATATATATATATATATATATATATATATATATATATATATATATATATATATATATATATATACATATGTATATATATATAAACATTTTTAAAAATGGTGCCAAAGTGTTTAGGAGGTCATGAAACGTCGAGAAATTTTGGTCCGACCCCTAGGTCCCGCCATCCGACCGATGCCAATAGTGTCTGTTGCCATATGGCAAATACACTAATAAAAGAATAGTAACTTCTTAGCACAACAGATTTGGATGTACATTTCGAGAGCTAAGCTCCCATCTTCAGCAAAACACTAAACTGATACCTAAATTAATTAAATCAATTTTTAGATTTCAACTGTTCTAGCTTTGTTTCCTTTTGAAATTTTGTCGCCTCTAAAATTTTGCCGCCCTAGGCCCGGACCTCACGGGCCTATAGGCGTAAATCCATCACTGAATATACTATTATTTTCAGTTTGATATAATAATAATTTTGAGTTCTTCATTATTTCATGTCTATATACGTAATTATGTAGATTCCATAAACGACAGTTCCACTGTACTTTTATTATATGTATACTGACAAAAGCGCAGATGATGCTTCCATTTACATGTGCACATTAGTAAGTGCAGGTCCGCTGGTATAAAATCTTTAATAGACTTGCGGCTTATAACTTAACAGGATCTATTGATCAGTTTGAAAGCAAGGTTTAAAATATTACATTACGGTTTAATTTTAGATTTTAGTATCAGTAAAACGTTTCTTGTGATGAAACCATAAAATAGTTTCATTTATGTCTGACACTAGAATTTTATTCAAATTAGAATACGAAAATGTGTAAACAATGTGATCTGTTTTAAAATTAATATGGACCTATAATAATATTAATGTTAGCGATTTTATAATAATGTAAATAAAAGTTATCGATACATATCTACTATGGCTAAAATAAAAACACATATTCAGGTATGCTTTTATATAAATTTTAATAAAATTTTGAGTTAAATTAAAAAATACGGCGATTGTGCAGCGTTATTTTGAAAGTGTGATTACAAATTAAACTGATATTTGCGGAACATGTAAATTGTATTCACACGATCAAAATTGATTTTTAATACTAAATACTTAGAAAATGTCGCAGTAATGCTACGAAACGTCGTACATTAGAAAATAAAAATCTTATTGTGGTCGAAGTACCTATGATTCCTCTATTAATCTGAAATTGACATACCAAAGAATTTACATTACTCCGAGAATTTTTAAGAAATATTTATATTTATTTTTTGATAATTTGTATGATTATAATTTTCGATTTTTACCTACTTCCTTACTAAATAAGATAAAACAAATTTTTCAGCATAAAATGTTCGGCTCATCACGTGTTTCTATGTTATATTATAGTATGTTATACTAGCGATTTGCCCGCGACTTCGTTCGCGTGATGTAAATGATATATTGTACCTACTTAAATCCTTTTATATAAAATCCACCCCCATCCCGTTCGGGTAGTGGGTTCAATAAACAAATGATCATGTATTCCTTTATTTTCTAAGAATAGTATTTTTGTCCTGAGTCTCACGTTTTTAGCTTAAACAATTTCAGAAACCTAGCCTATCCTTTATGAAGGTTTCTACCCTCCCTGTTCACCCACTTAAGGGTTGATTAAATAAAAGCGATAAAACATGTATTTGTGTATTTTTTATGAAGATTTCGTATGTTAATTTAATATTTTTAACTTTGACGATTCGTTTATGAACATTTTTTTCATAAAATTGTACAGCTCCGTTTGATCCCTTTAGGTGTTGAATTTCAAAAAATCCCTTCTGAGAGGATATTTATCTCGCTTAATCTTATAAATTATATAAATTATAATCTTATAAATTATATGCGTAGATGCCTATTTATTGCTATTTTAAGATAACTTATTTGCTTTTTCTGAGAATATTTACCGTAGTAATGTATATTTTTTTTCATACCATCAGAAAGTAGAGATTTCAAGAAACAAAAAGCCCACCGACTTTTTTAAAAAAGCAGATATTTTGACGTGCGAATTTTCGATTGAAAATTAGGGTGCTTTTTCGATATTATGTCAAAATAAGGTGAAAAAATAAATATTTTAAATCAAAAAAATTACTGTGTATTTGGGACATAAAAAGGTAAGTTTTCACCAAATTAAGTGAAAAAATAAATTTTTTTGCAAAAGATAAAAATAAAAAACCAAAAACTTGGTTATTTGAATTTTTCACATAAATTTTGAGGTTATGTGAAAAAAGTGTAAAAACAACAGTTGTAGATATTTTTATTACCTACAACTTTGCCATTTAACTTTTTTTCATGGGACTTGTAGTTTTGCCGGAAATCGAGATAAACCGTTTTTTACCCTTTAAAACTCACCCCCTTCCCCTTCCCGACCTCAGATCGACCGTATATTATTTTTCCTTTCATTTTTGTTATATTCTCTACCTTTTCCAATGGATTTCATCAACTATAATTTTGTTTCACTTTTTACCATTTTCAACACTATCGACCCTGGTCTATTAGTATATATTGAAATAATACCGCTAACTTCAACGATATGAACAATTTATCAAGTGAACCTATACCTCCCTCCCCCTCCGTTGATTTCGTTTTCATCTCCTTAGGGATAGACATTTTTGTGATAAAATGGAACCTAGATCACTTCTGGCATAGCCCTTTATCTGTCTGCTAAATGCCATCACAATCGATTCAGCCGTTTCGAAGATTAGTAGCCCGGACAGACAGACAAACACGTCAATTTTATTTATATGTATGTACAGACTTAAGGAACATACACCTCTAACAATGTAATATATGTGTTTGGTACGTTAGTGTAGTGTACATAGCTCAATGAAATTTACACTAAAAAATATATAATACGGTCGTCCCGCTTATCAAAATTTGATAATTTTGAACAGTGCACATTATTCCTTATACATTAACAAAAAAAACCCGGGTCGCAGTGCCAAAACCCTGCCGACAATATAGTGTATTTGCTTATACAGGCAGTGTGGCTTTATTTTGCGAGCTTAAGTTGGTTTTTGGGCAAAATAAAAAATTTTACTCCTTAATACACCCCTTAAAATATCATTTTTTTTCTTAATTGCAATATTATTATAAATCGAACCTCTATACCAAATTATATAGAACTTTCAGTACATAATTCACTATTTGTAAACTAGTGTTTTCATAAAATTTGTAAGTCCGGTCCTGTCGGGCCGATTTTATTTAAATTTCAGGGACACCTTTTAATTACTACTAAAGGGTTAAATGTCAATTTTGAAACGATTCTGAGAATTTTTTCGGTATTTTGGGGCCCAAAAACATTTTTCAACCCCTAAAAACTACCCTTAAAATGCCCCAATTACGCCCATTTTAAATGGGCTTCTTGCGGTGATGGATTTCAACACGTGGACCAAATTTCATTAAAATCAATTAACTCTTTCAAAAGTTATTGCCCGCACATATATATATATATATATATATATATATATATATATATATATATATATATATATATATATATACGTATATAAATATATATATATATATATATATATACATATATATATATAAACATTTTCAAAAATGGTGCCAAAGTGTTTAGGAGGTTATGAAACGTCGAGAAATTTTGGTCCGACCCCTAGGTCCCGCCATCCGACCAACGCCAATAGTGTATGTTGCCTTATGGCAAATACACTAATAATTTAAACCAAATATTTCGTTCTTATATTCTTCCTCAGTCCTCTAAATTGCAAGTATGAATTAAAAATGGATTCATTTCAAACGGCTGAGATTAAGTGCCGTATCAAATGTGGCTCTGATCCAGCACATCACTTCCGCGCATAGAAAGAGATGTATATACCAGTTTTATATGTCTACTACCGGCCGTTACGTCCAGCAGTTAGATATCCAAGGAGACGTTCCAGAGTTACTCATAGATTTATATGCCACCTCTGATTAAGAAATGTTTATTGACACTATTAATATTAGTGCTTTTACAATACGGAATAAAACATTCCTTTACTTTCGGTATTTTCACACGCTTTTTAACAATGTAATAATCACAAGCAGCAGAAATACAACAGCTAATTTACTACCTATCTCTTTATGTATGAATCAAGTCTAAGGGATCAAGCGCGATTCAACTACAGGCAGCCAAGCTTATATATGTAGCAAAACTATTCTATGCTTTTTACATTGAAAAATACACACTTTTGGGAATATTTTCTTGTAGAAAAATCTTCCGAAAAATTATAAAAAACTATTGTTATTATATATTTGTAATGTAGATTTCAAACCTAAAAAAAACGTTAGATAAGCCCATTCAGACATCTATCATCTGGTCTACACTACACTACGTTCCCCTAATCAAGAGTCGAAACTGCTAGTGTTTGCACTTTTATTAGATGTTGAAATAGCAAACAGGTCAGTGCATATAATTATACTTATGTATAACAAAAGCAATAGTGTCAAAAGTGTAAACATGTTTTACACTAAAGCAGGACAGCAAACACACCTATTTTTTTATTAAATGAGCCTGCAGTTATTAATTAATGTTATGTTTGACAATCGAAAATGCAAATTAAATAGGCGTGAATTTTTAGATAAGGTCAGTGATTCAGCTATGCAGTATGAGCGATAATGGGACTGTATTTCAACACGTAAAATACATATTTATATTAACATATTTCCAATTTTGTTAATTGAAATTTTCATTTAATAAAATACAGTAATTAGTGTCAAAATAATAAAAACATTGGTCGCAGTGGAAAATCCTCCCGATAAAGAACTTACGTATTTGCAAAAGAAGCAAGCGGTTTTTAAACGTTTTGTAAAAGGACTGTCATAAAATTTGTAAATTTTTTTAGTGTAATACATGGAGATTTTTTAATATATTTGTGAAAAACAGTTTTTTTTCCAAATGTTCCCCATTTTCTCCCGCGCAAAGTCTTGTTCTTTCTAAAGCATTATCAGTTAAAACATTTAGAGTTAGCTATTGAATTACAATCCGCATGTTATCATTTAAATGCTGGGTGGTCCATGACTGATTTATTTTGGATATTCTCAAACGTATTTGTTTCCTCGTTCGCCTAATTTAACGGCTCCAAATTATTATCTGGCGCTAGTGTTACCATAATGTCACACCACCCCATAAAATAATAATTCACTCACTAGATACAATATGACCTACTAGATTTTACATTACTTTTGTATAGTTATTTATTACATACATTAACTGAACTATTTACTAGATAAACTCAATGTTATTTGTTATTATATTATTGATTAATTATTATTAAGTATTAACCATTAATTTTACAGCTACTCATATAACAAACAACTAAGAAACACGTTTCTTAGTTGCAGTATTTAATAGATTATTATATTTTATCACTGGCATATTGCATAATTCATTTTTTCGCAAGAAAACCAGTTACCAATCTCCAGATAAATCGGAGCATTAAAATTTGACGCATATATAGGTAGTACTCATGAAAAAACTGAAAAATTCGTACATTCTTAACTCAGAGCTTGTGAAGTGATAGTAAAACAGAAAAAAAATAATTTGAAGAGATCATACGGAATTATTTTTGCTCATATATGTTTTAATATTTTGTTAGCCTCCAGTTGTAAAAACTGGAAATTTTAATACGTTATTATCAAAAAATTTAGTTATACGATAAACGCTAATTTATTTGGATTTCTAATATCTAAACTCTAAAGTTATATGGGCCTAGTACCAATTAATATTTTCAAATTATTATTTTATTATTATTATTATTAAAGATATTTAAAACAATTTAAGTATTGCAATTTACAGAACTACACTGCAAACACGTCACTGCATGGGTTGCAATATATTGGAGAATCTGGTCGACCGTTATGCGAAAGGTAAGACTATGTTATTATTAAAGTTGATTATTTCAGGAGATATCAAAATACACTTTTCATTTTTACTTTCCAACTAGCAGCCCTGTCTGATTTGGCTAGATTTATGGATTGTTTATTAAAGATAGACATATTTTGCAAGTGCAAACTTTTTTCATAAAATATAGTCGTATTTACCAGGCTTTACCCGGGAATAACAGCCCCCTGTTATGATAGCATAATGAAATATAGTCTAAAACCATATCCGCTTGTACACTGCACGCCATGCGAAATCAGAAGCCGAATGTCGAATGACTTGCAGCTGCACTGGCTGTTTCATGATTTACAGTCATTATTACACAGACGCGGGAGAAGAGGGGATACCAGTCGGCATAATTTTAGGCACTTTCTTACTAACTGCGACGAAAGATGATATGTATTTTTCGCAAACAAAAATGAAACCCCGTAGGCGATGGTAAATAAATTTCGATCAACTGATCGCTCGCAACGCTCGTTTAATAGAAATGTACCTCAGGGCATGTGGCCGATGTTTCTATCAGTCCATCGGAGCGAAAAACGGATAGCAGGATTTACTCACACTGAACAGTTGAAAAGCATCTTTAATCGTATTTTAACATAGATATGACGTTGTCTAGATCACATATTACATTTGTATGTATCTAAATCTCATTAATTACTTACTTATCATATTAGGGTCACTTTATGCCATAATCTAAGTACTTTTTACAAGTTTTTATTTAACTTACCACGTTTGTCAGTCAGTTTGCCAGTTTGGGTCAAAACTTATTACCAAAATTTCGACTAGATCTAATTAAGTTAGAGCTTTGAAATTTTGCTCACGTGTATAAAAGTTCGGTGACAATGCATAAATTCAATATAACGGACGCCCCAAGATGAAGGATTACCTTTTTCTTCACAACCCTACTGACACAGGTTTCAAATGAAAAAGTTTGAGAGAGAAAGATACAGATTGTAGATTATAGACGCTCAATATCTGAGATCAGCAGCATCTATGAAAAAGTTTGACGAGTAGAATACGATAAACTGTGTGACATCATTGTAAATCCAATATGACGGAGAACATATTATATTTTAAAAGCCATCCGTCCTAACGTCACAAAATGTTGTTTTAGAAAAATATGTTTTTATATAAGGGAATTCAATGTTTTTTTCTTCTTCTTTTTTCAGACTTTGGTGGATAATAATTATCGTTTTGAGCATGTTTCTTTGCGGCTCTTTAATACGGGATGCTTGGATCAAATGGCAGAATTCTCCTGTTATTGTCTCCCTAGATGAGAACCTGACACCCGTATGGAATGTTCCTTTTCCGGCTATTACTATATGTTCAGAAAATAAAATCAAGCAAACGGTTTTTAATTTTACACATATTTTTCAAAAATTCAAAGATGGCAATTCAAATATTTCTAATGAAGAGTAAGTACAATAATACACTTAGAATTCTTTTATTGGTGAAAGTTTTAATATTTCGAAAAAAAACATTTAGATAATCAATTAAGACTTGGCACGAGACCAGACAAGACGAGACTTTTGGTGATAGTTTACTCTCGGACTCTTTGACAAAGAACAATAATCTCAATAATGAATATCTCGCCTCGAGTCATACTTGGTATTGTCACATCGTAGGCGATGAAATATGTTTGAAGTTATATACTTCTTTTGACGAGTTGAGTGTAAAATTTTAGCAGGTAACGGATGTTGCGCCTGAATTCTCATTAAGCACTGCGGTGCCGACCCAGGATTTGCTCGGGAGCGACTACAGGTATGAAAATTTAACCAACTTCGTTATTATATGGACAAAGCTGCCGTTTGAAAATTTTAAAATATAGGTACAATTATTTTTATATATAAATAGCAATGACAGACGATTATCGCGCTTCTAACGTCATAGCAGACATTTTTGAAATTGGCAAAAATTATAAAATTTCGAAAGTATTATATAAAATCTGATTTTTTATATGTTGTTCAAAAGTATTAGAAGCCTATATTTGTCATGGCAGACGGCAAAATCTGATTTACTGCCCGAGCATACGTATCTACAGAATATTCAAAAAGTCCGGAAACGCTGAAATATCTCAAAGGAATGGTGTTCCGAATAAAAGTTTCTCAATTCCAAGAAACTCTTTGGAATCGAGAAACTTTTATTCATATATTTATTCATATAGTAAAGTCACGCTGCCTGTATTAGCAAATACACTATATTGTCGGCAGGATTTTGGCACTGCGAGCCGGTTTTTTTTTATATAATAATAATTGTACATTTTAAAATTTTCAAACGGCAGTTTTGTTCATATGATAACGAAGTTGGCTAAATTTTCATTTCTGTCGCAACCGAGCAAATCCTGGGCCGGCCGAGCCGGGCTTAGCGAGTCCCCATCTCATGACTGATAGGTATAAGAGACTCACTGGGCAAAATTTCAAATATAATTATTTACTTATAAGTAGCCGACCACTGGCTCTTAGACTAAATGTCCGTTCATTACACGTCAGTACGCGTACTGTACAGACAAGGAATCAGATTCCGATTACCAGAATCGACCGATGAGAGAAACTTCCTTGTTTTTATGGAAGGATGGAAGTGCGCATAGTAGAGGCAGGCATCAGTGGGTGCGTATATGAGTCAGACAGTTTAACAGAATAAATTATATTTATTCTGGTTCCATAAGATTAATAATGACGCATTGCTATTCTGACATGTCAAAATTTATTATGCTATTTTTAATGTCCAATGTCAGTATCTCTCAAATATTTTATAATTTATAATACGCGCAACTCTGGCCTAAAATTGGAATCAAGAACATAGGTGCACACGGTTTGAAATGTAATAAAGTTTTGATATGTCAAATACTATAGAAACAGTATCATATTAAAGTAACCCGCAGACTGATTTTTTCAGAATTTTCTTAATTTACCCACGTTAGCTAAGAAATACAAATATTGTAAATAAATAGTGTTGCCAATTGTTTCTGCACCTTTGTCACTCCGAGCCTATAGAAAGCAATGTTTTTTTAACTATCAAGATTTACACATTTACTTGTAATCTATTCCCATCTTGTGTATATGGAATTATTTTCTGGGGAACGTCTAAAGTGACCACACATGTGAAGGAAGTATTTATTATATAAAAAAAAAATAGATTGATAGCTGCAGATGTCAATTCCGGACAAATATGCAAGCAGTTTTTTAAAATGTTTATACTGTTTGCAGTAATTTTATTATAAATTTTATATTATTTTTTAAAGAAAATATACAAAACTTGCACCATACAACATTCTTGGTAACAGTATTGCACACACAAATAGTACCTCACAATACTATAGTTCGGCTTTGTAATAACTTACATCTAGGCCTTGATCATTTTAGAAATGAATATTTAAAAAATGAAGAAGATATTCTGTTCATGAATATTTTATGATTAATTTTAAAAAACTGCACACACTTGTCAAGCATAAACTTACATGACCAGTACAAAATAAATTTTCAAACTTCACGATGTCGTACACTATACCAGCAGAAACCAGCGCAAAATCACCACAAACCAGCTAATTTTAGTGCAGGTTTTGTGATGTGCGGTAGACATTTTGCAGTTTTTCAAGTAGTTTTATATCAATGAAAATTAATTAATGAGAACGATACATCACTAGGACACCAGATCGATCCAGCGCGGTTAGATAGAAATTTCAGGCGACCGACTGACGGTCGTTGCAGAATGCAGATGCTGGTCTAATGTGCGCTACTCCGTTAAATAAATGGGTTCCACGAACCGTGCTGCATTGGCCGTGCTTGATAGATGTGCGTAATCTTTGATGTGTATTTTGGATAAAAATAAAAGAATAGTTACTTCTTACCAGTGGTACTCAGTGGATGTACATTTCGAGAGCATAGCTCCCATTTCAGTTTAGTGTTTTGCTGAAGATGGGAGCTATGCTCTCGAAATGTACATCCACTGAATAAATCTGTTGTGGTAAGAAGTAACTATTCTTTTATTTTTATTGTTCCAACCACAGTGCTCTTAATATTTATTTTTGTATATTTTGGAGTTTTAATACTGTAGGTATAACATTGTGCCAGAGGCATTCAATACAGGTCAGCAGTCACACGAGTAAAGAATGTTTTTTTTATTTTAAAATAAATTTTTCAGAAAATCACAAGAAATTAACAATACTGCAAATATAGCACTACTTAGATTTGATATTGAATTAGATTGACGGTTTGGCTTCGTTAAGAATATTTTTTTCGGAAGTAATTGATATTCACTTCTGACTATAATTAATGTTTAACCTTCAAATTCCGTTAATAGTTAAAAAACCTCAATTTTTGAAATTTAATTACAGGGGAGGGGAACAGGTTCTGGAAGTATTGGCATGTATGCGTAAAAAAGATGAATTGCAAATAATATTCCTAAAAGCTAGAAAATTATATTTCGTAATGTGAAAAATGACCTGAACGCGTGAATTAATAATGACGACAAAAATATTTATTACACCATATGTTTACAAATAACATATAGGGATGTGAATTATAGTGAAGCTTTGAAGCGAAGCGTTTTTTCGGAAATTGTACGCTCGACTGCTGGGGAGTAAAATGAGAAAAAACGTCATGCGTTACCGTTAACTGCTTAGCTAATGAGCTGATTCAATTTTTTAAATACGTAGTAAAGTCACTTGCGCACTAGTGCAGTAAAATAATACAAAACTGGTCAAGCTATACCAATTCTATAGTAAACCATTGTTCATTAGTTATTTTTATCACCTACTATTAGACGTGTCGTTTGCGCATAAGTGAACTGTCAAAAATTTTGAAAATGAAACGAAAACCAGCTATTTTATAGGAGGAACAAGAAGAATGCCATATTTTATACCCTTTTATGTAACTCATGTGACTTTCGACACTATAGGTACTTATACAATCTATTTTTATTGAATTTTCAGAATGTAACGTTAGTAACTAATACAGTACCATTAAATTCAAATAGCTAACATAATTTACGAAAATGGCGCAATTCTAAATCGTCCAAATATCAGCAAAATTTTAACATATTTTTCATGTGTAATAATTGATGTAAATTTCAATATGTATACTAACAATAGGTATAGTCTCTAGAAAATTTTAAGTTTTAAATCATTTTCATTTTAAATAGTTAACATGAAAACATTACCAAAATTTGACACTAATGCTGTAAAGTTGCGTAGAAAATAAAATAAACGGAGTCGTACTACCATTTCCATAATAGATCATAGTCTAACCGCATGAGAATTGAACGCAGCCTACAATTAGTGATATTGCTCAAAATTGAACTGTCAGAAATTTTGAGAAGTAGGTGAAAATCAGTTATGTTATAATTGGTACTACATATAATATATGTCTCGTGCGTGATTATTTTATGACTTTTGTGACTGTTAAAACTCACTCGTTTCACTATAATATCACACTGCGCATTAAAATAATAATTGACGCACTAGATACATAACTTACTAGATATGTTGTGAAAAGTTTCATCCCTAGTGGTCTCTTGTCGCACAGCTGTGACAAATTAGTTATTTCACTCACACAGATTATATGTTATATTATGTGTCTTCTGTATTTTACAATAATTTATGGCACCCACTAATCTGCGCGGTAGTTCCAGAATACTTATTAAGTATTAGATTTGATTTTTTTATTCTATACGCGCAGTCTGAAGTCTCCTTACAGGTGTTTAATTACGCGTTACCGAGCCAGAACTTATTATATGTTTTATTTAACCCTTACTTTTAAATCAGAACCTGCTGAAAGATTCAAAAACGCCATGTTTTAAAATCGATACTACAAATTCCTTGTGTGTGCTTAGCAATATTTTTCCATAATAGTTTGTTTTACTAATTTCTTCAATGATCCTCTTAGCAAAATTATTGTATTTCTATACTGGCTAAAGATATACATTCATTCTCAATGTATTTTTCTCACATTTTTTAGCAGCGTTGTCAGCTTTTTTTTTAAATACATATTAAAAATATTCTCGTAAACATAAAAATAATCTCTACATAATAATAGTTTATGTATCTAGAATATAATGTATTATACGATTATATACGAGCTGTGACATAATGCTATAACGAGTGTCAAAGAGTTTCAACAGTCACACGAGTCATAATGACATAACGTTCATGAAACATACTACAATTTTTGCACGTGCCTTCTATAAAATGACCGATTTTCACAATATAATAAGTATATTTGTAATATTATTGGCTGCTGTATCTACGGGCATTGCAATCTATTTGGACTGTTTACGAAAAGTGCGCTTACTTTTTACTAATAATTTTTAATCATGAATTGAAAGTACAGTAATTATTGATAACTATTTTATTTTACAATGACCTTAGATTGTGATCATAATTTATAATATATTACTTCGTAAGGGCAGAAAATGAAAATTCCTGCACTGCGCGTAACATGATGTCCGAGGCGAGGCCGAGGGCGTCATGTGCCGCACAGTGCAAGAATTGCATCTTTTTGGCCGTATGGTGTACGTATACTATTTTTCTTCATAATATCCGGTCGAAAGTACGTACTTTCGTATCAGCGTACACGAGAAAACTGTTTCGGCCCGCCGTTACAGACGGCATGCGAGTAATTAATATCGTTGCAAAAATTGTAGAACAATAACATTGTACAAATGCCTGGTCTACATAGAAAAAGATTGCTTTTCAAGCTTATTTGATCAAAATGGATAGAAAAATGTCGTTTCAAAGTGGAAATTGTATACAGATGTATACACAGTTTAAAAAAAATATCGTTTCAAAAGATCAATTATTTTTCGATCAGGATCGATTTAAAATTCTTGTCAAATCAGATTTTTTGACAATGTTTTCTGTATAATTGATTTCATAATTATTTCGATATTAGAAAGATTTCTCGACTCTAGTTTCTCATCTCGCTGACATTCTATACAATTTAATGTCGACCTTGCTTCGAAAATCGAGAACAGAAAAACTGTTAATAATGTTGTCACGGTGGCAACACTAAGTTGAAACTTGGAAATATATAATATTACGAACGTAAAACTTTATTTTCTTTACAGACAGAAACAATTTGGAGACGCCTTTTTGACCTGCGATAAACAACTCTACCAAGAAATGAATACGCCAAACTTTACCGACAGTGTAGAAAACGACACTATTGAATTCATACAGAAGGTAATAAATTTTATTACAAACTAAATTTTCCAGTCAAATTCAACTCACTTTTAATGACGTCTGTTGTTACAATTTCTTAATTTATACCTGTGATAATATTAATCTACATAATGGTCCGCGTTTGAAGTTATACTTCATTGGCGTGATTAAAAACTATTTTTAGTATACATACAAATAATTTATTGAAATAAAATCTTCAAAAAGTTTAAGAATAATACTTAGAAAATTAATCTCAAATATTTGAAAACATTTTCAAAATTATCTTATTTTTTATCTATCATTTATTGTCCTGGGTCTTTTTTTTTTGAACGTAGTTTTGTGCCAACAAGGATCCATTATTACATAAGTACAAATTTTATCACTGATTAACAAATAAAATGTCCATTAAACTTGGTAACGTAAACCGATATTGCTGAAAAGAAAAAATAAACCTTTTTTTTTTGAGAATTGAAAAACAATCATTGCGTTACAATATTATTTAGTTGTAAAACACTGTATGGTAATGTAAAAATACTTTGGCACTATGGGCGTATATGTGAATTTAGACTACTGTTCCGTTTACAAGCTTATCGGTGGTCTTTGCATTGTCGCCAACTGATCTTATGACCAACTTTATACTGTCGAATTTTCGTTAGCTGTGCTCGTGCAACTTCCGTTGCTTGCTGAAATTTCATTCTCAACTCGCCACAAGAAGTATAACTTCAATGAATGTAAAGCCGCAGTCCTTTTTTAAATCGTTGATCTTTAAGTAAGCGCCCCTAACTTCTCTTTTTGCGTTATATTGATTTTAACCGTTAAGAGTTACCGCTTTTGCGCACCGCGATAAGACTGCTATAATATTATATGAGATTTCAAAGTAACACTTTGGACTAAGATGGAAAAATTCTGCTCTCAATGCCAAACCTTGCCGACAAAATAGTGCATTTGTCTATAAAAGCATCGTGATTTTTAAACATATTTTATACATATATGCTAGCAATTTTTTAGACACTGAATAATCTATAATTATTCTTCTTTTTCTGCTAGCAATATTTACCCGACAGGGAACCGTCGAGAACCATAGCTCTCTGTTATGATAAAGTAAAACAATTATTTCTGTATATTTGACACAGATTGGACCACAATTAGATGACATGTTTCTCGTTTGCAAATATTGGTTGGCTCTGGAAGATGCAAATATCGACTGTGATAAAATATTTCATCCAGTTATAACAGAAGACGGATTCTGCTTTACATTCAACGGACTTAATTCAAAAGAATTTTATACAGATACAGTGTAAGCTACCAAAAAAATGTATTATCTGTTTTTTAAGACTTTTGTATGTACATTGAATGTAAAGACGTTTAAAAAGACAAAAAAATGTGTACCGGTTGTAAAATGATTCAATTCAGGCGGGTGACGAGCCGAACGGCAAAGTAATTTTTTTTCAATTATTTTTTTTAATAATAAGTAAAAGTAAAATACTTCATATTACTCCAGCTGAAGGCGAACTTGCGATCTTGTAAACAGTACACAACACAGATAACACACCACTATCCACATATTGTCCACGGCCGTTGTATGCGTGTGATGCCTTAGAGAAGCGACTTATAATATGTACACTGTACAGTACCTATTATTCCATTAATGAAGTTAAGTTTGCTACACACGTGAAATGTCAAAAATGTTGAACATACTGCAAATGAAGGCAACACCCGCTATTTTGTAGCGTGTAAGAGAAAAAATGCAGTGTGTATGTTATTTTGACTCGTGTGTAGGGATAGGAATTCTGGATCCAGCAATCCAGCTGAATCCAGCACATTTTTGGCCTTGCTGGATCCAGCAGCATCTGGCGCTGGATTCAGCGGTGCGAATCCGCAATCAGCTAAAAACAAGTAATTAACTGGGTCTGAGAAGAATTATGATAAGATATTGAAGAAAGAAAAGGCACTTCTGAAAGTGAGGGAGTGGAAACTTAACTTTAATCTATAATTATTTGATGACTCTCAAACCAACCAGCGTAGAGGTAGTGAGAGCCATTTCCGCATTCGGATATATTTGCAGTTCTTTAAGAAGTAGGCTGGGAGATAACACCATTAATAACATTTCTTTTTTGAGATCTTACTTTAAAAAAAGTAAAAAAAAACTGTTACCTACATAATTGATTGGCTTTATTCTTTAAAAGACAAGTCAAGTCTTAAATTGTATAATATAATTTATATTAAAGTTTTGTTTGTAAAAAGACTTATCTAAACATTTTATAAGCGGGAAACGCAATTTTATTTCTAAAATTATTGAGACTGAGAAACTGAGACTACATAGTTTGTAAAATAGGTAAACGAATAACTATTTCAGATAACTAGAATATCAATTTAGGTTCTTTAAGACTGTATTGTGATAAGTAATAATTTACTCCGCATACTCGTAACTATTACTTACTACTAGAGTACTTTACTAACGCCAAAAAAAACGAGTATTGGATGTAAATATAGATAAATAGTTATTAAAGTTTCTAGAGTTAAAAAATTGTTACATTCATTTGAAAAATCGACTAATGCTGGATCCGTGTTGGATCCAGCTGGACTTGCTTTAATCCAGCTGGATTGAAAATGCTACTGGATTGCAGTCCCTACTCGTGTAGCCAATGAACTCTTGTTTAAAAAAAAGTTACACCTCGTTTCAAATATATTATGTCAATACGGATACACAATTATTTACAATATACAAAATAAATAAGTTCCTTCAGTAAGTTTGGCGTTGTTATTTTATAATTAGCAAGTGTGCCGTCTGCACATCAGTCTATTCGACGATGGACCACATTTTGTCTGTTCTAAATTAGCAATACAAAAATAGCAACGTGCAAAAGAGGAAGGCCTCTTCACTGATACATTAAAATGCAGTTTTCATGTTTGATCATTACGAAATGTGAGACCGCATACACCAAAGGCGCTGATATAAACGTCAATTTATCTGTGCTTAAAGAATTATGACATAGTTATGCCATAATCCTTCAGTGGCAGATCAGAGAACCGCTTCAAAGAACTGGCGCCCCAAGAGTATATTGAGCGTTCATGCTGAGTTGCAGAAAGCATTGTCAGAAAATCTGTTTTGACAACGATCTTAGACTGTGATCACACATATTTCTCCATAAGAAAAGCATGATAGAATTTTAAATCGGATTATGCTCGTAAAATAATTGATCAATTGTAACGGTTTTTTCAACTGTGTATATGTCGTGGGATAATTGAAAAAAACGGATCTTCACGAAAATCCAATGATTTCAATTATCTTGCGACATATACATGTATTTAAAACACTTATTTGTACAATTTTCACTTTGAAATAACATTTTTCTACGTATTTTGATCAAAAATTAGCTTGAAAAACGATCTTTTCCTGTGTAGATCAGTCATTTGTTTTTTGTGAGTATGTATCCACAATTAATGTTCTACCTGACAGGGAATTTCACAGAAACATTGGACTGCTCATGCATGTATAAAATTATTATATTTTTGATCACAATCTAAGGTCATTGCCAAATCAAAATTTTTGACAATGTTTTCTGCAACCCAGCATCAATATTCCAGGTGGCCAGCCCTAATTAATACGTCATGTTCATAGTAATCGAAACTACTACGCCAACTCAGTTTCACCTTATTTAGTAAAAATATTTACAGGTCTGATTATATTCTGTCAATGCCTGGTCCAGGTGACAGTGACGGTTGGGATTTAAATCACGGATATCCAACCGATGCACCGCTATATGCATATCCATTTCGTCCTATTGCCGCCGGTGCCAACGCTGCGTTAACTGTGCTGCTTAAAGCGAATCCATTGGATTTCGATTATATTTGCAAAGGACCTATTTCGGGCTTTGAGGTTGGTGTCACATCAAGCTTGTGTAAATATTTTTATTAATATTTTTGCTTATTTTCAATGACGCAATATCGAATTTTACCATTCTAATCCACAAGTGGGGATTGGTACCTACTAATTTAAATCAAAATTCACATTTAAAAAAATTACAATATTTTTTCGCTTTAAGGTCCCTCGAATCCAAAAAAACATATTTTTAGAAAATATATGTTGGTCTGTTACTCTGTTTGGCTGTGAACACTTTACAGGTCAAACAGCTGCGCGGATCGAGACCAAATTTTTATATGAGGTTTGACGTGTAACTGTAAAGAGCCTTATTCTTTCCACTGAATGAAATATACTTCTCATTAATGGCATGACTCTTTCAATATTACACACCGAATAAACCGAAAGAAGCGTATGTTGTCCACGAGACAAAATATTGCAACATTATAGTCTAAGATTAGGTTGCTTCAACAAAAGTGTGTCACATTCATGGTTGCCTAGATTTTAGATGTTAAATTTGCAGAGTGACAGAGAAACGTTGCGGGCGTCAGTCCATGTGCCGAGAGTTCTTCTGAAAGGAATTTTTCTTCATGCCCTGTAATATCATTTTTTTTTCACTCACACATTTATTTATCAGCGACAATACATAAAAAACCCGGGTCGCAGTGCCAAAACCCTGCCGACAATATAGTGTATTTGCTTGTATAGGGCCGTGTGGTTTTATACTTTTATTATGTGAAATTAAGTTTGTTTTTGGGCAAAATAAAAAATTTAACCCCTTAATACACCCCTTAAAATAACATTTTTTTCTTAATTGTAATATTATTATCAATCTAACGTCTACACCAAATTAAATACACCCTTCAATAAATACGTCACTATCTGCAAACTAGTGTTTTCATAAAATTTGTAAATCCGGTCCTGTCGGGCCAATTTTATTAAAATTGTGGGGAAACTTTTTAATCACTACCAAAGGGTTAAATTTCAATTTTGAAACGATTCGGAGAATTTTTTCGGTATTTTGGGGCCCAAAAACAGTTTCCAACCCCTAAAAACTACCCTTAAAATAGCCCGATTAGGCCCATTTTAAATAGGCTTCTTGCGGTGATGGATTTCAACATGTGGCCCAAATTTCGTTGAAATCAATTAACTCTTTCGAAAGTTATCGCGCGTACACACACATATATATATATATATATAAATATATATATATATATATATATATATATATATATATATATATATACATATATATATAAACATTTTTAAAAATGGTGCCAAAGTGTTTAGGAGGTTATGAAACGTCGAGAAATTTTGGTCCGACCCCTAGGTCCCGCCATCCGACCGACGCCAATAGTGTATGTTGCCATATGGCAAATACACTAATTACAAAATAATTACTTATTCTGATTCTGACTCGTCAGAAGTGCCTGTATCAAAATCTAATTTTAATTCATCGTCGTTTTCTTTGAAAACTTAACATCTAAAATCTAGGTAACCATGGATGTGACACACTTTCGATGAGGCAACCTTATTAGACCAGGGTAGATAGCTTTGAAAATGGTAAAAAGTAAAATAAAATTATAGTAGGATGAAACCCATTGGAAAAGGTAGAGAATATAACAAAAATGAAAGGAAAAATAAATTACGGTCGATCTGAGGTCGGGAAGGGGGAGGGGGTGAGTTTTTAAGGGTAAAAAACGGTTTATCTCGATTTCCGGAAAAACTATGTCCTATGAAAAAAAGTTAAATGGCAAAGTTGTAGGTAATAAAAATATCTACAACTGTTGTTTTTACACTTTTTTCACATAACCTCAAAATTTATGTGAAAAATTCAAATAACCAAGTTTTTGGTTTTTTATTTTTATCTTTTGCAAAAAAATTTATTTTTTCACTTAATTGGGTGAAAACTTACCTTTTTATGTCCCAAATACACAGTAATTTTTTTGATTTAAAATATTCATTTTTTCACCTTATTTTGATTTAATATCAAAAAAGTACCCTAATTTTCAACCGAAAATTCTCACGTCAAAATATCTGCTTTTTTTAAAAAGTCGGTGGGCTTTTTGTTCCTTGAAATCACTACTTTCTGATAGTATGAAAAAAAATATACATTACTACGGTAAATGTTCTCAGAAAATGCAAATAAGTTATCTTAAAATAGCAATAAATAGGCATCTACGCATATAATTTATAAGATTATATGCGTAGATGCCTATATTTATTGCTATTTTAAGATAACTTATTTGCATTTTCTGAGAACATTTACCGTAGTAATGTATATTTTTTTTCATACCATCAGAAAGTAGAGATTTCAAGGAACAAAAAGCCAACCGACTTTTTAAAAAAAGCAGATATTTTGACGTGAGAATTTTCGATTGAAAATTAGGGTACTTTTTTGATATTAAGTCAAAATAAGGTGAAAAAATGAATATTTTAAATCAAAAAAATTACTGTGTATTTGGAACATAAAAAGGTAAGTTTTCACCAAATTAAGTGAAAAAATAAATTTTTTTGCAAAAGATAAAAATAAAAAACCAAAAACTTGGTTATTTGAATTTTTCACATAAATTTTGAGGTTATGTGAAAAAAGTGTAAAAACAACAGTTGTAGATATTTTTATTACCTACAACTTTGCCATTTAACTTTTTTTCATGGGACTTGTAGTTTTGCCGGAAATCGAAATAAGCCGTTTTTTACCCTTAAAAACTCACTTCCTCCCCCTTCCCGACCTCAGATCGACCGTAATTTATTTTTTCTTTCATTTTTGTTATATTCTCTACCTTTTCCAATGGGTTTCATCCTACTATAATTTTTTTTGGTCTCAAAAATTATCGACCCTTGTCTATATACCGTTGGGTAGACAATAAAATAACCTTTTATTTTAAAAAATCATTAAATAACCGATGGGATTATATATTTCTAATGCCAGATCTCGCACTATTACGTTTTAAACAGCGCTAAAAAGAAATACTTTTGTCTATTTAAAAAAAACGAGGAAAGTTTCAGAGTGAAAATCATTAATATTTCAGAATGGTTTAATGGATGTCCTGCTCGAATTAAACTAAAATTTAAAATTCATTTGTAGGTTATTCTACATCACCCAGCTGACATAGCACCGGTTAGTCAACAGAACATCAGAATAGCATTGAATCAAGACATAGCGTTGGCAGTAAAACCAGAAATGTTAACAACATCTAAAACGCTGAGAGGATATTCTCCGAAAACAAGGAAATGTTTTTTCTCAGATGAAAGAAAATTAAAATTTTATCGTAATTATACACAACAGAACTGCGAGCTGGAATGTATGGCTAATTTCACAATAGCTCTTGCCAACTGTGCGCCATTTTATATGCCTCGTAAGAATAAAATGTTCATAATATTACAAACAGATAATAATATAGAGAGAGTATATTAATACTTCTTAAGACCGGTATCCATTGACGGTTCATAATTAGCGCGACATAAAAGAAAATATCTGCATCGGATCTTAGCTGTTTTTCAAGGAACAGTAAAATTTTATTCACTAAATAGTGATACGTTACATACATGATATTAATTTATAATTCATGGACACGAAACATGCCTATTTTGACAAGATTTTATTTAACTTCACCTGTTGAGCTAGCAACAATTTTATTCATAGTATTTCCTCAAAGCTAAGCTTTTGCAAGTTCATTAAGAACACTATCCAGAACACAAAAACTGCAGTCTGGCAGCTGAGACAAGGCGTGTGTGGATACAGTCAAAGATGTCAAACTGGAGGAGTCAGTATATTTCCACAAGTTTGAAATTTTCTAAGGGATAAGTTCAGGTGCCCTTGCGCACCAAAACTCAAGTCTGGCGGCCCATACTTGGAGAAAAGTATGCCTGGCAGGCCGACTAAAGCATTATGGAATGAAAAAAGTGTAATGATAAATGTCAAAATTTTCTACCAAAACCATGATAACGTTTTTTAAAGTTGTTATATCAAAAAAGTGAACTGTTTAAAATGAAAATTATGGATTTGGACATATTCAACCCTTTGCCAGACGGAGGTTGTCGTGGGCACGCAATGCTAGACTTGAGTTTTTATGTTCAAGGGCACCTGAATTTATCGCTCAAAGAATTTCAAAACGTGAGGAATTATATTAAGTGACATCTCCAGTTTGACATCTTTGACCGCGTCCACCCACGCATTGTCCCTGGTCTCAGCTGTCAGACTGCGGTTTTTATGTTCAGGGTAGTACCCTTAATGAGCTCACAAAAACTCAGGTTTGAGGACAAACTATGAGTAAAATCATCATCAGCTATCTAACTATTAGTATATATAAGAAAATATTTCGAGTAGTTCTAATTAAATAAGAGTTTTAAAATTTTGTACACGTAAGTATATAAATATGGTTACAATGCAAAATAGTACTCGTACTCTAATGTCGTTCTAAATACAATATGGCGGATGCCTTTTTCTTCTCAACCCCATTGGTATGGATCAGTAGCGTAACTACGTCAAAAGTACTTGTGTTCGGTGGGAGTGACCGCCCCCCCCCCCAAATAAAATACGAAATTTTTCAGTCACAAAATGTATTTATTAAAAATAATGGTTACAAATTTAATGTTTAAAATTTTTTTTTCCGAGCTTTCGCATTCGCTAATTCTGTCACTAAGTTCTGTACATTTATCTTTTTTGCTTCGTCGTTTTGATAGCCAGAGAGCTCAAATATCAGGAGAAACGATCCGAAAATCAATGATTTATTCTATATACCATCATTTCCTATTTCTCAAGTTTTTTTGTAATCCGGAGGTATGGGCCATGGGGGCCCCATTGGGGGCTTGGGGGCCCCCTTCGGGGCCCAAAAAACTTGAGGGCCTGTGTTCCTGGAACACATGGAACACCGCTAGTTACGCCACTGGTATGGATATCAAATGAAAGAATTTGACGAGCATAACAGAATAAAACATGTGACGTAATCAAATATAGTAGTGTTGATCCAATAGAATGTCACAATGAAGGAAGGTTTGGTTGAGGATCAAGAAATAAGCTTTACCAATGTTACGCTGGTGGCCAACGTTTCGAAAAATTTATTTTCATCTTCAGGGCCTTAAGTTGGTCAAATGGTGGCCACTAGCGTAACATTGGTAAAGCTTATTTCTTGATCCTCAACCAAACCTTCCTTCAATGTGACGTAATGCTAAACCCGATGTGGTAACCGCTCCGAAATGGCGGTTTATCTTTGTCATCCATTATCAGATATGCATAGGTTAAGACGTAACCAAAAATTTGAAATTGAAATATTAGAACAATTATTTTTCTAAAGACGAGTTTTATTTGAACTCTACAAAAAAGGACATACTTATATTTATATATTTTTATTAGTTTAGATTCAAAATTATAAAAGCGTGATAGTTTATTAGTCACAATCCACGCTTTTGTAATATTATTATGAACCTAAATTATGAAAAATTATGGTATATAATATTTTTTCATTCTATTTTTAGATGATAACTCAACACCAATATGTGGATCAGGAAAAGCAGATGATTTAGCCGCTATAGAAGGTATGTTTGAAAATTACTGATTATCTTGTAAGTATATTTTCAATGATTCATTGTCATAGACGTATTTCAATACAAAAATGATGTTTGATTGTCAACGTCTTTACTGAATTATTGGCAAAGTTTTATGTGTTTATTGTTATTTTGGGACCCTAAAATTTCGTCTATCAAGGGAGAAAATTGGCGTCTTCAGATTTTTTTCTTTTGTTTGTAACCTAAGACCTAATACATCCACTTGAAGTATTGAATCGGTTTTGATGAGTCAGTCAGTGAATGCCAAAATATGCAATATTCTGAGACATCTAGGCTCTGAAATGGTGTGACTAAAACTTGAAATTATCAATGGAATAAAATTTTATTAGAAAGTGACATATAAGCGGACGCACATGATGAAATTATAAGGATCAGGGTCATGGAACTCGAAAAAGTGTAAAAAATGAAACAGTATTATTTATTTTTTTTTTTAAATAAATGACAAGTAGATATTACTAAAACATAACAAAGATTCTAAACTATAAAATTGCTTGAAAAAGTAGGAAAAACTGCCTACGAAACGTCGCAAAATTTATAAAACTTAGGATTTTTATTTATTTATGTCCAAGTACCCGCTAACCATAAATATATAAGTATTATTTATCTTTTTTGTAGGCTTTTATTTTAAAAGAAATCTTTTCAAGGACATCTTAGAAGACGAAGGCGATTTATTGGACGAAGACGATGCTGCCATAATTAACACGGAGTGTAATTGTCTTCCAGGCTGTTTTGAATTACAATATAGTGCTGAAGTATCACAAGTAGATTTTCATTGGAAAAAATTATTAAATGCTCGGAAAGAAAATTTGACGGACTTCGATGGGTAAGCAATTAAAATTTACACCATATGTAGCTGAAAAGCACATGTAAATAGCATATTTTTCAAAAATGAGAGCACAATGAAGAGACTCTTTAAACAAATGGTAAAATTTATAATTTATCATGATTTTCTCATACAAAACTTTTACTTTATTATTATTAATAAAAAAAACCCTGCCGACAATATAGTGTATTTGCTAATACAGGCATTATGAATTTAAGTTTCTTTTCGGACAATATAAAAATTTGACCCTTAAATATTATTTTTTTCTTAATTTCAATATTATTAGCAATCCGACTTTTGCACCAAATTAAACACACTTCTCAGTAAGTAAATCCTTATCCGCAAACTAGCGTTTTCATAAAAATTGTAAGTCCGGTTCTGTGGGGCCGATTTTTATAAATTTTAATAGCACATTTTAAATTTTACTAAAGATTTAATTTTTATTTTGAAACGATTTTGAGAAATTTTTCGATATTTTTGGTCCCAAAAACATTTTTCAACCCTTAAAAACTACCGTCAACATAGTCCGATTATAAACAAACTTCGTGCGGTGGTGGATTCCAACATATAGTTTAAATTTTGTTAAAATCAAGTAACTCTTTCGAATGTTATTGCCCGCACACATATATTTTCAAAAATGGTAAATACACTAACAATTTAGTAGTATTATAGTATGCACTCACATCAGTTGCATTAATGTCAACTTTGGATACTGTGGATACAGCATGAACTATGAGTTTCGAGTGCAAGTTCCGATCGTGACTTTCAGAAACATCGATAATTAGTAACATACGCTCATTATGCCTCCAGATTATATATATAATTATATAAATATAATTTACATAATCAGCTAGATTGCATATTTGTAACCTTGTAATAATAATTTCCAGTGTGGAGCTATCACGGTTAACAATTTATATGAAGCAACCACAGTTTATAACCTCACGTCGTAGCGAACTCTATGGACGCATGGATTTCTTAGCTAATTGCGGAGGCCTTTTAGGACTTTTTATGGGATTCTCATTTTTATCTTTGATAGAACTGTTTTATTTTTTTACAGTGCGATTATTTTGTAATAATTTAAAGACAAACAAAAAATCTTCAACGAATTTGTAACAGTTAATGTAAAAAGTAAATAATAAAAATATTTTAACTTAATATGTTACATGTTCCTTTTTTTACTATCACCTTTCACGTCAGAATTGTCAGCAAGTATTCGGTAAGAATTATTACTGTATATAATGTATGCATAAAATAATAATCTGAAAAGTTTAAATGAAATGTAACCACTTTTTAATGAAATATGACAAAGCTAAGCAGTTGTCGAACACGTATTCTAATCCAAGAACGCTCTGAATTTAAGCCAAAAATAGAGCTTCGGCTGTCAACTGATTGCAGACGTATTCGTCAACATTCTGCAAAAATTATTTCTCTATAAGGAAGATAAAGGACAAATCTAGGTCTCTAATTGACTACTTTTGTAATTTATGTACGATTTACTAGAAAAAAGTTGGCATTAATTCTGCTAAAAAAATCTGAAAAACGGTTGACCCTCAGGCCATCCCTGGAACTTCCCGCTGTTTCCGATCTATTGAGATGTGGCTTACCCCCACGGTGTTTGTTAAAAGCTATTTTAAAAAATTCCAGCCAATTGGGCGACAGGATCATTCCAACTTCATAAATATTGACATTTGAAATATTATAATAAAATAAAAAGAACCCGGGTCGCAGTGCCAAAACCCTGCCGACAATATAGTGTATTTGCTTGTACAGGGCCGTGTGGTTTTATACATTTATTATGTGAAATTAAGTTTGTTTTTGGGCAAAATAAAAAATTTAACCCCTTAATACACCCCTTAAAATAACATTTTTTTTCTTAATTGTAATATTATTATTAATCTAACGTCTACACCGAATTAAATACACCCTTCAATAAATAAGTCACTATCTGCAAATTAGTGTTTTCAAAAAATTTGTAAGTCCGGTCCTGTCGGGCTGATTTTATTAAAATTTTAGGAGCACTTTTTAATTGCTAATAAAGGGTTAAATTTCAATTTTGAAACCATTCTGAGAATATTTTAGGTATTTTTGGGCCCAATAACTTTTTTCAACCCCTAAAAACCACCCTTAAAATGACCCGATTGGACCCATTTTAAATAGGCTTCGTGCGGTGATGGATTCCAACATGTGTGCCAAATTTCGTTAAAATGAATTAACTCCTTCGAAAGTTATTGCCCGTACACATATATACCTATATATATATATATATATATATATATAAACATTTTCAAAAATGGTGCCAAGGTGCCAAGGAGGTTATGAAACGTCGAGAAATTTTGGTCCGACCCCTAGGTCCCGCCATCCGACCGACGTCAATAGTGTATGTTGCCATATGGCAAATACACTAATTATTATGGTATTTTATATTAAAAATTAATCAAAGCATGCTTGTCAGCTACCTAACTAATTTCTTTTTGACAGATCTTCGGAACAAAATAACATCTGATTTTTTTTTTATTATCAAAATATTTCCGAAACTATGAAACTATAAACCGTTATAAATTTCTGACAAAGATTTGGAAAGATATATTGAAAAAACACTCTTTTGGAAATTTTTTGTCAACGATATCTCTCGAACGAATCAACCAATCGAGATGCTGTTTACGGCAATCGAAGCAGTTTTTCAAGCACAAAAAATAATCTATTACAAAAAAAAAACAATCTAACGCAAAATTTGAGAAGATATTTTGAAAAACCATTTTTTTTAAATTTTTCTTCAACTATATCTCTTGAACGAATCAAGTGATCGAGGTGCCGTTTGCGGCAATCGACGCAGCACAAAAGAATAACTTATTACAAAAAAATCAATCAAACAAAAATTCGAGAAATTATTTTGAAAAAACTTTTTTTTCAGAATTTTTCTCCGACGATATCTCTCGAACGGATTAACCGATTTTGATGCGGTTTGCGCCGATTGACGTTATTTTATGAGGAATAGAGCTGATTAGATTTTGGAATTAATCGGTACGGTAGTTTAGAAAATATTTCAAAACATTTAAAAAAAACTGCTTTCCAAAAAGCTTTATTTTTGTGATTTCCCAAAATCTACGTGACCGAATCAGTTCCAATTGTCAGGAAATCTAAGTTCAGCAAGTTCCTTTCAGATGCCGCAATCCGCGTTTCGATCGGTCCACTCGTTCAAAAGTTATGAGAGGGTTACATACACACATACACAGACATACGGACATCATTTTAAAAATCGTCAGAATAGCTTCCTAGGATCTCAAAACGTCGAGACCTGACAAAAACTCAAATTTCGAAAATCGGGGTAAAACCAATAACTTCCCAATTTTTGAAAATTTTCAATTTTCTTAGCGGGAAGTTAAAAACACACGTTTTCAATGCCATACTATGACCTTATTCATACTTATTTCACGAAACTGTTCCATCACAAACCTAAAGTGACTCTTCCTTTTTCGGAAAAGTTTTTTAAATCTTTAGAATATTTCCGAAAATTCCAAAAATCTTATTGCATCCTTGCAATAAGATTTTTTAGCCTCGTAGTTGGCACCAGCCAAAAATTGAAACGTGCGGATGATTTTAACGAGACAGAGCTAAAGAAGGTCACACCCACAATATGTCTTTTGCCCACCTTGTCCCTTACCGCTGGGTCTCAGCACAAACAAAATTCAGAGCGTTCCGACAGCATTAACAAGCCGTGAGGTGGTCGTATAAAAAAGTAAAAAAAAGTATAAAGTGTAAAAAATTAAAAGTGGGATTCGCCCCACTGTAATAAATATTGAATATTAAATATTCAATTTACAAATTGGACCCAATAACTATTTTTAATTAAATCCTAAAATACACTTTTTCGCAGTATTTTTGTTTTTAAACAAAAAACTGCTCAACTGATTTTGATCAAATTTCTTTCGGATCAGATTGACATTAACGCTTCGATTGGTACCCTTATAAAGTTGATATAATTTTGTTCGTGAAATTCATCGTTTTTACAGTTTTTTTGATAAAACAAACAAACGGCTGAACTGTTTTTGATACAATTTCTTTTGATCATATAGATGTTAGTACGTTCTGATTGGCACCCTAACGAAATCAATATCGTTTTCATTCACGATATTTTGTGTAAAATCCCCTTTTTCGATTTTTTAGTTTAAATACGGCTGTGCGAATTTTAAGAAAAATTCTTTTAGATCAGATTGATGTTAATAGTAATACGCGTTGATTGGTGCGCTAACGTAGTTGATATTTCGTGCTAGAAAAAAATGGCTACTACGAACGCATTTACATACATACACACACACACACTTTTTTCAAAAATAGTGTAAAAATATTGTAGCGATATTAAAATATAAATATATTTGATCTATCAAAACGTGATTTTTTGCAAATGAAATTATCAATTATCAACAGGCCAAAAATTTTTATTATTTCGCTTTTTGTTTGAAATTTCCAAACGATAGAAAAATAAGTTATCATTTCCTTATAATGAATGATTAATGCGTCCATGAAAAGGCGGTTTGATTTGCTATGAAACGACACAATTTTAGCTCCAAGACTACAAAACAAAACTTGCATTCTGCTTTTCAAATGCAGTTCACCTTTCCTTTTCAAAACAATTCAACAAACTGGTATTCCGATTACCGAAAACAGTTCACTTTCCTTTCAGCAGCAATTCAGCAGTTTGTTAGCATACTGTGTTAATAAGTTACCAATAAATCTACATTAATTAAATAAAAATTTAGTACTCACCAATAAGTCAGCAATGGCTAAGTGCATCAGCATTGTATTTATTCTAGTCGGTGTACTTCGTCTTCTACGCAGAATTAACACTAACACTGTAATATTTCCAATAGCCGATATCACCATCAAAATACTGTAAACAATAATTGACAGTCTATGTCCGTCATTAAATCGCATGTCAATCGGCAGCTCAGTCTCATTATGATCGGTTATGTTTGGTAAGGCCTTTGACCAGTCTGGTAGTTGACGGTGGTCCTCTATTCCCGACGGTGTCTGCATTGTTATAACTTAATTTAGCACTAGCACGTTTCGATTTTAAACTGCGTTACCACACTGAAGACGATTTGTTACAAAGTTCTAATGACACACATTTGTGTATCTTGGTTGTAAGGGCAGCCATTTCACCTGTAAGAAATATTTAGAATTAAAAATTTACAATTAAAAAAATTACACATCGTTTAATTTTAGTACAAGGTTATTAGATACACAGGTTTCCTCGTTAATGAATGATGTCAGCTGGAAAACAGATAAATATTTTTTATCAACCACGCAATATCAATTGGCAGTCCACTGGATGACATTATCCCATCACTACTATCAAAAGGAACGAGATCACATCTACTTTAGCAGCAAAAAAACTACCCTCTTGATATTGTTATATTGATTACATCATAAATGAGCCCACTTTACATGAAACACATCATTGAAGGCATTTTTCATAAACTGAATAAATTAATAATTTAAAAAAACCCTCGATCAATATTTGCTTCAAATCTGGCATTCTTGGCATATTTATGGGCGTACCACTGCTTATTTCAACCGAACAATTAAAGAAGTGATTTTTTTAAGCAGACCTTTTAAGTTCTTTAACTACTTTAAGAAATGAGTCAGACAATTTGTCTAAAAATTTGTTAAAAAACCCTAGTGGATAACGACTAAGTACTTTTCGATTCTAAATTTAATTTATCAAAATCACAATATTTGATTTTATAATAGAAATCAGTTTCACGGGTAATTGGAATAAAAATAAATCAATTTAAACACTCATTGATTGCAACGTTTCGTCTTTATTCAATCAAGACTTTTTCAAGCTCTGAAAAAATTTTTTTACAAAAATTAACAATCATATAATAAAAATATTAAACCTTATGGATTAAATAAGGTTTAATATTTTTATTATATGATTGTTAATTTTTGTAAAAAAAATTTTTCAGAGCTTGAAAAAGTCTTGATTGAATAAAGACGAAACGTTGCAATCAATGAGTGTTTAATTTGATTTATTTTTATTCCAATTACCTACCCGTGAAACTGATTTCTATTATAACATATTCTGGAATTGAACAAAAGATGAATTTGATTTTATATTTTATTTAAAAAAACAAAAGGAAACTTATTTAATAGTTTAGTTTAATAGTTTAATAAACCATTAGTTCAAAAACAAGATAAACACTTATTTTTACTGATATCATTATTAATTTGCTATGACAGAAATTTCTTTTGTATATAAATAAAAAATATAAGCTTGACGACTAACGTAAGAAATTGACATTTGCGTAATTGTATCGAACTATTCCTTATGCTAAGTTTATACAAAATTACGACAAATCTGAATTCATTAAAAAAAATTAAAATAACAACGTTGTGTGTGCCGGTGTCAGGTGGGTGTGATTCGACATCTATGTCAAATTGTGTTCCTCTATAGGATAATTTTCCATTTTAAAAGCTCTAGCTATTTATTGACTTTATATTTTATGTCAAAGTAAACAACTGTATTAGTTCTACCTAGGGTTTTCCACCTGTCAATTGTCATTATATAAAGTACATTTGTTCCAAAAATGCTTATTTCATACTTTTGAACTATTGGCTACGTATTGGATTAAAACTATTGCGGGAATTATATGTAATTTCGTTTTTTGGAGTTTTTCATATGATATCTAAAAGGAAAAAGTTTATAAAGTTTTGTTTTTGGCATTGAACTACGTAAAAGTATACTGGTATCATAGAAATGCGTTTGTTGTAAATAACTGCCGCCAAATAGTATATTGTCACGTGAAAATAATATCTCTTGTAAAAATAGACGGTAGACAACATTTTCACGTGAAGTGCACCTTTAGATGCAATAATGAATGACAGGGAAACAGGACTGGCTTTGCCTTTTTACCGCTCCAAGCCAACAGTAGTTTGTCCAAATCTAGACTACAGACTCTAGAAGTAATGTAATTTTATTGACCTTATTCCAGGCGTTTGAAAAAATGTGTCGTCACATGCACGTGCCTGATTGATATTCAGTGTGGAATATCAAGGTATACACGTGCGGAAATAAATAAATTTATGGAACAAAAGGTCTGATTGCTCACTTGTTATTGAAATTGGTAAAACTTTCCAGTCAATTTGGCGATAGGACCATTTTAACTTTAAAAATATTGCTATTTGACATATTATAATAAATAAAAAAAAAATCTATTAACACGGGTAACGACCAGTAAGAAATATTATGAAATTTGCTATTCGTTAGCACGATTAATATGATTTTACATGTTAAAAATAACCAAGGCATGCTCCTTAGCTACCTAACTAATTTGTTTTTGACAGATTTTCAGAACAAGGAGCATCTGATTTTTTTATTTTCAAAATATTTCCGAAACTATGAAGCATAGGAAAAAATAAATAGAATAGTGAATCGTTATGAAAAGTGTATCATCATAATATAAAAAACAGCATTGCAGCATACATCACTTCTGCGCACGCGCCGATTTTCACCAAGAAACAATAGGGCTCTTCATATTTACATATTAAACATGCTCCCAAAATTTGGTTTTAATCCACTCATTTGTTAGACCTGTATCGTGCTCATAAATAAACAGACTTTATCCAAAAAAAATTTTTGGACTCAGAAGTTAAAACAAAAAAATGCTGTAAAATTCTGAGAAGTGAATTTTGACTTAAATTAGTACCATTCCCTACTTGTGAAGTTGAAATGGTAAAACATTTTTAAGTTAAACGATTTTATTGTACAATCGATAATGTAATAAAAGTTATAAAAATTATTGGTAACCAATCTAGACCTTTGATCAGATAAAAATAAAATCTTAAAGCGCATTTAGTAATATTATGGCTGAAGAAGTCAGGCAAAAGCTAGATATGATTTCAAATCTCAAACAAGTACACCCCATGATTTTATTTTAATTTGATTAAAGTCCCAGATTGTTGACCCATAATTATTCTGTAACTTTTAGAACATCATCGATTGTGCAATAAAACCGTTTCAACTTAAAAACAATTTTTACCTAGGTATTTTATTAACTTCCCAGTACTTTGAGAAGTTATTTTTAAGTTTTTAGTCTGTTTTATTAAGAATGCGATCTGAATCCAGAAAAAATTTTAACCGGCCAACTAGTTACCATAATATTGCATCGTTATCAAAATTGCACGTTTGCAAAATTTCAATTCAATCGGTGAAAATTTAAGAGTGCAATTCGAACCCGCACGAAACCGACCAGGTCAGCTAGCTACCATAATATTGTATTGTCATCGGAACCACACATGTGTGCAAAATTTCAATTATATCTGATAACGGAAAGTCGGTAAAAATTTAAAAGTGCGATTTGCACACGTACAAAGCGGAGCAGATCAGCTAGTTGCCATAATCTTATGTTGTCATGGGATCTACACATAATATGTGCAAAATTTCATCTTAATCGGAGGGGAAGTGGGTGAAAAATTGGTCACAAGATTTGAAACAAATAAATAAATAATTATATGGAACGTGAAGTTAAATAAAACCGTTTGAAAACATTTTTTGAAGTATGAAAAGGTGTCAACCCTAGTTAAGCGTAACAAGCCGTGTACTGCAAAAACATATTGTTTTGTACAAAAATAGAAACAAGAACACGTTCTATTCGAATGGTGGGAGTATGTATCTCACTATGTCAATAGGATTTATTGTATTTCCTCTATTCACTGCTGTAAACGGGAAGTAGAATAACGGTCTGACGTATAACCAAATAATCCGAAACTCTTTAAGGCTTAACATTTGCTATGGGCTTACTGTGCTTAGAAAAAAACGTTTCATATCCTCACATAACATGTATTTGACAACTCTTTCCACTGTATTTAATATCTACTTGTCTTCTTTGTTCCTATTAAGGTCTTCATTTTGTACCGTATAACGAAAGAAAATTTCAGTGCTTCTATAAAATAAAGTTACGTTATTTCAACGATTTCAAAGGAATTTTTCGATTTTGAAGCAAAGCTTCTATAGTCTCGTTGCGCGCTCGGCCGCTAGGGAATAAATCGAGAAAAAACGTCACCGTCGCCGTTTTCTTTTCCCTCCATAAGCGCGCGGTTACAACTACTGTCTCGAACACACCTCACAGCTCTGCGCGCACATGTTTTGTCACAGCTTGCTTAGCTGGTGCGCTGTAAGCTCGATAGGTTGGCGGCGCGGCTCACTCTGCCGCGCACGTGCAGATCACGCTTGCTTGGTACTGATAATAATATAATCCGATAATAATAATTTGTGAATTCTTTTTAAATACTGTGTAAATACTATGTAAATAGCGTATTATACACAAAATAAAAATATTTGCGAATATTCGGAAACCTATAAAATATTTTAATATATATATATTATTCACATAACTTTCAATATAAAATAAAATATATATTTCCACCGAAAATTACTTTCATCGAAAAATGCGTAGAAGCTTTACTTCTGTCGGACGACCCCCGACGCCGTTCATTTTTTTATCAATAAACAAAAAATCTTCACAGAAGAAGTAGATCATCGAAAAATAGGTTTTCGAACTTTCCATAAAAATCTGAATGGGGTATCATTATGTTTCTATCTGAATTTTCACAATAAGTTAAAAAGTAATAAAATTTGATCTTGAAGCTATGTTTCCTAACACAAGTAATCGAATGGTAAAAACCGCAAATTTCTTCAGTATAACGAAGCCAAGCCGGCCAGTCATGTCCTAAAGCAAAGTACCACCAATCAAGCAGTGAACAAATTTTGAAATCGATTTAAAAACTGTTATTTTTTAGTATTTTACATGATTTTTTAAAATAGCGTCGATATGAATCGTGACACAAATCAATAAAAATATATGTCAAGGCCGTGTGTTCAATGTTTGTCTCTTGATCGACCATCAATCATGTTTCTCCACAGAATAATTTAATAACTCATTTTTGTGGCATTTGACACAACGAAGTCAATATGTACAACGGCTATGTTGAATACGTAGTATGCATTGATGTACAGTATAGGGATGTGTAAAAGCATGTATTACGATACGTTCAGTGACAAGAACTTTTTCATACTACGCCTCTTTGAGAAAAACTTTAAAACCTCGGCTTTAGACATGGCAAGGCTAGGTCAATAGTCATCGGCAAATATGTGTTTCAAATTTTGATTTCGATTTCAAACTGGCTTCACACTTGGTCCGATGTTCATTGACGAATATTTGCTTCCGGAGCACTTAACCTTCATTATTTTGCTGTACGTATCAATAACACAATAATTATTAATACCTATCAATAACCATTTCGTTAAACCCTCAACCATGAAAATTATGGATAACAAACACAATCAAGCAAATATACGGAACCTGAAGTTAAATAAAACCGTTTAAAAATGCAAATAACGTCTCGATTTTCTATTTCAAATACAAAGTAGTTAGTTGTGTTCGAATTTAAATAGTAAATGCAAAATATGTATACTCAAAATATGTTTATTGAAATAATAATTGCGTAATTGTGTGTTATTTTATTTCACTGATTTTATTAAAACATCAACGACGTATGTGTGTCCAGGACTCATTGGAACACTGAGAAACAAAGCGGCTCCTTTGACACGGGTTGGAACCTGGTCGGTATTTGTCGTTCTCTCCGACCAGCCCTCGAATACCGTCCAGTCTCGAATATTTGACGAGCATTGTTACTATTGAAGTGGCCACATAATCGTTATTAGACGATATTAGGTCAGGCTTGCCATGTGTGAAGCTTTACGATTACAAAATTGGGAAACGAGAGGAGCTATTCTAAAACAACAAATAGCTTTACAATGAATAAAAGTAGTTCCTTTTGATTGTTCTGGAGGTTAAGAAACCACTATGATATAAAATTATGTACTGATATCAAGACACATGGAGGCTAATAACATTCTCGTTTTTAGGTGTTTAGGGTTCCGTCACCCAATGAAAAATCGGAATCCTTATGTCTGTCTATCTGTCCGTCTGTGACAGTTTATTTTCTTCGAATCTACTGGACGATCTAAAGGGTTAGATGATACAATGACGGATAACGTAAATAAACGAATTCCAATTGTGGACGTTAATTTTAGAAACTTAAAAAAATATTTTTTTTATCAAGTGGAAGAGCTCATCATGAGAAATATAAATATTTCGTTTTTATAATTTTAAAATGCATAGTTTAAAAGATATTAAAGAAAAAACACGACAATCGAAAATTCCTCCCTTATCTCCGAGACTACTGCGCTTAATTTTTCTTTTTTTTTGATCTCACTCATAGTTTACAGGAAAATTTTCTCAGGGAAAATGAAATGGTTTAAAACCATCTCCACGCGAGTTGAGCTCACACTTGACCGCTTTTTTAAACGTTTCGGTAGCTATGTTCCTCGGAACCTTAAAATTGTTGGAAAGAGGTTAATGAAAATATATTCAGTTTAATTAAAATTTAAAACTAGTACAATGGCCTCCGTATTAATAATTTTTATTACAAATTCGATTTCTCAACAAAAACTGATCGGACAGACAGACAGACATACAGACAGACCGGGATTAGGTACTAGTAACACTGACGAATAGTACATAATTTTTCAAATTAATTATTGTGAGAAATTACAGACCAAAATGTGTTTTAATCTCACCCCTATTTTAGGTATATAACAAGTATAAATTAAAAAAACAAACAAATTATCATCTTTGACATCCTGGATCACTTTAATTGATAGTTAATCGATAAGAATGGTAATATAATTTATAATATTACATTTCACAAATAAATATTTGTGATAGTTAATTCAAGTACTCAAAATTCTTTTTGTGCGTTGAAGGCGTTATGAATTTCATATTTTTCAAACAATAGTATGCCAAATGAGAATATACCTATTATATCAATTTTGGAGATTCAAGGAGTAGTATAATTCCATTTCTTTAGTATGGTGTCGAGCCTACAGTAGCTGTTTTCAGCTTATTTCCAACTGAAATAAGTATTTCTTGTATATAAAGAATTCGTACCAATTTTTATTCCGTGTTGGATCGTCTA
Source organism: Venustoraphidia nigricollis (assembly GCA_034508555.1). NCBI lineage: Eukaryota > Metazoa > Arthropoda > Insecta > Raphidioptera > Raphidiidae > Venustoraphidia > Venustoraphidia nigricollis. Next base: position 2,186,107 of record JAVRKA010000062.1, read on the forward strand.
ACTCTATATCAAATTTCAACTTTGTTCGTCCAGTAGATTCGGAGAAAATAAGCTCTGACCGACAGCCACGAGATGGATCCTATAAGGGTTGTTTCTTCATCACGAAACCCTAAATTATATCCTAGAAATAATGTTTGATTTTGTAAAAAATAATTCAGTTTTACAATATCCGTTTTTAACTAGTTTTACATTATAGAGTTAATTATAATATTCAGAACAGAATATCTTAGAACTTATAAAAGTTAAAAATAGATAAATATTTACTTAGTTTAAATACACCAAAAATCTATTCAATTTAGCGTAGCATGCCTATGTATTTTTGTCCTTCAGGCATTGTATATATTCCTATTGTCTAAAACCAACATGTTTTGTGATTCATTCTAAATTTTACGTGACCTATAGATACAAATATATTTGTAAACAATATCTGAAGATATTATAAAAAAATATGCATCGAAAAAAAACATTTTTTTATTATACTTGTTATTTAAATTTTTTCAAGTTTACCTCCCTATGCGCCGGCATTGCGCAAAACAGAAACGTGTAAAAACAAAAGATGACAATTTAAGCATTCAAATTATTGACCTATCCGAAGATTTTTGACAAAAAATAACAAACTTAAACGTAACGAATTTTATGTTATTTTTTACTCAACATCCATTTTATATGAGTGAAGGCTCGCGCGTTGTAATTCTTGAATTACTCGCATACTACAATTTTTTTGTTTGTATGTACCTAAAGGAGTCGACCCGTTTGATATTTCAATACATTTTAAATATTAGGTAACTAATTAACATTTTCTTTTGCGACATTACCATTCCAATTTCAAAAATATTAACATCTGACATAATAAATAAAATAATATTTCCGCGTTAACGCGTGCGGTGATGTGGATAATGATTTGTAATAAATATTTTGAAATTTGGTATTCGTTTGCATGGTTACATAATATGGTTGTTAAAATTAACCAAAGAATGCTTCTTAACCATCTAACTAATTTGTTTTTGACAGATCTTCAAAACAAAATGGACTTTTTCCAATAATAAGTTTTTTCGGCTCAGGAGACTTCAAAACGTAAAATTTTGAAAAGCGAATTTTGACCTAAATGCATACCTATTTCAGTTGGTCATGCCCATTTTATTCAAGGATATACATATATGATTTTATGAGTAATCGGGCAATAATTAAGTGAGTAAAAATAGCAGTACATATATTACTATGACCGACGTTTCGTGATGTATTTATACTGTCTCAGGCTCTGCTGTACAATAACTATTAAAACACCATTGCAACATTAAGGTTAGGTCTGTACAATATATTATGTTAATATTTTAGATATATTATTTAATGATTTGTAATACATTTGTTTATCATTTTTATAGCCTGAGAAAGTATAAATATAATACGAAACGTCGCCCATAGTAATATGTAGTGCTATTTTTATTGCCTTCTTGCCCAATTACCTATGAAACAATTTACTCGTATATCACCAAATTAATAACATTCCCCACTTGTGAAGTCGGAATGGTAAAAGAAATATTGTTGTAGTCTGCAAACTATCATCACCACGCATACACAGAGTGTCCGCGGGGCTAAGCCACAACACTAGTCACGCAAACAGATAGACTAAAGGATGTATGTAAACATTTTCCATACAATCGTTTTCGTATCTATACCTTCCAACCTAAGAGTTTGCTTGCTTATGTTAACAGTTATTCCCTGCTGAAATCATATTTACATATACACGGCAACGCACACATGCTCGATTTATGGTACAATTTTCAAAGAAGATTTAAGATAAAAGTACTTTTATGCTGGGCTGCAGAAACCGTTGTCAGAAAATGTGATTTAACAATTACTTTTGACTGTGACCACGCAAAGCATTGTAGAATTTTAAATCGATTTTGCTCAAAAAATAAGCAATCAATTTTAATGATTTTTTTTAAGGTGTGTGTCTCCTAACATAGGTTTTTGTACCATTTTCACCTCGACACCACATTTTTCTACTCATATTGATCAAAATTTCGCTTGAAAAGTGATATTTTTCTATGTTGATCGTTCATTTGTTTTTGTGTGGTTACAATCTAATATTCTAGACGACAGGGGGCTTCACAATGACATTAGACGGTTCACATAGTTTATTATCGTAATCTAAGATCATTGTCAAATCAATATTTTTAACAATGTCCGACCTTTTAGCAAGCCCCATGAGCACTCATTTGATGACTTGTATAGCAAAACTGGCGAAGTACTTCAAATCTTATTTGAGGTGGTATTGCCGATTAATTATTTTTGCGTATCTATGGTCGGGGGTCTTTATAAGCGATGAAGCCACAAAGTCGGCGCTCCTGTACATACATAAGCGTTGTTTTCGCTTTCAATATTTTTGAATAGCCTCCTGAGTCGAAATTTAGCGTCTCCTCTTACACGCGTAACTACTTCAATTTCGCAAAAGCAGCATGAAACTATTTACCAACTGCTGACCTAGATCGACTGAATGTGACAGAACCGCCGCATACGCGGCTTTACTTTTGTCGCTTTGAAGACGCATAGCCATGATTTGAATCTAACTGCAAGCGTTTACGATTACCTACATTAACCTGGATTAATATTATGATTTGTCTATACACTAGAGTTGGGAATAATCGCTGGTATTAATAATCGAAAGGTTGTTTTATTCGAATGATTTTCATAATCAAATGATATATTCACATGATGTAATTATTTATTGTAGATTATAGACGCTCGTGAACGTAGGTCATTACCGTCTTAATTACATAAAAAAACCCGGGTCGCAGTGCCAAAACCCTGCCGACAATATAGTGTATTTGCTTGTATAGGGCCGTGTGGTTTTATACTTTTATTATGTAAAATTAAGTATGTTTTTGGGCAAAATAAAAAATTTAACTCCTTGATACACCCCTTAAAATAACATTTTTTTCTTAATTGTAATATTATTATCAATCTTAAACGTCTACACCGAATTAAATACACCCTTCAATAAATAAGTCACTATCTGCAAACTAGTGTTTTCATAAAATTTGTAAATCCGGTCCTGTCGGGCCGATTTTATTAAAATTGTGGGGACACTTTTTAATCACTACCAAAGGGTTAAATTTCAATTTTGAAACGATTCGAAGAATTTTTTCGGTATTTTGGGGCCCACAAACAGTTTTCAACCCCTAAAAACTACCCTTAAAATAGCCCGATTAGGCCCATTTTAAATAGGCTTCTTGCGGTGATGGATTTCAACACGTGGCCCAAATTTCGTTGAAATCAATTAACTCTTTAGAAAGTTATCGCGCGTACACATATATATATATATATATATATATATATATATATATATATATATATATATATACATATATATATAAACATTTTTAAAAATGGTGCCAAAGTGTTTAGGAGTTTATGAAACGTCGAGAAATTTTGGTCCGACCCCTAGGTCCCGCCATCCGACCGACGCCAATAGTGTATGTTGCCATATGGCAAATACACTAATAATAATAATAATAATAATGCGTTTAACGTCCATTTCTCGACTGTATGTCATAACAGACGCCATTCGCACCATTACTATTTTCCATTTACCACTTCCCGTTATTTTCTACATTTTTTAAAACTTCAACTTATGTAATAGCAATTGGCGAATGAAGGAATTATAGGAAATTAGGATAGGGTAGGTAATTTTTGAACTAAGAGTTTGATAGGTAATCGGCCATAGCCTTAAATAAGGAACCATCTCGATATTTATCTGGAATTAATTGAGGGAAACCATGGAAAACCTCAATCAAGATGGCCGGTACAGGAATTACCGTTTCTCGGCAAGAGGCAGTAGGGAAAAGTCCCAACCACATCTGCCCCCGCCGGGACTCGAACCCGTACATCCTGAATGCGAGTCTAGTGCTGTCACCACTACTCTACTCTACTTAGCTCGGTCAAATAATATAATGACAAAACTAAACAGCATCACAAAACATCCATTAGCAGTGGCAGACAGTCCGATCATTTATAAAATATTGTGAAATACAATCTGAGAGAGACTACATGCAGTATTTTAAAGAGTAAAGGAAGAGCATAGTATAAAAAATATGTATTACTTATCGTAACTCGTAGGTATAAAAATCAATCGAATGATTTTGAATAACCTCTCGAGATATTTTAATAATCGAATAGTTTGACAGTTTTCACTCGAAATATTCCATCTCTAAACTACACAATAATCAGTGGGTAGATATTCCAAGTGCGTTTTCAAGAGATAAATATTTACTCAGTTTAAAATATGTTAGCTTGAACGTTTACGAATTGATTTTTGATTTTTTTTTATAATGGCAAAAAAAAATCGAGCCTCGGTGCCAAACGCCGCCGACAATTTAGTGTATTTGCGAATACAGGCAGTGTGGCTTTATTTTGTGAATTTAAGTTTGTTTTTGAGCAAAATAAAAAAATTAACCTCTTTAAATATTTTTTATCTTACATAATTTCAATATTATTATTAAACGTACATCTACACTAAATTAAATACATCCTTCAGTAAATAATTGAATACATATCTGCAAACTAGTGTTTTCGTAAAATTTGTTAGTCTGGTCGTCTCGGACCGATTTTCTTAAAATTTTAGGGGCATTTTTCAATTGCTACTAAAGGGTTAAATTTCAATTGTGAAACGATTTTCAGAATTATTACAGTATTTTGGGACCCAAAAACATGTTTAACCCCTAAAAACCATCCTTAAAACGGCCCAATAATTCTGCGTTGTTTTATCGCCAATTTACAGAAGGTATGATATATGTATTTTGTTTTCAACTTTAAAAATAATAAAAATGACATACTATTTTTAGAATTACAATGTACTACAAGTGGACACGCGAATAGGAAAGTATTTTTATAGGTAAACAATTTTGTAAATAAAAATAATAAAATTAAAAATCAGAGCCATAAAAAATTACTCTGGCAAATTAAAAATACTTCAATTCTAAGTTTTCATCGGACTATGCTCAGTATAAAATAGATCTAGTTTCTGTTAAAATCGACATTAATATAAGCAAATCTGCGGTTAAAATGCTAAAATGAACAGGGTGACAAGCGATTCAGGTTAAATATCCGTAAAAGTATTTATAAATAAAATATCTACTTCTACGTGTCACATGACAAAGAAACTTCATAGTTCGTCATTAACACAAACCATAATTGTTCCACTTGATATATAAAATATTCACCAAAAAATGTCGTTAGGACAATTTTGTCAGACCTGAAGATGTGTGAGACTGTTTATACGATGCCATAAATGTAATTACGAAAACCATATATACAGGGTGCAGCAGAGAGGACGGACGGTTTTAAAAAAATCATAAAATAGTTAATTTTTACTCAAAAACAAATTTATTGATGGAATCAGGTTCGCAAGGAAATAGCATTTGAGACAGTCAAGTGTGGAAAATCACATCAGGCATGTGGTGGCCGAAATCGTTGATGCAGTGCTGGAGGCGTTCTTGGAAGTTCGCGTAGATTCTCTCCAACATCGCTCTCTCAACTTGGGCGAATTCCACGCGAATTGCGTCCTTCAATTCGTCCAGAGTTCGGGGCTTGTTCTCGTATACTGTAGCCTTGAGGTGTCCCCATAAGAAAGCCAGAGCATCAATTGTTCGTTGGCCTCCTCGGTCCCCAGATTTATCCATATGCGATTTTTTCTTATGGGGACACCTCAAGGCTACAGTATACGAGAACAAGAATTGAAGGACGCAATTCGCGTGGAAGTCGCCCAAGTTGAGAGAGCGATGTTGGAGAGATTCTACGCGAACTTCCAAGAACGACTCCAGCACTGCATCAACGATTTCGGCCACCACATGCCTGATGTGATTTTCCACACTTGACTGTCTCAAATGCTATTTCCTTGCGAACCTGATTTCATCAATAAATTTGTTTTTGAGTAAAAATTAACTATTTTATGATTTTTTAAAACCGTCCGTCCTCTCTGCCGCACCCTGTACTTTATTTAAAGGAGAATAATCGGTTTTATATTACGTTGTTTATCTTCAATTCCAAAGTTCCACCAGTTTAGCGACAAAAAGGATTAAATGCATTAGGTTAAGGTTACAGTGGATAACATTTCTTACGAAAAATGATTCGCATGAATGCTCACGAATCTTCACGAAATCATGTCATATATTTAGCTAACAGTTAGGGTTATTTGAGCCTAACACCAATTCGTTTTTTCAATTTATTATTTTTTAATAAAAAACCAATGTACTCGTGCAAAACTGTTTTGCATGTATCATTCTGTATATTATATGAATCCATTTTGAGATTTGTCAAACGTTTTTTCAGTTTATAGTGAATACAAGTATCGAATATTAACTTCGTCGAAGCATGTCCTACAAAGCCATCTCTAGATCTCCAATATAGGCAATTAGGTCAGTATTTGGCCACCATTTAGACAGCTCACACCCACACAATAAACACTGATCCCTTGGTTCCGGCCCGTACAGCACGGTATCTGGGTTAATCCTGCGCAATTAAAATTTAAATTGCACAATAATAAACAGTTTTATTATTGAAAAATAGCTGTTCACCCATATTTGCTGTCCAAAAAGAGAAACTTCAGCTCAGATCTTTAAAAAAATAAAACAGCAGATTTACTCTACTTGGTTGAAACAAAAAACATAATATTGAAAATTCTGCAGCCACTTTCACATCCAATGAAACTATTAGGACCTACGAAACTTTTCTTTTGAAATTCGTGTATCTATTTGTTCGAATTTTTATCCAATGTAACCTTAGCCTTTTCTCGTTCAAATGTGTTTACAGCCGCAAGCTATATGCATATCAACGCAACATGGTTATGTGGATGTCCACAAGCAACAACCTTGAGCACGTCTGCAATAAACATTTTAGCGAGTTTCAATTGCCTTTCGGTCAAGTTCATAAACTGTTTTGAGAAGGGTGCACCTCTAGGTCAAATAATACGGGCTTAAATAATATTCAGTGGCTGTAAAACAATTGGCCAACATGCTCATTTAAATCTATTTCGAATCGAGTGGAACATTTCAGGCGGCTCTCTAGAAGAGTTTTTGTAGCTTTGGGAAGTATTCTAGGAATCGTTACATAGCAAATATATACTTAGTGATAGCTGACTAACGTAGAATAATTTGTACTCGTATATAAAGTTTCACAAGTACGTTGTAGCAGCAGAGCTATAAAAGTTATATACTATCACAACATTATACCCCCCAGAATACTACTTCCAGGGGCGGATGGGTTCCACTATTTCGGACCCGTCAAGATGAATACTATTTTTTATATACACAGGGCTGGCGTTATTTTTTTAGCCGCCCTGTGCAAAGTGAGCGCTTGAAATCACATTGCCGAATTAAAATTATAGTTTACAGTTGTGAGACTTATTACAACGACGAAAAAATCATTATTAATTTTATCTTAGAACCATATCCTAAAAATTATTTCGCCATTACATAATCGTCTTTTATAATAAATATCAATACAGCGACGGCCATGAATGTCTTGAGGAAATCGAAAATCCTTTGCACAAACCTGAGTTGGCCCTTTCTCGATTAAATGACATTTACCTAAATCACTCACACTTGCGCTATAAATATTTGATTGTACCTAGGGTTGCCATCTCTAAAATTTGGCAACCAGGACAAGACGCGTGAAAACCCCGAATTTTAGAGCCCAAAACTCGGACATGTCAACAGATTTTTTTAAACATAGTCAGTGTAATAAAAAACAGTTGAAAATGTCATAAATCACCTTTTTATTTATTTTCAGACTTTAAATTAAATTTAGTCATCTTTTATCATCATTTTAGATGTAACTACCAAAACAGAATCTTATTACAGTTTGTTAGAAATTGTTTTAATAATTAGTTAGAATTAACTTAACTGTAACAACGTCTACACTCATAACCGTTCGTCGGTTGATCGCGGCGTGCGGGCACGTGCGTGTGTCGCGGGCGGCCCAAGACTTTAAATTTTTAAACCCGGACTACAAATGAAGCTCCGCCCGGACGCTCCCCGGATGCCCTCTAAACTAGGTCAAATCCGGGGAAACCCGGACGGATGGCAACCCTAATTGTACCCCATAAGTAAATGTTTTTGAAGAACATTTTCATTTTTTAGTAGCTCGCTCTTTCTCTCCCTTTCTTTTGCGATATCCAATATCGGAAAACATTTTCTATTGCTTGTACATTACCGCAATAATGATTACCAACTCAATACCTAAGACAATTAATAGAATAGAAAAACTCTTATTCAGTGTTTTTCTCCAAAACTTAGGTTAATGTTTTTATTCAATGACGGTGGTTTCTTCAGGATTGAGTCGGAATTTAAGAATTATAGGTATAAATTTATATTTTTTTATAAAATTCGGGCATTTTTCTGAAAAAGAAAAACTACAATCCTGTGAAAAAACTTTTCAGCTTCTTTAAGATTTTTATGCCATTTCTCAAAATACGTGTTCCAATTTCGAAAGTTTTTGCGGAATCCAGAGATATTGCAGAGAATTTTAAGATTTTACAGAGGCGTTTTTACAATAGAGACACTATCAATCTAAAAACGGTTCCATTTATAGACCAAATTCTCCCTTTTTCGAAAAGCAATAAATTTCATTGAATTTCGTGCGAAAATATCCTAGATATAACTATATGTATGGTTCACAAGTAATAATAGAGCACACTACCTGTGTAGCAGTATGTGCAATAAGCCATTAATTCATTCACATGTTTTGGTTTGTCTTGTCAATGTGCTGCAATCTAAAAAGTACATAAATGTTTTAATTTGCACACAAAACAGAGTGACTCTTTTTTAGGGATGTGAAGATAGTAAAAAAATCAGCCGTTGGACTGAGAAGAGAAAATATTCTAAAACATTCAGTTCAAGTAATAAACAAAGGAAGAACGTTTGTGTTCGCCGCTCAATAGGACCGGTAGATGAACCGAAATGACTAAAACGGTTCCAAATCGAAAAAAAAACAGAGAGAAATGTATATTCTAAAATAACGGAATTCGTTTGATTGCTTTTCTGTGAAGTGGATTTTCCTTTTCGAAGCAAATCCAAGTTTTAGTAATAATAACAGCATTACTACTCATCAGATTACCTGTACTGACATGGTCACATTTTTAAAGTGGATAGATCACGTAAATAAACTGTGCAAAAAACTTAACTATATCTACTATCAAATTAAACAGCTGAAAAAGTTCTATGATGATCGAAACTTATTAAATGTGTATCATGCATTATTTGTCTCCAATATGAAATATTGTATTCTCATCTGGGGAGCGTCACTCGATAGAGACAGGATTTTTATAATTCAAAAAAGAGTTTTGAGGATTATCTATAACTTAAAGCATAGAGAATCATGCAGAAATATATTTAAAGAGAAAAAACTGTTAACATATTACGGTGTTTATGCTTTTGAACTGCTATCTTACATGTATAAGTACAATTTTTCCAATAAAAATGACTATAGGTAATAGCTCACATAAATATAATATAAGATCCCATGCAATGAGCATTAAACATCATACATCGTTTTTTGAAAGGAGTCCTATGTACATTGGTCACAAAATATTTTACAAACTTCCAGAACAATTGAGGTGCGCATCAGCAGTCGGTGAATTTAAAAAACAATTGAAAAAATACTTATTATTAGAGCTTTCACCTTATTGCATGTCACATTTATTGTGATATAATTTGGACTCTGATGATTTCATCACAATTTGTTCATTTCTTAAATGATTTATACTTATGTAATATTGTACCTCTGATTTGTTCTCCGCTGTATGGTATGGCTTCATGGAATAAAACCTTTATTATTATTATTATTATTACAATAATGTTTGGTATGTAACAGTATCGTATTTTTTCGTGTTGAGTTGAATTGTACCAACAAAATTATTAGATACTGACAAATGTTTTTTTCAAGATCTGAAGTATTCTTTTCATACTGTTCGACTTGATACTCGAAAATCGAGCACCTGACCTTCACTAGAAACGGAAAATTTATTACTCGCACACCCCTACGGTCTACTGTTCGAGGCAATGTGATGTCGGACTAAAACTTCAATCATGCCACATTATCGAAAAACAAGAGTGTTCAATTAATGCAAATGAGTTAACTCGATCATAAAAATAATAGAAGTTTGCAGTATCGATGTTAACCAAAGCTTGCAAACATTGACTTATGTGGTTTAGAACGATCGTGAATTATAATTGAATATTAAAAGACCGCGCACATCTATCAAGCACGATCCGCCCAGCACGGTTAGAAAAGCCTTTCGTGAAGGCACCTATGTTATTAAAGGGAATAGCTCACATTACACCAGCACTTGCAACCAGCAGCGACCGTCAGTTTAGCTGAGCTGAACAAATCTAATGTGCTAGTGATGTATCGTTGAATTAAAATTTTATTTCTTTCTTGATTATTTTGCGGGTTATTTGGTTTAGTTTTAGTTAGCACACTGTGCTCAAATTTAAAAAATAATGAAAGTTAATTATGATTTGTTTAATTGAAAGACTGTCATGTTATTAACACAATAGTTTCTAAATACAGAAGACATTTTTAGTTGAAGTTGGTAGAAAATGTTTGTTTTGTTAAACAAGTTTTTATTGTTATCTAAATATGTACTAGTAATTTTGTTGATTTGATTTTACTAATTATTTTTATTTAATTAAAAACTGTTGTACATTTAGGAACTGTTAGGGGCCCAATAATTACAAAAAAGTAAAGTACTACCCTACTCTTTACTTTTTATATAGACCAGCCGAGTATAGTTTTTTTAATTTCTTGTTTGTTGTTGATTTGTTAATTAATAAGTGCAATTTATGGTAACTATAAATTTACCATTTGATTTAATTGATCTCGTCTATCAGTCTAATTTGTAATACATCAAAAATTTGAAAATAACATCGTGTTTTATTACAAATTTCAAAAATTTTCGAGATACTCGAGAAATCCTGATCAAGAATTCTCGTGCCTCGAGAAATAAAAAAGGTCGAGAAACCAGAAACTCTAATTACGATATTTCATTGGATTACTTTTATAATTTTTTAATAATTTTTTCACTACCCAAAATATTCATGTGGCGTCACATAAATTACACTGAACTGCACTACACTACAATATTGGGAATCTTCACTGGTTATGACTATGCATTTTAGAAACTCCTTGTATAAGAAGTAAACACACCTTTTAAGGAACACGACTTTAAAACTTGTCAAAATACAAACGAAAAACAGGCATTTTACTTTTCGTTTCTCTCTGAAATAATATTACAAAATAATTCATGAGATGACAGCATTGTATATTTATGAATGCTTGAGTATACCGACTGATTAAAAATAAATTACTGTCTATTGTACATCTTGCACCACTTTTATTTACTAAAATAAGAAAAGATTGCATGCGTAGTGTCGTAATAAGTTATATTACGGCGGGATGTGACGTTATGTTTAAAATGAACTTCACCGAATTTTGACAGTTGCACGAGTCGTATAATATAATTACGCGTGAGATATATATGGTATTTTTTAACGTATTTGAATCGTACTTTCTTTTCAGCTATCCACAATACAGTGGGATATCGTGCGTACAGAGTGATCCTATACGCATAGAATGACTAAAGCTACGTCACTAAACATTCCTGTACCTTTGTCAAAAGCAATTTTATTCAGGATTAGTTGTTTATATCATTTGATTCCAACAAAAGTCTTATGTCTGACGGCCATGAAATCAGTACAGTCGTCAGTTTCCACGCTGGGAGGATTCATCATCCTGAACACACTTTTGGCACAAAAGATACGGCAAGCAATTAAAACCAATTCAATTTTATATCCATGGTTGTTCAGATGACAATGATCCATTGTGAGTGCTATCACGAAAGAACGAACTACAGCCAAGCAGAGAACACTAGCACGCTAAGCATAAAAGAAGTGAGAACAACAGTCGTCGACACACTTCTCTGAAAGACTCCGTCGTTGATAATGTCTACCTCAGTTGTAGACGAAACATCAGGTAGAAATACCAATGAACTATAAGTTTGGAAATCAAGAAGATTTTGAGTCCTGTTGCGTTTATACAACGCTTTCTTCTATTGTATCAAGCTTTCTGACTTGTTTCCTAGTAAGTTCGTATATTACAAAATGTTAACTTGAGAACATAAATAGTACACATAATATGGGGGTGGATGGTTTTACGATTTCAAGTTCATTCCGTCATCGAATAAAGCGTGTCAGTTATACCAAAGAAAATTACTTAACTGTAACTTAGCATTTACATTCCTCATGTTAAACTAATAAATATGTAGATATTATTAATTCCCAGTTTCATTAATAGTTTATTCTAATAAACATATAACAGCTGCTGTTTCAATTTATTTACATTAATAATTAAAAATAAATTATTTCCGTAAATAAATCTCGTCAGATTCTCAATCCAGAAAATATAATTTGCGTTTTTTTAAGTTTTGCTGACTTAATAACAAAATTGATTATGCCAAATTAAAGACTTTCACATAATATAAACTTCCATTTGTAGAATGTGATCGTGGTTTGTAATCAATTTAGTTAATGAAAGAGAAAAAAACATTCTATATAATTTAGAAAAAAATGTGTGTAAACACATTATACAAATGAATTGTTTTCATTATGTCAAGTTCAAAGCATTGACGTGAAAAAACAATGGCGGGACCATACGGGAAATAGTTTTGTTATGGTTTTCACTTTGTTTTTAAACTAGCATCTCTATAACCTATAATCGTTGATTCTCAATTATGTAACTGAGAAAGTATATGTTTTTGCAATTTAGTTTTTACATGTAAAATAAAAACAAGACATGATATTTTCTGTACATATTAAATTTAGTCCAAGCACCGATCATACAAAAATTTGGTAGATAACTAAAATATATTATTAAACATTAATATGACTGAAAACATCAAATCGATGACAGACTAATTCAAATTATTTTTAGTGTATTTGCCATATGGCAACATACACTATTGGCATCGGTCGGATGGCGGGACCTAGGGGTCGGACCAAAATTTCTCGACGTTTTATAACCTCTTAAACACTTTGGCATCATTTTTGAAAATGTTTATATATATATATGTATATATATATATATATATATATATATATATATATATATATATATAGGTATATATGTGTACGGGCAATAACTTTCGAAGGAGTTAATTCATTTTAACGAAATTCGGCACACATGTTGGAATCCATCACCGCACGAAGCCTATTTAAAATAGGCCCAATCGGATCATTTTAAGGGTGGTTTTTAGGGGTTGAAAAAGTTTTTGGGCCCAAAAATACCTAAAAAATTCTCAGAATCGTTTCAAAATTGAAATTTAACCCTTTAATAGCAATTAAAAAGTGCTCCTAAAATTTTAATAAAATCGGCCCGACAGGACCGGACTTACAAATTTTATGAAAACACTAGTTTGCGTATACGAATTTACTTACTGAAGGTCGTATTTAATTTGGTGCAGATGTTGGATTGATAAAATATTTCAACTAATAAAATTATTATTGTAAGGGGTGTATTAAGGGGTTCATTTTTTTTTTATTTTGCCAAAAAACCAACTTAAGTTCGCATAATAAAGCCACATTGCCTGTATTAGCAAATACACTATATTGTCGGCAGGGTTTTGGCACTGCGACCCGGGTTTTTTTCAATTACTTTTACCTCTTTTGTCGACATAATGAAATTGAGACTAAAATGACAGATGATGAAAGCAATGCACTTTCTGCCATTTGGAAACTATACTATATACTAGATGACTATAACCTTTGATTACAACCAATAGTCGTTTTCAATGCCATCCAGTGGAAAAAAGTAAATTTTGGAAGCGTTTTTAAATATTTGAGGATAATTTCTTGTATGATTCTTTACCTTTTTGAAGATTTCATTTCAATAAATTATTTGCATGTATATTAAAAATTAGTTTTTAATCACGCCAAAGAAGTATAATGTCAAACACGCATATATAAGTACACACATCACTTTATCATTAATTGTCGTTATCAGTATCTCGAATACGGCTCAACACTTCTTGATGAAAATACAGATTATGGCGAACTAACAATAAATAATTATTTTTTTACAATTATCATTGTCTGCCTTGTATTTTTTTTCTGCATACCTGGCATACCTCATAATGAAAATTTATTTATTTAGAGAGATGTCTTCTAGGTATGCAAAAAAATTAGCAAGGCATAGTTAATATTATTTGTAAATAATTAATAGCTCCCCATTTTCTGTATTTTCATCGAGTAGTGTTGAGCCATATTCAAAATACTAACAATAAAAAAATGACAAAAAAATGGAATCACTCTACAACCGATTTTTCATCACATTATTTATCTGTTAACATCAATAATAACATTTTAGTAGTGTTGTCCAAATAGACAGTTTGGAGAAATAGGTAGTAGATATATCATTATAAATGACCTTAAAATTTAACCTATTTAATTTAAATAATAAAATAAATATATGAAATCTAATTAAATTAAAGTATTTATAATTTAATGAATTTCAATACACAAAAGTGGTTTTCAGTTTTCCATGAGCGGGTGTTATCGAAATTGACGGCCTTTAAAACTGAAGTGTTATTTCCAAACGAGTCCGAGTGGAAGTAGTGAAAAAAAATATTCCGTTTTTTTAGTTTGATAAAAACTAGATGAGAGAGAGAGATCGTAGATTATATACGCTAAATATCTGAAGTCATCAGCGTCTATTTCACTCGAGTAACAATTTGTAATGAACCAATCGCTACCTGCGTCTCCGCAAGCAATTGAGATGAAACACGGCACCGACAACATTAATAGAGCCTTCGACGCAATCGTATTAATCTTGCCGAGCAGGACGCACAAAAAAATTATATACCCGCACTTACATATTGTAGGTACTTCCACTATATTATGTGCTCAAATGTAGCCAGTTTATTCGGATTTTTATTTTTTATCAAAATAAAATATAGTCTATAATACCCAGACATGTGTCGCTAGAATTTTTAGAATCGGTTCACTAGGTCCAGAGATTACCTCTAACATACAAACACACACACACCAATACATTTTTATATAATAGTATTATTGATACGTTATACACTCCTCTCGCTCGAATTTGTAACTACTCAAGAAATACGTTACTAACTCGCTTCACTCGCTTGCTCGGATTTATAATTAACTGCTCGCGACTTTTTAGTGTTATTGAGTATAATATCATATTTCACACAGCTAGTGCTTTTGACATAAACTTGATCTCAAACCAATTTAGAATCAATCCGTTTTTCAGCCAGGTAGCTAGTATGAACCTTTCTCATGAAATAACTTGGCGAAAAGTCATAATGTGGTGATTTGCGCAGGATATATGATGAACTTAACACTCGGTTTATAATTAATGCTAGCGATATTTAAATATTATTATTATTATTATTATTATTGTTTTTATTATTACTATTAACATTTATATTTACAATCTGAGTATAATTAATTATTAGTACACTCTGAGTTTATGAAATCATCCGGGCGACAAAGTCGGTTCGAAAAATATATTATTCGCTACGCGCATACCTCGTGTCATCCTCTGGTGGCTGAGAAGTGTAAATAATTGAGACTATTGTGTGTAATTAATTTGAAAATATATGTATAGTAATGTTATAAAAAATTTATTCCAAGTATACCATTTGGAATTTTTTAACAATGGAAGTAGACCTATTAGTGAAGTTTTGAAATACTGTAAGACTCCGCTTAACGCTGGAGATATGTTCCAATATGTTCTTTCGTTATATGAAATAGCGCTAAACGAGGTCATCTTATTACGTAGATAATTATGATGAGTGAAACAACCGAGAATAGAAAGTTTGTTAGTTTTTTTTTTATTTTGTAACATTTATTGTTAAACACTTTCTTATCGTATAAATTATAAATTTATTTACAGCTAATATCGATTGTTGTTCATTAAATATTTGTGAAAATCAAATAAAAGTTCGAGTAAGAAGTTATGTTTGTGATGAGGAAGGTTCCTCATTTGACATATGTATTTTGTGAAGAAGTCATCTATTGTCGTTTGCATTTTTCTGTTTCGTTCAATAACCTGTTGTCGATAGCAAGATATTGCATCAATGACACTTCGTCTTACCTTTGAACTTCTATCAACATTTGAATCATTTTGTATAAATTGATTCATAATTTACGTTAAAGTGACTAAACTTTTTTTTTAGAAACCGCGTAATACTGAAACAGCTTTAAGCAAAGCAGCGTTAAGCGATGTCTTACTGCAACTATACTTCTTTAGGGAAATAACAAGCCTTTTATATAGTTTGCAGAACTTGACAGAACGACAATGCAAGCTAGTGAAAAACTTTCCAAGTTTCATCCCGACTTTCTCTACATCGTGCGTTTCGATAGTTTCGGTTTTCTCCTGCAAAAAACAGCACTATGCTTTCCCCAAGAAATATCTTATCGGATAGTAAAAACTTCATTCAAATCTGCTTAATAATAATAATAATAATAATAATAATAACAATAATTTATTCCACCAAAATATTGATTGTACACAACGCTATATTTACAAAATGATTTGGAATTAACCTATCCAACTTAGCAAGGCCAGTGCTAGGATAGGTTAAGAATACATATTTTGAAAATTGTGCAGTGTGTATGGTCACTCGTGCGCACGTACTATATATATGAATGTGGGTGTGAGTGTGGGTGTGAGTGGGTGTGTGTATGTGTATGCACTATGCATGTGTGTGTGCGTTTTGTATCTTGTAAAAAAAATTTAAGAAAAAAAAAAGAATTTTAGAAAAATAGAAAAGAAATAGAATAATAGAATAATTGAATATAATTACACAATGATTACGTAGCGAAGCAATTATTACGTAGCGAAGCAAAGAACGCTCATCATATTCTCAGGTGAGAATATGGTAAGCGCTCCTTGCTTCATCGGTTACTAGCCATTTGGTTATATGTTTATTGAACCGTTTTATATTTTTTATAGATTTGATTTCAATGGGAACTTGATTGTATATTTTTGGAGCTAGGTAAATCATATGTCTCTGGCCAAACGTCTTCGACATAGTTCTCGAGATTAGCTAGTACAGGTATCAACACAGACAGACATCTTGAGACTTCTTATTAGTGTATTTGCCATATGGCAACATACACTATTGGCGTCGGTCGGATGGCGGGACCTAGGGGTCGGACCAAAATTTCTCGACGTTTCATAACCTCCTAAACACTTTGGCACCATTTTTAAAAATGTTTATATATATATATATATATATATATATATGTGTGCGGGCAATAACTTTCGAATGAGTTAATTGATTTTAACTAAATTTGGCCCGCATGTTGGAATCCACCACCGCACGAACCCTATTTAAAATGGGCCCAATCGGGCCATTTTAAGGGTAGTTTTTAGGGGTTGAAAAATGTTTTTGGGCCCCAGAATACCGAATAAATTCTCCGAATCGTTTCAAAATTGAAATTTAACCCTCTGGTAATAATTAAAAAGTGTCCCTAAAATTTTAATAAAATCGGCCTGACAGGACCGGATTTACAAATTTTATGAAAAAACTAGTTTGCAGATAGTGAATTATTTACTGAAGTGTGCATATAATTTAGTATAGAGCTTCGATTGATAATAATATTGCAATTAAGAAAAAAAATGTTATTTTAAGGGATGTATTAAGGAGTCAAAATTTTTATTTAGCCCAAAAACCAACTTAAGTTCGCGTAATAAAGCCACACTGCCTGTATAAGCAAATACACTATATTGTCGGCAGGGTTTTGGCACTGCGACCCGGGTTTTTGTTCATTGTGTAGATAATAATAATAAAAATAATAATAATAATACGTGTTTGTTAATTATTACGCAATCGAACATACGAGATAGGTTCATGCAGACAATAAAATTAAAGAAAAGCATTCGCCTCCACCTTAATACGCCTCTGTCTACACATTTATAAAATTTCCATATTATTATATTTAAAATGCTTTAAAACTTTATCTAAAATTCGCGTAGACATCCATTAAATAACTCGCGAGAGTAAACTTTTAAGAAAGTTTTTTTTAAATACTTTCATATATCGTACCGCGTATTCAATCCACTTCGTTCGACTATATACTTAATATTTTTATTATGATATAAAATTTAATTTCAAAATGCGTAGGTAGCTCTTCAAGTAAAAACAAATATAAGAAGCTATTTATACCAATCAATTAAAACTACTTAAATAAATTTACTCTGTAATAAGGTCGTCCCGTCTATCAAAATTTGATAATTTTGAAAAGTGCGCAATATTCCTTATACAAATAATGTAAACCAAATATTTCGTTGTTATCTTATTCTTCCGCTTAGTTGCAAACACAAATTTAAAAAAAATATATCATTTCAAACATCTTGATCAGTTACAGACACACTTCCGCGCGTAGACAGTAAAAATATGCATATGGAAAGAGCGGTATCTTCCTCTTTACTAGTCAATTGTGATGAATCGAACATAACTGTCGGCCTGTCAACTGTACATAAACAAACCACACGGTTGGCGGTAGTGTACCTAATTTCCATATGAGATCAGACAAACACCATTTTTAAAAATTTAAATAATAAAAAACAATCAGGAACACGTATATCATTACTTTTAATAAAGACTTCGTATATTGAAATCATTGCCTCTCACTTTAACCATTCGTGAGATATGGGCATGTTTATGTCGAATTTTGAAAAATTCCTTCTGAGTTGGTGTTTACGTCACAAAAGGAGTCTACTTTCCAAAATTCAAGTATCTAGCTTGACCTTGACGTTGAGAAATCAGTTAGTCAGTAAATCAGAACTTTTTTCTTTAATAATACAGATAGATATAAAAATAAAGAAGTTAAGAATAATTGAGATGACAAGTAACTAAAAAATTTCCGAACACAATGACATTCATTATTTAATTAATAACATTTTATTTTTGAGTCACACAAAACTCTCACTATTGTGAAGGTGTTCATGTTAAGAGCTACCTATGAAAAAAATTAACGCTCGCGTGATGTGAAATAGTTGCAAATATATGCATTAAACCTGAGAAAGATTGACTGTTTCGATATGTCACTGTTGAGTAATCGATAACTTATTCTGCCGCGATAGTGGAAAGATTCATGTTTGAGTCTCAACGATGACACTGACAGTGTTTGAAATTTTTTTACTATAGCATTGTGTTTCTTAACAAATGTAGCAAACTATACCTACTAACTACTTAGTAGTTTTTTTGTCCACAATTTTGATAATGACTTCTTCAACCCAGGTCTAACCTTAGAAGAAGCCTATATCTTTCAATCAATTTTGTTTTGTTATACGACACTGTATATATATTTTCTTTTTTGTATTTTGTTGAAAGAAATAAATTCTATTTTATTCTATTCTATTCTATTCTATTACTAACAATGAATACACACATAGTCTGTAGTAAGTATCACATTTCACAATATCTACTATATTTTGAAGTCAAAAATATCAAATTCTGCAATGCTACGTTGTACATGATGAAGGATTCTATCAACTGGAAAAGATATTTTATGTATAAAACATAAAATGCATACAAATCAGACATATAAGGTTTTATCGATAAACTAACAAAGTATTTCCGTTTTCTTTTCTGTACATACGAATTACACTGGAGTAAAATATCTGACAATCTGTTAATAATTTGACCTGGCATTATTTTGTTTCTCTCTTTCATATTTTGTTTCGGTAGCTGACTTGCCGATTATGATAATTTATGATAAAGCTATAGGATATCCACATAACTTGTTTTTTGCCACAACAGGCCAACAGCATTATATTAGGTGGGTTTGATATATTATATTATTGTAGTGTAAATAACTTTCCACCGAAAAGTGTCCGTTAGGTATACACACGACTATGTTAATCCATGATTTTATATAACAAACATAATCGTGTCAAAAGTGTCAACACTTTTTACACTACAACATGATACTAAGAACGTCTGATATTAAACACACAATAATTGCAGTAGCAAAGCAAAACAGTATTTTTTTTATAAAAAAAAGTGTTGAATATGTATACAGATTGGCCAAATAGGTGAAAAAATTTACATCGGGTGCCTGGTGGGGTCTTGAAATCTCAGTAGTAAAACAATAAATTTTTAAATCGCTACATTTTTAACTTCCCGATATATAGGAGCATTATTGGATCGATTAAAACGAGTAACGAGCGATTCATAATGCAATATTTTCGAAATACACACTTCATTTATTGGACGTACCTCCTATAAAATGGCTAATTTTCACTTCATAATTCGTATTATATTTATATATCTGGCAGTTCAGTGTTCGGCAATGTTGATACCTATCTGTTTGGATTATTTACTTCGCTGTCTCTGTTGTTTTCAAATAGCAACTGATATGAAAATTACTGTTAGATTGGTAAAATTGAATTTCTTTGGTTTTACAAGTGCAAAATTCATTTTACTACCAACTATTTTATGAGGAGCTGTGCAAAAAATATTTCAAGATATTTTTATGTTTTTATGGGCACTACAGTATTTTTACACTATTTTTAAAAAGAAGTGTGTGCGTATGTGCATTTGCGTGTATGTGAGTACGTATTATCTATAATACAAAAATAAATGAAGAACTAGGTTCAGAAACTAAACAAGAATTGTGAGAGCACTGAATAACGAAGGACTGAATTCAACCTGGGAAATATCAAAAACTTTGTGTCCAGTAGCATATTAGAATTTTATTAATATAATCGGTATTTCAACAAAGTTTTTGAATAAAAATATTGTCGTTTGGAAAGATGGCGACGGAAAAAAGCTGGCAGGGGTGCAATACGTTCTATGGGAGTCATAACGATATTACGGAGCGAGGTGTGGCCTTTATTGAGGAGCACAACAAATTAATCATCACAAATCAAGAGAAAAAGTTTTTCAAGTCAGAGAACCAAATAACATTGCAAACAATGTTTGTTAATCATATAGGAAGCACGCTTAATAAGTGTATACTTATGCGCGTACCGTATGTAGAAATGACGTATGACCTCGATTGTCTCAGAAACTTCTGAACTGATTTGGATTATAATTTTATCACGATATAATATTATATCATAGGCTATAGTTTCATTATTTACCTTTATTTGAGCGACCCACTTTAATATGCTATTTAAAAGGGGATTATTTTTAACTTAAATTGTAGTAGGTGCGATTTCCATCTCCACTCATGAGTATTTTATGATGTCGTTTAATTTAATTTGATATAATTTGATGTAATTAAATGCTAATAATCTTAGTTGTCGAAATTTAAAAAAAATATATGGCGGAGGTGCAGAGATTCGTAACCGTACTTCCACCAAATTTATCTGTATTTTTAATATGCAATACTTATGATAGAATATGTTGCTGTCCACATTTGAATACAATTGAAATTAATATAAATTAAAAGGACACTAAATATTCTCAAATAAAAATAGAATGTACGTAAATTCAGTTACTTTGTTAATCAAAGTTAATATCGTCCAAAAAAAGTGAAAATTTCGTTTTTTTTTTACAAACGCTGCGAGTATCTTCTACACCGAGTAAAAAACCCCGCTAAAGAATCTATAGGAAATTTAATGCCCTAGCTAAATGATGCTTTTTTCTGATCTCGAAAGATTGTGACATTTTTAAGTTATAAAATGTTTACAGTGTGACAGTTATAGTTTGCTACAATTGTTAACCGTCAATTTTCTTATATTTAAAGTATATTAGTAACTGTTATTTCACATCATACGAGAGCTAATTTTTAATCTTAGATACTAGGTAATAGCTATCCTACAGTTAAATAATTTCGTCTTAAGAACTATACCGCAGTGCATATTTTACTAATAAAAATGATACCAGTGCCAATTTATAATAATGAAATTTGTGAGTACAGTACAGCTTCACAAACCTGGACACACTCTTATTCTAACTTCCCTTTATATTTACAAAACTGCTCGTGAATCAGGTAGCAGTTTGTAGTTATTACCGGCACAATGCAAATCAGAGACTGGCGAATGTAATCCTATTTTGGGAAGATGCGTAACAAACGCCAATAAAAAACATTAAATGTCAGATTCTGGATAGTTTGAGCAAGGGAAATAATATATTTTGTAAAACATGTTCATAACAACAAAAGTGTTTAATTTAATTTAAAATTAATAAAAATCCGGGTCGCAGGACCGAAAGCCTGTTTGCCAATATAGGCAGTGTGACTATTATGTGAATTTACGTTTGTTTTTGGGCAAAATAAAAAATTTAATCGCTTAATACACCCCTCAAAATAATGTTTAAGTTCAATATTTCGTCTCTGTTTTATCAATTCATCATCTACACAAAATTATATACAGTCTTCAGTAAATATAATTCTCTATCCGCAAACAGGTGTTTTCATAAAATTCGGGCCCTGTCGAGCCGACTTTATTAAAATTTTAGGAGCACCTTTTAATTGATACTAAAAGGTTACATTTCAATTTTGAAGCAATTCCGAGAATATGACATGCTCGGTGTTTTTGGGCTCCAAACAATTTTCAACCCCTAAATACACCTCTTAAAATAATCCGATTCGGGCCATTTAAAATAGGCTTCGTATGGTGATTAATTCCAGCATGTGGGCCAATAGTTAAAATCAATATATATAAACATTTTCAAAAATGGCGTCAAAATGCTTAGAATGATGTGAAACGTCGAGAAATTTTGGTTTGACGCTTAGGTCCCGCCATTCGACTGACGCCAGCAGTGTATGTGCCACTACACTAAACAGAAAAAAAGAACAAAACAACTATTTAAAACGCATTTATTTCCAAGCTCGGGCAACCCTCAAATAAGTCCGGGAAATGTAAGAAATGTCAAATTGAAATTGAATTACCTATAGTAAGTAATTAAATTTATTATATCATCGGTAGACAAGCCCACATAGATAACGTCAAGAAATAGGTACATAAAATACAATATTAAAATATGAAACAAATATGATATCATAAAATACAATAGTTAAAGTTTGTTAAAATTAATATTAAAAAATTCCTCAGTGGAATACAAGCACTCCTTTATACAAAAGTCTTTTATTTTTTTCTTAAAATCTTTAAAATTCATTTGTCGTAGTCTAAGAGGCAAAGCATTGAAAAATTTATAGGACACTTTTCCTAATAAGAAAATTGTCCATGATTATACATCAGAAAATCTTAAGAATAGCTTATTTTGCATTATTTCATTCTAAACTTTTATATGGACTTGAAATTTGGGGCAATGCTGCCTCAGCACATAAGCTATTCATTCTGCAGAAAAAGGCAATGAGAATTATTTGCAATGCACAGCCGCGAGACAGTTGTAAACCGTTGTTTAGCAAATTAAATATTTTAACTTTACCGGGCCAGTACATTTATAACTGCTTAATATTTATTAAAAAACATTCTGACAACTTCTATAATCATACGTCCCTGCATCATTACAACACAAGAAGAAAAGAGAATCTTGTCATTCCTTTCTTTCAGACAAAGATATCCACATATGGTCCTAATTACTTGGGTTTACAATTTTATAACAAATTATCTCTGAGCACGAGAAACCTAAAGCTCAGAATGTTCAAAAAAATAGTGCACAATTATCTTATAAAAGAGTGTTTTTATACATACCAAGAATTTTTAGAGGTGCACAATGCTCCGTAACAGTTGGATTTTTTTTTTCTGATTGTATTTCTATTTACAGATTGTATTTCTTTTTTTTGTTCTTTTGACGTGTTTTTAACATATGTATAACTGAAACCAATAAATCTATCTATCTATCTATCTTATACATATATAGCTTCTGTCAGTCAGATCCAATCTCACCCTCAGTATGCGTGTATCTTCACGGTATCTTGTAAGGTAATTATGTTGATCGGAGTGTGTATTTTGATTGTTGCTTTTCGCAAACACCAAACAATAATAAATATACATAGGTAATTCAATTTCAATTTGACATTTCTTATATTATTATACTTTGAAACAATACAATGAAATTAAACATTTAAAGAAACGCACTTACCAACAATCTGGTGATTTCAGATAAAAAATTTCTTTATTTTTTTGTCCATGTTAGCATTTTTCAATTAGTTCATTATTATAATAATAATTTATGCCACGTCAATGCAAATATCCACGACTTCACCGAACATATTGCTACCAAACACTAGTTTTTTATCACCTTTATATTAGTTTCTCGTGTATATTGTATGTATATTACTGTATATAGGTAGTCGTAAGTATTTTTGATGACAATACAATATTTTCACTATAATATTCATAAAACAAAGAAAAAATTGGAAATAAAAACGTATAGTAGAAGTGACGGAGCTGATGATAGAAAACCGTGTCACCACTAAATAGGCATCAGATCAAGGAGCTGGACTGGTCAAATCTAATCCATTATATGCCTAAAGCTTGGTTCGGACTATTCTAGTATTTTAGTCGAGTGGCGAGTAATTTAGTAACTAATTGTATCAACTAGAATTTAGTCGTCCAACCATTTTGTTCTTTTTTTTTAGTCGAGTAGCTACCTTCACCAAACTCTACTGTTGCGCATTATTTTAGTCGAACTCAGTAGTTGCCTCAAATACGTCGTTTCTTTGGAGCAAAGATACGACTGTAAAATTTTGTTACGCAATATTTACAACACGAGTACCCGCTTAATAAAAGTAAGCAAGCCAAACATTCTGTAAGGCATAATAAAATAATAAAACCCGGATCGCAGTGCCAAAACCCTGCCGACAATATAGTGTATTTGCTTGTATAGGGCCGTGTGGTTTTATACTTTTATTATGTGAAATTAAGTTTGTTTTTGGGCAAAATAAAAAATTTAACCCCTTAATACACCCCTTAAAATAACATTTTTTTCTTAATTGTAATATTATTATCAATCTAACGTCTACACCAAATTAAATACACCCTTCAATAAATAAGTCACTATCTGCAAACTAGTGTTTTCATAAAATTTGTAAATCCGGTCCTGTCGGGCCGATTTTATTAAAATTGTGGGGAAACTTTTTAATCACTACCAAAGGGTTAAATTTCAATTTTGAAACGATTCGGAGAATTTTTTCGGTATTTTGGGGCCCAAAAACAGTTTTCAACCCTTAAAAACTACCCTTAAAATAGCCCGATTAGGCCGATTTTAAATAGGCTTCTTGCGGTGATGGATTTCAACACGTGGCCCAAATTTCGTTGAAATCAATTAACTCTTTCGAAAGTTATCGCGCGTACACATATATATATATATATATATATATACATATATATATAAACATTTTTAAAAATGGTGCCAAAGTGTTTAGGAGGTTATGAAACGTCGAGAAATTTTGGTCCGACCCCTAGGTCCCGCCATCCGACCAACGCCAATAGTGTATGTTGCCTTATGGCAAATACACTAATAAAATAAAATGTAAAACATTTACTCCGCCGAAATCGTTTATTTCTTCATATGTACCATGTAGTTATTATTGTACATTGCCGACAAATACACAGATGTGCCTACATCTTGACATATTCTATACTCCTTAAGTCTAAACTGTGCTGGTAGAGATGGAGATACAAATGCTTCTAAACGGAACATTTTTTTTTGAGATCAGACAAGCCTATCCACCTATGATACATATCAGTGAAGAAAACGTAATAATCTTTATTGGTCATCTATTATGACCAACAAAGAAACTGATATCACACAGAGCTGGTATTACTTTTCAATATTAACAATACCTTTTAAATATATGTAGATTTGACGTTAAATCGTCTCCTTCCTTGTTTAGACATCGTCTGGTTTTCTACATATTGTCAAGTGCAGCAAAAGTCCTTTGATGTTTTTATATGATAGATAAAAGGACTTATTTTATCAGTAGGTATATCGATATATATTTAGATTAGATGATATATATTAGTTATCATAACAAAATATATTTTTTCAAACCGTTTGAAACATGGTGTCACAGAAATAACGTAATAAGGAAATATTTTTTACGGTTTTACTGTCCCCTAGATGTAACTAGCAATTTATTAATTGAGTTTGAAAAATCTTGAGTATTAGATAAATCTAAATATTATAAATATACAATAAATATTCCTCTTTTGTAAAATCTAAACTATAGGAATGAGAATGTAATATGAAATTTATACGTAGTTTCTGGAATATTTAAAATTATATCAGCTAGTAATTATATCTCCTTCTTTCATAATGGCTGATTTAGATTTTCACAAGAAATATTGTTCCAAAATCATCGGTAATAGTTTTATTATGTTGCCTAGTCCAGTGAAAAAATACAACCATAAAAGAAAGAAAAAAGAAAACGATTATCAAAAACATTAAGATTTTTTTTAATTATATGAACGGTTATTGGATTGAAAGCTCGCACTTTCTAGTTTTTGAATTAATAACTCAAAAGATTTTATTATTCCCAGCTGCGTTGTGAAAAAACTTTAAAAGAGTAAATTTTATATACTTTTCAATCGAATAACTAAAAGCATTTTATTTAATTCATCATAACACCACAATTTTGGAAGATGTGACGAACAAAGTGCTTAAAAAATGTGAGAATATGAACAGATTTTTTTCAGAAACTTATTTTTCATTCAAAAAAAAAACTCTTAGAGAAACATTTCACATAAACTTTTTTTTATTGTTTTAGTTCTACAAATAAGCCCTCGAACTTTTCATATTGTATTTCTCGAGTATGTATATTATGTTCGAATACATATACAAAGAAGAATGGAATGCAAGGTTAAAACATTAATAAGAAAAACCGACTTTAAAGGTGCCGAAACTTTCGGATTACATGACAAGACATTTAATTAAAATTAGTTTTTTATACTTAGCTATCATCAAACGAAAACCTAGTAAAGAAAATTTTCATTTTATAAAACGGCAACTATACCTACTTGAAAAAACTGTTTTTACATTTACATAATATGTGAACTTATAGCTTTAGTTTGCACAAATTTTCTCACCTTAATTAACGAAAGCATTGATCTCTCAAAATTGATAAAAAAAAGGATTGATTTTAAATTGTGTAAAAGAAAATAATAGGCCTTTTATACAAAATAAATTAAAAAATGTTTACAACGGATCCGAAGAAAACACTATTTCACTCATATTGAGCATATTATAGTTAAAATTTATTAAAGTAGAATATTAATTGTAAAATATTTCATTAATACATTACTAAACGTAGATATGTTTTAAAGTGTAATTTGACAATTGAATAATTCCATTTTGAATCGCTTTAAAAAGTGATTAGATCAAATTTATTTAATATATTCGTATCAAAATATTCAGATTAGTTTACAATTTAAGAAAAAACGGCTGAGAAAAATATAACTGCAAGTAAATATTGTCAAATTTAGTTAAAAAAAACAACACATATTTCAAAGAGTAACTTTATATTACGCTAAGCCCGAAAGAAACACAGCAATGCTTCATATTCTTTTAAATAATTAAAAAAATAAAGTTTAAAATAATTTTCTTGTAGTGAAATTTAAGTGAAAAAACGTATGTATTTATGAATTAAAAAGTCACGTCTCAACAGATTCTACATGTTAGTTAACAAGTGATGTGGAGAAAGATCGATGTCGCTTCTTAACCATCTTAACCGCACATTTGTTGCACTGTAACTTTGTTACATTACACACTAACACAAGTACACAAGGAGAACGTGTGCAAAGACAAACGGATGCGGCGACATCTAATGATACAGTGAACTTGAAAGCGCGATGCGATGCGCGCTTTACACAAACATACGTACAACACAGTACCGTCGGGACGCCCCGTCGACCGATCGACTGAGAGAAACGGGATGAGAAAAGGACGAAAGAAGTATTACGTCACGTACAGGACGTTTCATTCATTGTTCGGCTTATTGACAGCTTCTTTGTCTTATTTGTAATTGGCGTTAGTGTTATACGCGTGTGTTTTTTTTCAATACAGTGTACTGCGCGTTTCAATAAATAACATAAGAAAACCATTAAACATAATTTGATCAATTCGATATACTGGAATAGATTGATTAGCGCAGTTCTCAGTGTTGTTTTTTTTCGATTGAATGCGATTTATAGTTTGATGCATCTCGTTTGAAAAAATCCGATGGAATCATTTTGATTAATGAGAAACGGTAATTCCTTAATCGGTCATCTTGATTGAGGTTTTCCATGGTTTCCCTCAATTAATTCCAGATAAATATCGAGATGGTTCCTTATTCAAGACCATGGCCGATTACCTATCAAACTCCCAGTTCAAAAATTACTTATCCTATCCTAATTTCCTAAAATTCCTTCATTGCTATTAGTTAAGTTGAAGTTTTAAAAAAGGTATAAAATAACGGGAAGTGGTAAAATGGAAAATAGTAATGGTGCGAATGGCGTCTGTTATGACATAAAAGTCGACAAACGGACGTTAAACGCATTATTATTAGTGTATTTGCCATATGGCAACATACACTATTGGCGTCGGTCGGATGGCGGGACCTAGGGGTCGGACCAAAATTTCTCGACGTTTCATAACCTCCTAAACACATTGGCACCATTTTTAAAAATGTTTATATATATATATATATATATGTGTGTGTGTGTGTGTACGCGCAATAACTCTCCGAATCGTTTCAAAATTGAAATTTAACCCTTTGGTAGTAATTAAAAAGTGTCCCCAAAATTTTAATAAAATCGGCCCGACAGGACCGGATTTACAAATTTTATGAAAACACTAGTTTGCAGATAGTGACTTATTTATTGAAGGGTGTATTTAATTCAATGTAGACGTTAGATTGATAATAATATTACAATTAAGAAAAAAAATGTTATTTTAAGGGGTGTATTAAGGGGTTAAATTTTTTATTTTGCCCAAAAACAAACTTAATTTCACATAATAAAAGTATAAAACCACACGGCCCTATACAAGCAAATACACTATATTGTCGGCAGGGTTTTGGCACTGCGACCCGGGTTTTTTATTATTATTATTATTTATTATTATTTTGATTAATGATTGTTCAAGAAGACCTAAAGAATGAAATTCTGAAGGTTACCGAAAAAAATCGGTGAGCATTTTTTTTAACCGGACTATGGAAATTATCATTTAAATCGCTTTGTGTGTTTGTATGTCCGTTAAAAACGCAAACACTTAGAAATAGATTTGAGGGCGATTTTTATCAATCGATAGCTTATTTATTGAGAAAATTTCAAGTCTATAGGCCTGGATTCGCCCGAGTACAAATTAGATTAATTCTAAACTGGGGGTTAAACGAACGAACTTATCTGCATAAATATAAAATTAGCGATCCTCTCTTTAAATAAATCACTTTGTTCGTTCAATAGAGTCAATACCTCACTCGTTCGCTTCTCTCGTTCGATCTCCAATTTAGTATCAATACTTGGGCGAATCAGAGCCTGGAGACTTAAAATTTTCTCAATAAATAAGCTATCGAATGATAGAAAACTCATTCATATTGTTCAATAAAGTATATTCGCAAACACACAAAACGATTTAAGTAATAACTCTCATAGTCCGGTTCAAAAAAATGCGCGCCGATTTTTTTCTAAAACCTTTAGAATTTCATTTTTAGATCTTTTTAGATTTAAATCCTCGATTGAAATGAATTCACCAGATTTTTCAAACGGGATGCAATCCAGCACCTGCATTATCATAGCAAAGTTCACTTATGGGATATTATTTACATTACTGCAGGATTTATATAATTACTAGCAACCCAGTCCGGCTTAGCCCGGATTTGTAAATATAGAACAAATTGATGATAATCCTATAGAATGTGTCTCAAATTTAAAAGTGGTAAGTGTGAATGTAAATAAACATTTGAGCATGGACATATTTGAATCGAGAATAAACTTTAAATTTTTTTTAAATCCAATTGTATTTTAAGAGGTACATTTCAAAGCTATTGTAGTAAAGAATTAAACTACGTAAATATATGCTAATGTTTTGTTCGTGCTTTTTTCTACCGTCTCGCATTTCTAGTAGAGGTGCAATCGTGAGTAGTATTTTGTTCACGATCGCTCACTCTCACAAAAATCATTTTCAACTCGCGCACGTTCACGCACTGCTACTATTTTTTATAATCACACTCACGCACGCTCACGGCTAGGTTTCAACACTCACTCACGTTCACGCACGATAATAATTATATGTCGAGACTCACGGTCACTCACGCAATTTTATTTAATATACGTTACTGTTTACACATCACAAATACAATAAACAAAAAAAAACAACATACTTTAAACTGCAAGAAAAATCATGACTGCACCTGATAGTTGATAACGTTAGTCCCGGGTTAGGTTTAAGAGTCCGCATACAGGAATAATTTTTTACGTGATTAACTTTTCACTCACGCTCACGAAAAGTTTTTTCCACTCACGCACACTCGCGTATCCATATATTTTATTTAATCACAGTCACTCATTTTTTTTAAACAGTCACATTAACGGCGTGTCATGGGAAATTTCACGCACGATTTGCATCTCTACTTTCTAGTATTTAATTTAGCAAAAAACGTTCCCTTTGTAGCGCGTTTAAAGAGTTTACCGTAGCTAACTTTTTCTCTCATCTGCCTATATCATGTAATCGAATAGAACTTTTCGAATTCAATAACGTAGCGTCATATTTTCTTATTTATAAAAATACAATATGTCACAATATTATTATCCTTGAGCTTTCAAGTTACGTCAAAAAAGAAAAGAGAAACAAGCTAATATCGAATCAACCAATATTGTGGACACTGAAGGCCCTTTTAAGCTATTGTAACATTATTGGGATTTGACATATCACTACGACATGTAAAAGCTTAACTTCTCAAAAGCTCTATATTCCTAAACGTGGCAGTTGTTACGCACGTACAATCGCAGCTATGTTTTCTTTTTAGTATATTTGCTATATGGCACATACACAATTGGCGACGGTCGAATGGTGAAGACCTAGGCGTCAGACGAAAGTTTCTCGACGTTTCATAACATTTTAAACAACTTAACACCTTTTTTCGTACATTTATATATAGATTAGAGATTGCAATCCAGCGGCATTTTCAATCCAGCTGGATTTATGCTGGATTAAAGCAAATCCAGCGTGGAGCCAACACTAACCGATTTTGAAATAAATGTAACAATTTTTTTAACTCTAGAAACTTTAATAACTATTTATCTACATTTACATCAAATACTCGTTTTTTGGCGTTAGTAAAGTATCCTAATAGTAAGTAGTAGTTACGAGTATCCGGAGTATAATTACTAATTATCACAATACATTCTCAAATAACCTATATTGATATTCTAGATATCTGAAATAGTTATTCGTTTACCTACATATTTTACAAACTATGTAGTCTCAGTTACTCAGTTTCAATAATTTTAGAAATAACATTGCGTTTCCTGCTTATAAAATGTTTAGTTAACTCTTATTAGAAACAAAACTTTAATATAAATTAGGTACATTATATAATTTAAGACGTGACTTGTGTTTTAAAGAATAAAGCGAATCAATTATTTAACAGTATTTTTTTACTTTTTTTAAAGTAAGATCTCAAAAAAGAAATGTTATTGATGCTTCTTAAAGAACTGCAAATATACCCGCCTGCGGAAAGGCCACTCTCTACCTCTATGATTGGTTTGAGAATCATCAAATAATCGTAGATTTAAGTTAGGTTTTCAGTTCTTACTCCCTCACTTTCATAAAGTGCCATTTCTTTCTTCAATATCTTATCATAATCCTTCTCAGACCCAGTTAATTACTTGTTTTCAGCTGATTGCGGATCCGCACCGCTGGATTCAGCGCCAGATGCTGGATCTAGCAAGGTAAAACATGTGCTAGATCCAGCTGGATTGCTGGATCCAGCATTGCAATTCCTAATATAGATATATATAGTGTGTATGGCGCGTGCGTGCAAGCAATAGCTTTCGAAAGATTTAATTGATTTTAACGATATTTGGCTCACATGTTGGTTTCCATCACCGCACGAAGTTTACTTAAAATGGGCCCAATTGGACCAATTTAACATGGCGAAAATGTGACAGGGTAAGTTTAATTTCTATAGCGACGTATCTATTTGAAAAAAGTAAAAATCGAGGAGAAGTAGAATTGTCCCCGAAGGGGGGAGTAAGTTTGTCTCCTAAATTACATGAAACTGACAAAGACAAAAGTTTATAGCGTATTGCTAAGTACATGTGTATATGTAAATATTATGAATTAATTTTACATAACAAAAAATTAAACATGGGAATAATATTAAAAACTAAAGAAGTTAAACTTCTTATGTGAGCTGATGAGGGTGAGGCTCATTATGATTTTTTTTTAATATCTATCTGGCAGCACTGTCGCTCTGGAGGAAAAGGTGGTGTCGTGATGGCAGTATGGCGTAGGACGGTCGACGGAATATTCGAGCGCTAACCGCTTTCGGTGAAATTTTTATGATCTCAATTAAGTGCTTATTTATATCTATATGAGAAAATAAAAATGCCCTGGTAGTCGTGGGACTACCGCTGGACTTAGATTCATGTATCAGGTATCGAAGATGCGAGCCGCTTAAGCGCTAATGGGGTTCCACCCACTGAAATATAAATATACTGGAAGGGGCACTGAGCGGCGGGAAGCGAGCCGAGAGAGAGAGTAGATTTGTGGAGAGTCTGTCTTTGTCGTACAGTCAAAACCAAAAACATTTTCTCCTGTGTTCACCTTATGGTAGTGGCTCAAGGGACCCGAGACAAGTAGAATTACTATGATATTAAGGTTACATTTTTTTTTCTTAATATTCAATTAATTACTATATTTTAGAAGATGATTTGGGTGCACGAATATTTTTTTGGGAAAAAAATACATATATATCGAAATAGTTGATGCATTCGTGCCCATAACTGGCGCATTATGTGAATAAAAAAATAAAACTCGCCAACTTCGGCAAACACTTTGTTTTTTGATCTAATTCTTTGCGTTTGAAATCTTTTTTGAATCGAACTTTTTGTTCATAGATATTTTTTATCATCGTTTTGGACAGTTTCCTTTTTTGAATCGAACTTTTTGTTCATAGATATTTTTTATCATCGTTTTGGACAGTTTCTACTTTGTTACTTTTATTTAAAATCATTCAACGTTTTCAATGAACAGTCATAGGGATGAGATGAGATAGATAAGGTACATTAAAGTTAGCAAAAGTAATGAGTTATAATAATAATTCTTAACGCAGCAAATCCGGACCATTTTTTAAGTTTTTTTAAAATTATTAACACCAACCACGCTTTTTAAATTTTCAAATATATTATTTGTTATTAAATGTTTATTATAAAGGAATGTAAGGCGCTATGGTCATCACTTCTTCTAATAACGTACTACAACAGCACTGCGAAAAAAGGAATAAATTTTTGAGATGGGGTGTAACCACGGTGTAACGCATGCGATGTGCTGTATTGTGCGCAAGCGCACAAGGAGAGAGTGAGACGGACTCTCCACAAATACTCTCTGTCTCTACCGCGTTTACCGTGCACGGGCCAGGCATGGCAGTGCCCCTTCCAGTATATTTATATTTCAGTGGGTTCCACCAATCTTCAAATGGTTGCTATTTTCTAAGTTTTCGCCTGATTTCTTTGATTTTAGTCTCAAACGATAGGCCTGTTGACGCTTTGTATAGAATTTGCCGGTTTTCGTTTTAAAATGTATTAACTAATTTCTAATTATATAAAAAAGTACATATTGGATAGTATAGACGTTATCGATAATGTGCGAAATTTTAATATGCGGAATGTTAAAATTGACAGAAAATTTAGTAAAGCCGGTTCGGCACACTAGGGCCATTCACAGCTGAGTTCATAATATACGTAACTTCACCACAGAGTAATATCATGGGTCGACCAGATGGCTTCCCTGTCAGAACTAAATGTTAACACTAACACCATGAGTTAAAGATTGGATTTAAATCACTTTTAACAGAATATTATTAATTAATTAGATCTTGTGGAATTTTACGTTTTAGAAAAGGCCTTCTAAATCAGACAATCAGAAAACTAATAAGAAACTATCTTTAGTTACTCTAGTGAGAGAAAACGCGGATTTTTAGTTCTAAAAATTACACCAAAATAGAAATTCTGTTAGCGACAGTAATTTTTTCGATTAATAGTTGGTATAAACAACTACTAATAGCAACAGTAAACAATTACGGGTTCGTTTCATCGTATTTTTTGTAATCACCGAATTATTACGAAAACTCAATGAAATCCTGTACCTTATCTCAATAAACTTAAAAATTACATAATATGTTAACACAAATCTCTTACTTTGAAATAAACATTGATATCCTATTTGCCAAACGTTGAAATTGTATAAAAACGTGTTTCAATACAATCGGTAAACCGTGAACCAATCAAAGACGAAATGGAAAAATCGCACACAAAAAAGTTCACGTACAACGTTTTTACGTAACGATCACTTGAAAGAAAAAAGGTAGGTACATCAAAGACACAAATCACAAAAATAGGAAATAAATTCACAATGCACAATTACATACACCAGAAGAAAACTTTGAGCATTATTCAAATTGTCATACAGTTTGTAAATTTGTGTGTAAGTCAATAACACAAGACAAGGAGAAAAAGGAAAAGATGGGGAATGCGGCGTAAATTAAACACAAGAGTTGATCTAATTCTGACTAATCTTCCATTAAAAAACAGACATACTGATGTGTTTATTGTACAAAACACGGCCTGTTGATCATAAAGGTTAAAAGGTTAATGGTATCATAATCAGTATTACATATATATTGTATTTAAATATTTTTTTGTTATATACACCGTGTATCAAAAAGGTTAGCGTTAAGTAATAAATTAAAAGAATAGGTATCGAATTGTTGCACCTCTATTAACCATCCCCCGGCCTACACAGCTTTGAGTAGCACACTGTATTAAGAAAAATTATATTATTTTGAGTAGTTTTTTTTATAAAAAAATATCAGGTAGAAATGAATTGTTTCTGATTTATATAAAGTCAGAATTATTGGACAAATTACTAATGTGTCCAACTATGTAATAACGCAGCTGAAAACTAGCGCCTCCATCAAAGTTTTTCGTTATTACCATCAGCTACGTTACAGTTAACTGTATAATCCAAAGACTTTTAATCTTGGACCCGCCTTCGCCATATATCATTCTTCACCGAGTGAGGAGGAAAGTATGTGTGTGGTCGTCTCTATCCTTTTCTTTACACGCACGATTGAAGTTATGGTACTATTTTGAGAGAGATAAAGATTGCAGGCCACATCATTGTGCTATCTTTTTCTTTCAGAGAAGGACGTCCAGGAGTATAAGTCTATAGTATAGTATTATATAAAATTCTTCGTATGTATACATGTTTGAACAGATTTAACTTATAAATTATTTGACGAATTATGATGAAACTTTTTTTGAAATGCTTTTGTGATTCCAGAAAGGCCATAGGTTATATTTTATTTCAGTTTAAAAATTAATTTTTGAGCTAATAATTAATAACATTTATTTGGGTTTTCTATTACCTGAGCCGTCACTAATATTGCCCCACTACTTATGCATATTCCGATCACCCGTAGTGAGATCCAGGTTATGGGTATGAGGGAAGCGGAGCTACGTCTGTAATCAGACACGGTCGCGCGGGGATACACGCGCGCACTGGCATTCTATGCAGACCTCTTCTATGAGTGCAAAATTGTTTCTTTATGAAAATTTCCAAAATAAATTGGTTTTGTTTATAATATTATCTATTAATAAATTAGTAATAAATTGATTATAAATGTATTTACTAATAAATAACTTAATTAACGAATTGATTAATAATAAATAAAAAAAGAACGCCGGGCAAATACGGCTACTATTCTATGCGAAGTCGGATCGCGCCGCTAATGCATAATATATAAAGCAATTTCAGTACACTTCTGTAGGTACAACACACATTTTTTACTTTTGCCTACAGTGGAATAAATATTTGGTATTTTCATGCATTTTATGCACTTGTTTTCTTAGGTTACTGACGATGTTATAAAACTGCGCATAAAATTGTCGATTAAATAAGCAATGAAGCGTATGAAACCAAATTGCCGTTTAATGTGTAGAATTCAGTTTAAAATAGAAAACAGTCTCCAACGATTGCGTCGAAAACGATTTGAAAATAAATCAGGTTTTCTAAGAAACTGATAAGTGTAATGTGATAGTGTTCGGAGGTCGAACATTTTTACTTGAAATGATTGGAATTTTTTAACTTCGAAAGGCAATGAAATTAAACGTCTCTGCGTTTTAGAAGTTGTAAAGTTCATTAAAATTATCGAGTTTCAAGACTGCTTATTTTCTTCATCTCAACCACATAATAAAATTAGAAATGAAATGCTAATTTATACATTTCAGTAATATGAACATTTTTTTGTTTGCGTATAAAAAGACAGCCGTGTGGATTTTCGCTAATGCTTTTTGTAAGACTCGTATTTGATAAAAAAACACGTGCGAAGTTTGGTGTATTTAAATAATTTTACCGACCTGAAATCGGTCATTTTATATCTAGCCTAAAAAGTAGCTACTCTATGGAGGAATGAGGACAAAAAATTAATTACTTCCTATATTTTAACCGGATTTAAAAATATTAAATGTGCACAGTATAATACCTTGTATTCAAAGGGTTGATAAATACCGCGAGTTCTATTTGTTCACCGCATCTTTTGATGCAAAATCCAATCTTAATCGCTTGATTCACTCTAAAAATATCGTACGATAAAACACACAGCTTCCTAAGAGACCCTAAAACGTTGAGATATGATGAAAACTCGACTATCGAAAATCAGACCGAAGACAATAATTTTCCGCTGTTTGAAAATTTTGAATAACGAGAAATTAAAAAAGACAAGATACGACCTGACTGATAACCAAGCTAGGGATGTCGAAAAAATATCGATATATCGATATTTTTGGGCGATATTTAATATTTCGATATAAAATTCCGAATATCGAAAACCGATATTTTTTTCCAGTAGCAACACTTGTATGTACTACCGCGACTGACTATGGCCGTTTGACGTTAATTATTCCGAAAATATCGAAAACTCCTCTGAAAAAGAAACATGTGTTTTACATATATGTTTTTGGAACATACTTTTAAGTGGGTTCCAAAAACAACAACAGTGAATAAAGCACATGTAAAACACATTTCTTTTTCACCGGACTTGGTGCTATTTTCGGAATAATAAAATAGCTATTCATGCAATATTTCATTTCATTTCTACATACATCTAGAATATTTTTAATTATTTCGATTTACACCTCAATTCATGCTGTACCAACAATTTTCTGTCTAATGTCACCTCTGGCACGCATGCCATAGGTTCGCCATACCTGGCTTTATTAATTGTTCGATTTTTCTCTAAAATTCTCTGCTCCTAAATGTATTAGACGTTTGATTAATAAACAAAAAAAAATCTTGTCGTTGTTTTTGATTTCAGATAATTATTTATTACTTGGTTTATTAGAAATAATGTCCGTAAATTGCTATTTCAGATTATATTAAGCTAACCAATATGTATACTAAATTTCTTCGAGTGCCAATGTTCTCTTTGAAATCGTACCGATATATCGATATTTTTAAAAAAATATATCGGTACCGATATCAATACTTGGAAAAAATATCGATACGATATATATTGATACATTTTGGCACTTCTGACATCTCTAAGCCAAGCACGACTACGCGATGCGTGAGTGTACAGAAAACTATAGTCATGCGCGGGAGGGAAAATACTCACAACGGGCAAGATTCGCCGGAAGCAACCGCACCAACAACAACCACGTTTAGAATTCATTTTGACATCCGTTAAAATTACTACGGATTCGGATTCGAATACGTAATCGGACCCTTAAATTCGGAATAGAACATGCCTGGTAAATAGTCAAGAAACGAATTAGAAAAAAAAAGATATGAAGTATTGTTGTCTGTCACTATTAATTATTGCTTTGTTTTGTATTAAAGCTCAAGTATGTTATCAATAATTATAGTGGGAGTTTTATTGACTAAAATAAATAATTTATTTTTAACGATGATGTTATATCTCAAGAAAATAATATTATCAATCTTAAGATGCCGCTCGTTTAATAATTCTGATATTTTCTGAAAATGTTTTGATTAAAAAACAGGATTATAAAAATAACCGTGTTCAATTTAATAGAAATTCGTGAATATAGTATTGTAAAATTAAAGAAATGATTATTATAGAACGAAAAATATCAATGCATGAAATGAATCGTTTATTAGGACTCTACACACAAACAACTTTCCAGTATGAACAATACTGAATATTAAAAATGTAGTTAGTAGCAAAGCACACCCTAGAAATGTTTTTCAGAAAATCCAAAAATAAAATTTTGTTGCTTAAACAAAAAAAAACATTAAGAAAAATTGAACGTCCTTAAAAAAAGGCCACTAAAAAGCTTAAAACTATAATTTTAAAATAAATAGTTTTAAAGATATTTAAGAAAATAGGTGAACAATTGACCATCCCATCTTATCACCGAAACTACTGCGCCTAAAATTTGGAAAAAAATAGGGAATGTCGGGTATCACCCATAGTTTACTGGAAAATTAAAACGAAAATCTTAAGTCTTAAAGTACTCACGGAAAACGAAATAGTATGGAACCCTCTTCTCGCGAGTTCGACTCGCACTTGAGCGGTTTTTACTTTTTAGTGGCTTTGCAATATGTAGTTTACGCGTTATTGATCGCCTTTTTTCTCAGTATTCATATACTTAACTAAAAAAACCGATCTACATAAAATTTGTGTTAGATCACGCTGAAGGTATGCCGTATTAAATAGAAAAAGATTCATCAAAATCAGTTTACAAATGCTGGCAACATAACGTAACATATATGTACAAAAAAATCTTCTTTTTTAAAGTCTGATAAAAACAACTGAACCGATTACTTTAAAAATTACGTATATAGTAAATCGGTAAACATTCTGATCAAAATAGTGTTGAAATTTTTCAAATTGGTCAACCCCTCGAAAAGTACGGCTGTGCAAACATTAAAACATATATATATATATATATATATATATATATATATATATATATATATATATATATATATATATATATACATATGAAAAACTGAATAACCTCTTTTGTTTTTTAAAGTGGATTAAAAATAATAAAGAAGCATTTTAAGAAAGAATTTGAACAATCATATTAAAAGTGATTTGTTGAGAAATTATAATTTTTACAAAATGGTTAAGTCTGTTTTAAAAACGTTTACAACCATACATCTGCACGATCAGCACAGCACAAACATGAAACCTGGACGATGTCACTAGAGCAGCATAAACCAGTGCAAACCTGCAAATTTTAGTACAGGTATCGTGATATTCAGTACCTAGACAGTTTTCAGTTTTCAAGTAGTTTTATCAGTCCAAATTGATTAATGAAAATGATACATCAATAGAACACTAAATCGGTCCAGCACGGCTAGAAACACATTACAGACGACCGACTGACGGTCGTCGTCGTTGCAGGTATTGGTTTAATGTGCGCTACTCCATTAAATAACAAAATAGTGTTGTGCAGGTTGCGCAGATTTATGCTTGACAAGTGTGCCTGGTCAATTACAGAGTTAAAATGTCAGTAACTACAGAGCTATAATATTTAGATTAAAGTTTATCATATAGAAATTAATGTGTATATTTAAGAACACCTACACGTCTGTGTGTAATAAGTTCCTAACCAAAGTAAAAGTAGGCGAGTATTATTATAGTAGTAAAAATATTATCCCAGAATAAAGTACTATGAATATAATTTTTATTTGTACTAGTATCAAGTGAGCACACATTTTTTCATTCTCTTGCATTCTATGAAACAAAACAAACATTTATTCTTTAATCTCAATAATACAAAGTTGACTGTATATATCAAGAAACTTTTTCGTTATTTATAGACGCGCGGCAACAATATAATAATAATATATACATATTTATATTTTCATTGTTTTAAGTGAACAAAGTCGATGAGCTTTTAAAATAAATTATATTGGCGTGGTATGGCGCAATAATATATTTTATGTAAAATTAAAAGCATGTAATCTGTGTGCATATATTATAATAATACAAATAATTAAATCATTGCACAAAAAATACATAGTATATATTATGTGATGATGATAGTTATAGTAGGTTATGTTTCTGGTGAGTGAGGACATAATTATGCCGACTGCGACATTATTTTTAAAACGAGCGCCAGCGAAGTTTAACAGTCATCACGCACGCGATATATATAGTATTTTTGCACGTAGCTCGTGAAATATAACTGATTTTCACATAATTTTTCAAAATTTTTGACAGTTCAATTTTGAGCAAGTTCACTTCCAATTCTAAGCTGCGCTGGATTTTTACACATTTACTATGGAAATGATAGTACGACTACGTTTCGCAGTTTTTTTGTTTTACTTTACACATTATCGATCATTTTATTGCCGTTATACAGACATAAAAAACAGTTATTTTATAAGGGGTCATGCGTTCTAATTATTTATGATAAAATATAAATGGTATGTATTTTCATGAAAAAATGTATTAAGGTATTCGGATACCCATGCAATTATTAGAGGGTCTAAACACTTTTCAGGTGGAAAACAAGGTATGCATGAACACAAAAAAGAACAAAATAGCCAATTAATTTTTTTTACAGAATGTACCGTTTATTTGAAATCAAATGTATATAGATCTTAAAGTTTTCCGAAATAAAAACGGTCGAAAAAGAATCATATTAACTCGCGTTTCCTCTGCATTGACAAAAATATAATAATATCGATCTAAGGACAACTTATTAAACCATCTCAAGTTTCGGTTAACCGCAATAACGTCACTGAGGGCCCGTGCCAATATATGATGCAGGAAACGCAAAAAGCAAGTCGTTATCGAGCGTTCTGTCTGTTTCATTCTTACTTCGTCAATATTGTCACTTTAGGTGATCAAGCAGTTTTATCTCCAGCTCACAGAGCTGCTTTCTCATCCGCTAAGCGTAAAGGCAAGCAAAATAGCCTTTGTTCCTCGATCAACAGAAAAAGTAAATGGAAAAATAGATTAATGAAAGATATAAAAAAGAAATCCAATAAAACACCTTTTTGAACGTATAAGGCTGTTTCAAAAACAAATAATGAAACCACAGCCAGATTCTATCAAGTCAGAAATGAATAAGTAGTTTTCTATTTTAATATACTTTGAATTCCCTTTAGGTGTCTTTTACTGTTAAAAAGGCTCTTAAGTAGAGTATTTTAAAATATTATTTGTTCACTGCAAATAACATTGCAGGAAAATACATTTGATTTATTCAACAAATGTTTTTTTTATATAGATTGCATAATAGGAATTAACCAGAAAATCTGGGCGCAATTTATGTTTGATCATTAAATTTTATAGAAAGGAAAAAATCTTGAACAAATGGCAATATAAATAATATTATTTTTAACCCCCGACACAAAAACAGGGATGTTATAAGTTTGTTATAAGTTTGTGTGTGTGTAGGTGTCTGTCTGTGTCAACGTAGCTCTTAATTGGGTGAACCGATTTGGTTGCGATTTTTTTATTTGAAAGCAAGCTTTATAGCGGTGGTTCTTAGACATGTTTTATCAAAATCGGTTAATCCGTTTCAAGGTCATCAGCTCTTTTCTTAGCTGCGGTAGGGATCTTAGATACCTACATAACGGGTATTTTGTTTGTAACTAAGTTTTAAAATTCAAAAATAAAAATTAAATTTAAAAAAATCCCGCCACACAAAAACCTATAAAAAGTTAAAAAATAAAATTTCTGGGTTCTAGGTTTTTTGTGTGTCGGGGGTTTTTTAAATTTATAATAAAAGTTAAGCTGAATAAATATTCATATTTTACAAAAAAATGTACGTTTCAAGTACTTAGTTTAAAATTGTAGTTGCATTAGTTTGACGGAACTTCACTATGAAGTTGTTGTGTTGAAAAATGTGAAAAAATGAGCGGAAATTTGTGTTCAGACAAATCTTTTAACATCGATCCAAATGATAAATCAAAGTTAGAAAGAAATTATTACGAAATATAGATGTAAATAGTTTCAAAAGTAATTTCCTTGTGAATAAATAAGATTTAGAATCAAATAATTAATTAATTATTGAAATAACCGTTTCCGTTTATTGTAAAGAATACAACCTATTGTACCGTAAGTTTGAAAGATTTATGAGAAATTAAAAATCTACGAAGAATTTACACATATCACAGGGTTATTTGGGCTATCAATATCTCTGCATAGACTATTCAATTCAATAGTTAAAATTATTTACAAAAATCTAAAAATAAAATAAAACGTAATAAGTTAAAAAACAATTTAGTTATTTTAATTCACTTTAGATTTATGGAGAAAATAAAAACAACAAAATAGAGCGAAAAACACGACTTACAAAAATGCCAGGCGGCAGGGCACCTACAATATCGATAATTCGCATACCATGAGTGTGTAATAATTATCTATCATCAACTCGTCTTGTGATGACCTTGTTCGTACACAATAATTATTAGTGTTCGCCGCTCGAAGAGAACTTTGATCAAGCTTTCATTGATCCGAAACGCATCAGAGGTCACATAACCAACTTTAACACCCACATAACATGACTATCTCATAACAGAGCCGTACTGAAGGGGATACATTCAAAATCGTATATATATTTACTCAGTATTTTATTCGCTGTGTATTTAAAAGGCAATATATTATCTATATCAAATGTATTTATGGATTAAAAAATTAATTAGCGTTCAAATGAAAACAGTAAATAGTTTAACGTTTTTTATATCTAACAAATGACGTATATTAATAGAATCGTAAAATTTCTACAAAATATTATTCAATTGAAACAAGATCTGAAAAGTTCTAGACTATCACATTTAGTTTGCACTAGCTATCAAATAGCATCCGATGATCCGACTACAACAACACCATCGAAAACTGCATTCTTTCGAAGTCTTTGTACAGTGGTCCAAACAGCATGATTTAACGATCAAACCTGTTGGATAGTTCGATCGTAATTATATGTAGAATCTCGTTGGAATTATAGTACTCCGCCCCAGAAAGAAAGGGTTATCACTTATCTGAATAGTCTAACAATAAGTTCACCATTATTCCCACCCACATAATAAAATAGAAAACTCTACACTTTATGAAGAATTCCATCGGACAGGGTTAGATAACTGTACTGCTTTTCTGAAGATCGTAGCGACATCGTACATGAACATTGTTATCTCGACAACGAGACTAGATATGAAGATCCAAAACTTATAGCTGTCTGATTGCTAACAAGTTACTTATATTGAAACATTGTCGCGACAACATTGACATGCATCGCGTAGATACTATAATTCGTTCTGTAATAATGTAGAGCAATAAATCATTTTGGTTTGAAATTTTTTACAGATTCCAGTGGATACCATAGAATAGGTACTTAGCCTTTTTTTTTAATCATTAACAAATTCAAGTAAAGACTAAGTAACCAATAAACATTAAGATTGAGCTAATTATTAACAAGTAGCTATTTTGTAAAATTGTAATATAAAGTGGATGCATGTACTTATATACGCGCGTATGAAGTTATATTTCTTTGTCGTGATTAAAAACTATTTTTTAATACACATGCGAATTATTTATTGAAATAAAAGCTTAAGATTAATACTTTTCAAAAATGTATTTCAAATATTTGAAAATTTTTAATTTTAGTATGCTGTTTGACAACTTAAAACGACTATTGGTTATAATAATCAAAGGTTATAGTTGTCTAGTACGTCTTATCGCCAACTTCATACTGTCGATTTTATATTAGCTGTGCAGTGTGCGCACATCCGCTAAAATTTTATTTTGAATCCGCCAAAGGAAATATAACTTTCGAAATAACTACCAGAACAATTTACCTGAATTTGGGAATTATTTAAAAGAAGGCTACACACCTACTCTATGGTAGTACTGGAGTTTGTCAAAAACTTCAAACCAGAATGATACATTACTTTATACCATTTCAAATTCGTCCCTGATGTTTCGTACGTTTTATTATGCATGTCGTGATAGATCTGTCGACCGAAATTTGAT
This sequence comes from Venustoraphidia nigricollis, assembly GCA_034508555.1. Classification (NCBI taxonomy): domain Eukaryota; kingdom Metazoa; phylum Arthropoda; class Insecta; order Raphidioptera; family Raphidiidae; genus Venustoraphidia; species Venustoraphidia nigricollis. The sequence continues at coordinate 2,230,266 of JAVRKA010000062.1, forward strand.
ATATTATGTTATCATTGTGATATTCCGGCATATAGAGCTTTAGAAAACAAAATAGATTTCCCTACGGCTCTTGTTATATTTACATCCATAATTGAACGGTGCAACGGTGCTTTAGAGTGACCGTTAAGCTCAATATATTATATGTACATCTAACGCTTTTCGAAATTTAATTCAAACAGATTTGCAGGAACCTTATTTTAAACAGCAAAGGAAGAACTATCCATTACCCGTATATATATATATTTACAGTAGATAGATACAGTTTCGATTCGTATTTGAACAATCAGGTATAAAATGTATAAAAGTTTACAACTTCAATTATTTCTTACAGAAAACTTAGAATTCATGTTTTATAACAAGAATTACGAAAAAAACTTTCATAACCTCATTAGTTTACTAGCGTTTATGAGCACAGCCTCCTACTTTGTGACCGCATCTATAGAATGGTAGGCTCCTGTGAAAACTTTTGAGCCTCCTTTGGTGTGACCAGGTGACGTCACGCGACTGGGATTGGCGTTTTGGACCGAAATTTGAAACGGGATTTAAAATACAGATTTTTAAGGTTTGACTTGTATTTAAATAAAAATAAAAAACCCGGGTCGCAGTGCCAAAACCCTGCCGACAATATAGTGTATTTGCTTATACAAGCAGTGTGACTCTATTATGCGAACTTAAGTTGGTTTTTGGGCAAAATAGAAAATTTGACTCCTTAATACACCCCTTAAAATCACATTTTTTTCTTAATCGCAATAATATTATCAGTCGAACCTCTATACCAAATTATATACAACTTTCAGTAAATAATTCACTATCTACAAACTAGTGTTTTCATAAAATTTGTAAGTCCGGTCCTGTCGGGCCGATTTTATTAAAATTTTAGGGACACTTTTTAATTACTACCAGAGGGTTAAATTTCAATTCTGAAACGATTCGGAGAATTTTTTCGGTATTTTGGGGCCCAAAAACATTTTTCAACCCCTAAAAACTACCCTTAAAATGGCCCGATTACGCCCATTTTAAATAGGCTTCTTGCGGTGATGGATTTCAACACGTGGGCCAAATTTCGTTAAAATCAATTAACTCTTTCGAAAGTTATTGCCCGCACGTATATATATATACGTATATATATATATATATATATATATATATAAATATATATATATATACATATATATATAAACATTTTTAAAAATGGTGCCAAAGTGTTTAGGAGGTTATGAAACGGCGAGAAATTTTGGTCCGACCCCTAGGTCCCGCCATCCGACCGACGCCAATAGTGTATGTTGCCATATGGCAAATACACTAATAAATATTTGTGGCTATATTAGGTACTTATGCACGATTTAAAACACTTTCCTAAAAATAGTCAACATCCCTATTATAAACATCGATGTTCCATTACTAATTTATATTTGTATATCTAATAGGACTCCAATGTTTTTAATTTCTTGCGGTTTTTAGTGTATTTGCCATATGGCAACATACACTATTGGCGTCGGTCGGATGGCGGGACCTAGGGGTCGGACCAAAATTTCTCGACGTTTCATAACCTCCTAAACACTTTGGCACCATTTTTAAAAATGTTTATATATATATATGTATATATATATATATATATATATATATATATACGTATATATATATATATATATGTGTGCGGGCAATAACTTTCGAAAGAGTTAATTGATTTCAACAAAATTTGGCCCACGTGTTGAAATCCATCACCGCAAGAAGCCTATTTAAAATGGGCCTAGTCGGGCTATTTTAAGGGTAGTTTTTAGGGGTTGAAAAATGTTTTTGGGCTCCAAAATACCGAAAAAATTATCCGAATCATTTCAAAATTGAAATTTAACCCTCTGGTAGTAATTAAAAAGTGGCCCTAAAATTTTGCTAAAATCGGCCCGACAGGACCGGATTTACAAATTTTATGAAAAAACTAATTTGCAGATAATGAATTATTTACTAAAAGGTGTATATAATTTAGTATAGAGGTTCAATTGATAATAATATTGCAATTAAGAAAAAAAAATGTTATTAAGGGGTGTATTAAGGAGTCTAATTTTTTATTTTGCCCAGAAACCAACTAAAGTTCGCATAATAAAGCCACACTGCCTGTATAAGCAAATGCACTATATTGTCGGCAGGGTTTTGGCACTGCGACCCGGGTTTTTATTTTTATTGTTTTTGTTTTTTTGGGCATTAACTTTATTTTACTTCATTTCAAATCCCCTTTAAAGCTTCCAGTGGTTTCACAAATTACTTAAAGTGGCCAACAATGCTTTCTTCATTGCACCGAAAAATTGAGCACTGTATTATTAAATGAACTGAGTGATTCAATACCCATTAATTTTATTTTATCGTAATTTGTGCATGACTGACTTTGCCTTTTCATTAAATCAATCAACTTTTTCAATTTTCGTTTTAAATTGGTCAGCATTAACATTCTATGCATAATAATTAATACCGCAATTAGTACCTAAATTGATCTTTATCCCAAGAGAGTTTTTTTCTGTTTAAACATTTTAAATTAAAATTTAATGGCACGATTTCCAATTTATTTGCTTTCCTGTGGTTTAATAATAAAACACACAACAATGAAGAGTATAGTGTCACAATATCATGCATATGTTTTGGGCAAATTCCTCAGGGTGCTCAGAATCGGAATTCGGTATTGTCCGAACATGTTAACAACTGTACCACTACTCGACAGAATTCGCAGAAATACTTTTTGAGCAAAGTCAACAAGGCCTATTTAGTGGCAGGTAATGTCAACAACTATTATTTCTTTGTGATTAACGCAAGTATTAAACGGTCCGAACTCAAAAAATATTCCTCTGATTGTATATTATGACCTCGTTGTCATCACAATTTACTCTATAAATAGTATTGATTAAATTAATCGGTAGGTTATTAACCGTTAATAGTCACCTATCATTGTTTACAGTTATTTTGTATGATCTTAGTAACAAAAGCGTCTTTTAAAATAACATGTCATGTTAAGTCAAACTGGTAACCATCGTCATAAACAATCTCAATTTAAACTATTAACATACATACTATTGATTACAAAAAATATCATAAAACAACAAATGAATTAATTTAGAAAATTAAAAAATTAATATAAATTTATCAAACATGATCAACGAAATGACTGCACGTTTGCAAAAAGGCAAATATTCTGCATGTTTATAGTAAAGTGTTAACAATACTAAAAACAGAGAATGCAGCAGAATGTTATAAATTTAACAATATTGTGTCAATAGTGAAAATAGAGACCCATTATTTACATTAACCTAGCCAGCGTGTTGAATGTCCATATCCAAAAATATACACAACTATAGATTATGACGAGCGTAGAATGAAAATTTAAGTTTTGTCACGCCAGAGGAATAGGTTTTATTTTTCATCTTTGATATATTCGGATGTAATTAAAAATTTTATATTTAATTAATTTTAATCATGTTACAGTAAGTAATCGTTTACACCGAAAGTTGTCATCCTGCACTAACAAAAATTTCTTGTCGGTATTCAAGGCTGGTAAAATACTATAGATTAACATTGTTGGAAACTTTGACTTGGCGAGACGGCAGAGAAGGCGGGGGTAATAGGCCTTGAGACCTTTTTTCCAACTGTCAAACGTTCACATGTAGTTGAAAAATCAAGCCAAGGGTTTCGAATGACGTAAGCAATCGATTCAACCACTCTTATAGTCTCTTACGCGGCCACGCCCAACCCATAGTACTCTACTAACTTTGAATTGTACAGTAATCCCTTTTTAATAAAAAAAAATAACATATACCTAGGATTACCATCTCTAAAATTTGGCAACCAGGACAAAACGCGTGAAAACCCCGGATTTTAGAGCCCAGAACCCGAATATGTCAACACGTTTTTTTAAACAGAGTCAGTGTAATAAAAAACAGTTGAAAATGTCATAAATCACCTTTTTATTTATTTTCAGACCTTAAAATTAAATTTAGTCATCTTTTATCATCATTTTAAATGTACCTAACAGAACAGAATCTTATTAAAGTTTGTTACGAATTGTTAATCAGTTAGAATTTTTTTATTCTTAAAATAAAACACAAATTAATTATATACTCGGTCGGTTGATCGCGGCGTGCGGGCACAATGCGTGTGTCGCGGGCAGCCCAAGATTTTAAATTTTTAAACCCGGACTACAAATGAAGCTCCGCCCAGACGCTCCCCGGATGCCCTCTAAACTAGGACAAATCCGGGGAAACCCGGACGGATGGCAACCCTACATATACCAGAAAACTATTGAAAGTGTCATTTTGATTGTCAATTCTAGATAACCTTGGCATTAGACACTTTTGAAAAATAAAGGTCTCAAAATATTCTTTACCACTTTAAGAAAAAAAAATATTGATAAATATTGTAACAATAATATTTAAAATGTTATATACTTATGTTTATAAATTACTGCTGTATTTATCAAGCATCATTACAAATCAGAGTTCCGTTATTCATAAAAAACTGTGATAATATGGTTTATTTTTTCTTCTTGTAAAATATTATTTTTACACGTACTTTGTATAGTGATGTAAAAGGGTAAACAGCCGTCAAATTAGCCGGTTAAATATTTGCCGCTAATTATTATTACTAAACAAGGCTACGCAAAAAGTTTAGCGCATGATTGTGAATTCTGGTCGAGATTTTAATTTTAATTTTATAACCAATATCTACATACAGAATATAAATATAAATACATTATTTACAGAAACCGGAAAACGTCATGTTATTTTAGGGATAGCCGGGTAATTATCCGGCTAATTATCTGATTATAATTGCTACAATAAAAAAAAACCCGGGTCGCAGTGCCGAACCATGCCAACAATACAGTGTATTTGCTAATATGTGTGGTTTTATCTGAACTTAAGTTTGTTTTGAACAAAATAAATAAATTTCCCTTAATACACCCCTCAAAATAATTTTTTTTAATTGCAATATTATTATCAATTGAACATTTACACTAAGTTAAATAGTACACCCTTCTGTAAGTTATTCACTATCTGCAAACTAGTGTTTTCATAAAATTTAAAAGTCCGGTCCTGTAAAATAGATTTTAATAAAATTTTAGGGGTACTTTTAATTGCTATTAAGAGTTTACATTTCAGTTTTGAAACGTTCTGAGAATTTTTTCGGTATTTTGGGGCCTAGAAACATTTTTCGACCTCTAAAAAACATCCTTAAAATGATTCAATTAGGCCCGTTTTAAGTTGACTTCGTGCGGTGGTGGATTTCAATATGTGGACAAAATTTTGTTAAAATCAATCGACTCTTTCGAAAGTTGTATATATAAACATTGTCTAAAAATGGTCCCAAATTGTTCAGGAGACTATGAAACGTCGAGAAATTTTTGTCAGACCCCTAGGTCCCGCCACTCGACCGATGCCAATAATGTATATGCCATATATGGCAAATACAATAATAACCGGTAATTTCACATCACTAGCTTTGAATTATACAGCTAAACTATTTAAAACGAAACATGCAAGATCGAAGATTCGAGTAATTAGAAACAAAATATAGATCTCCTATACCTACCAAGTTTCATGTAAGCAAGACGCAACATAAGCTACTGTTTTAGACAACAGGCCTTGTTTAATACATTTGTTTTTGTTGTAATTTCTAAATTTCACATGCTTGGTTTTTTTAAAAGTCTATTTTAATTTATTACAACGCATTTATTGCAATAAAATTATTTTTGCATTACCCCCTATAAAATGGCTAATTTACCCAAGCTTGTAAAGTGACACCCAATACCATAATCACGAATACTATATAGTTTTATAATTGAAGTTATACTTCATTTTGCAAGTTGAGAGTAAAATTTAGCTGGCACCAGAAGTTGCGCACGCACAGTTAACGAAACTTCGACAGTAACGAGAATTCGACAGTATGAAGTTGGTCATAAGACGCTTATGAAATGACAGATGGACGTAATCAATGCACTTTCTGCCATCTGGAACCTATTATAAGATACTAGACGACTTTGATTACATCCAAAATTCGTTTTAAGTATCATCCAGTGGAATTTACAATATCGTATTTTATTTACTCAATGAATCAAATATAAAGTAATTACCAAAATAGAATTTTGAAAACGTTTTAAATTATTTGAGGTTTTATTTTTTTAGACTTTTTTTTTCAATAAATATTTTGCATGTATATTAAAAATTAGTTTTTTATCACGCCAAAGAAAGATAACTTCACACGCACCCACTTTTTATTTATTTTACATCCTTTGATCTCTCTTCTAAGATTCTTGGACTCAAGTTTTAATCAGCAATCCTAGTAATTTTCAATAATATTCCTGAATTTATACTGCAAAAGTGAGTATTCAAACAAGAGTGTTATAAGTGTTGCTTCAAGCAAACATCGCTTTGAAAAGACCACAAATTGAAGCGACATCAGCAGCTGTCGTTGCTGTGCAACGATGCTCACTGAATTTATATTAGTTCTTTAAAATTAGGACCGGCCCTAATACACAGGAATATTAAAAAATAATGAATTTGAGAACGTAGATCAGTGTTGATAAATCCACACTCTATTTATTGGCCAATAATAGATTTTGAACGGGAAGAAACTATGTACAGCCCAGGTTTTCCAAGATAGCAGCACCGTAATATAGCGGTGAATGAGAAAAGGCGTCCAAAGAAGTAAATGGACGCCGCTTTTTATGTTACAGTGGTATCACCGCTACCGAGAAAACCACACCCATTTATAGCACACGCTTCTGTGTCGTCATTCGCCGTCATATTACGACCGCTATATTACAGTGCCATATTAGGTTAAAACTATATACAAGAAAATAATGAAGAAACAATTTTTCAGCAGCGTTCCGTTAAAATACTGCTCGTATTAGGAAACCTTAACTTTACTCATTTATTATTTCATAAAAGATATTATATTACAGTAATACCCCGACTTACGCTACCCCGTCTTGTACGTGGACTCAAAGTTACGCGATTTCTGAAAATATTGAAGGAGCTGATTACTTAGACTCAGTTCAATTCGAAAATCAAATGACGGCTGGAAACTTGATAAAAGGTCTCAGTTTAATTGAAAAAGGATTTCAAATTTTGGAAAACATAGACATCTAAGAAAATTCATTAGCATGCTAGAAGGGAAGTTTGCGTAAGATGATAGAATCGTTGATCCATCTGACGACTCTGTGAGATTTTATGAAGCCTTCTACGTCGAAATAACTTGGGGTTACGTTTTTTGATATTCATAATAATATAGTATGTTGTATTATTCAAATTACACGTTTTTCTTCTAAATTATGGATTTCTTTAGTCTCCGATCCCAATTGAGCATAATTTGTATGTACTGATATGCAAAATTGCACCCCGACTTGCGCAAATTCAACATACACGGTTATCGCTCGGTCCCACTTATCGCGTAATTTCGTGGTTTTACTGTATATAAAATCCTCGATATACAGAGGTAGTGAAAACATTTGGCTTGCATAGTATCAAATCTCTACCAAATAGTTCAAAATTTGTTAATTTTTACTTTTTGATATCAGTTAACTTTGTTGTAATATATATGTCGTAGGATAATTGAAATAATCGGATCTTCGCGAACATCCAGGACGATTGCAAAAAAAACGGCTAATTGGAATTCGATTTTTTGCAAACATTCTAGAATTTTCACGAAAATTTGAATTTTTTAATTATCCTACGTCATATATTTAACTATAAAGTGTACATGTTATATAGGCAAATAAACTATAATAAATAGTAGTATAGTGTGATAAAAATGATCATGTGATAATCTATTTAATAATAATTAAATTCATCAATGACCATGTCATGCTGCTACAAGAAATCCCACGAAACACGCTTTACAAGAAAATATTGTACTTATTGCAGAACCGCATTAATTGTTTAATGAACTTGTTATAAAGGAATAGATTTTGCAATTATAAGTAGATATATTTCAATACAGAATGATAAAACCCAACCGCGGCTCAAAAGAACAAATATAATAATATAAATAATAATAAAAGTACCTACATAAACTAATATTTCTAAACTTCGCATTAGTTCCGATCGCTAGGAATCAATGTGGATGTATTTATTATTATGCTCAATTGGAACTGACACAGCGAAAAATAAATTATATAGAGTAAAATAATATTTCATAACACTTTTTTCGTAGCTTCTTTCTTTGCCAAATCCCAACCGGATTTTCTAAATAACACGTGTGCAAAATTTCAACTCACTTGTAACGGGAAGGGGGTGTATCCGGACGAAACTAGTTACCATAATATTGTATTGTAATGCATGCAAAATTTCAACTCGATCGGATAACGAGAAATGAGTGAAAAATCGGTCGCAAATATACAGACCGTGAGGTTAAACCATAAACATATGTTCTTATATTCTTTATTAATTTTTTCCTATGAAGCTTCACTGAATTTAATCGGCGTTACGGTAACTCTAGCAATTTTTAACACATTTTTATTAGCTTGACCTGTATTATGTATGTATCAATGTGACGGAATCTTTCAACGTAATTTTCACCGACTTCAATTAAGGACCAATGACAATACAATAATTTGATAACTTTTTCCTAATGTCCTGACTAGGATCATTAGGACAAAAAAAATAAGACCAAAAAATAAAATAATAAATATTAGTTTTAAAAAAAACTAAAAAACACGCCTTATAGCAAACCGAACTAAAAAGTAAAAAATAGTTTAGTCAACTCACTTAATACAATTATGGACTTTCTGTCGTTGTTAAACAAATCTTATTAATTAAATACTATTTTTTACTTTTTAGTTCGGTTTGCTATTAAAGAGTGTTTTTTTAGTTTTTTTAAACTATTATTTATTTTTATTTCTGATATTATAGGACCATTAAATAGTGAAATATAATACTAAATACAGGTACTAACTACTAAGGTAGGTCATTATGGATCATTGTATACCATTATTAGATAAATCTACGTTAAAAGAGAGAGATTATGCTACTATTAAAAAGTAAGCGGCAAGGTTAGTGTTTGCAGAGATTAAAAGACTAAAATAATGACAATATAGAATCTGTTTTGCAATTATACTATAGTAAGGGCCTGTGCTTAGCGACCGCACAGTAAAAACAAATGGTTTTCAACTCATGGTAAACGAGTCATACAAAATTGGTAGTACGGTCGACATATGCACTGTGGTTAGTATCTATAATAACCGCATTACTCATAAACCTTTGTATTTGATAAAAAAAAATAGAATTATTATTGAAGTATAGCTTCTTATGCAAGTTCAGCCATTTAAAGTTTTACTTAAATATTTAAGACGTACGGTGTATAATTTTTAACCGACTTTAAAAAAGAGATTATCAATTCGCACATTTTTTGTTTCTACTTAAGATTGTTCAGCTATAACTTTTTGAGGGGTTAACCGATTAAAAAAATTTCAACACCATTTTATCACAATATCGCCAACACTCGTGAACTGATTTAAAATATTAAGAGAAGGTTGTTACTAACGTGTAAACTACGTATTAAAAGGTCACTAGAAAGTAAAAATATAAAAAACTTTAAAAAAAACAGAACATCCTTCAAAAAACACTAAAAAGCGTAAAATAATAAAATTGTGAGGTCGGCTCCAATTTAATGAGAGAACATAGGTACATGAAAAGCTATAGTATAACAATAAATTGGCGCCGATGTGAACATGTTTTTTCGATTTTAGGGGCTTTTTTAAAGGAAGTTCAATTTTTTTTTAAGTTTTTTTTGTAAATTTCAATTTACAGTATTGTAGATTAGGCAAAAGTTTCACTTCTGTAGTAGGTATAAACAACATAATATGCTGTTTATACTTACCTAATGAACGCAGTCTGGCAAAGAGTAATATTATTACTGTTTGCCAGACTGCGTTAATTCGCTTCGCCCGTCACCGGTCAAACTGCGTAGCTTTACCAGATCGTTCACTAAAATCATCGTCCGCCGGACAACACTTATAATAATAATTATTATTATTATTATTTAGAGAAGCGCCGCAAAGCATAATCTCTTTCTTGAGGTTAAAATATGTATACAAATATATACGAAACATACGCGTTCTTATAAATACCTAAACCATTATAGGATCACTTTCGTGTTTGTTTGTTTGTCTGTCTGTCACAGTTTCTTTTCTCCCCTTATCTTCAAAGCCACTAAGGCTAAAATTTTGAAAAAAATTGGCCCACTCATTGTTTACAGGAAAATCGAAACGAAAATCCGGTCTTAAGGTCGCACTGAAAACGGAATGGTACGGAATCCTCTATATCTATGTGAATTCGACTAGAACGGGATCGGTTAATAATAAAAGGACGCAAATATAATTATTACTAAAATAAAGCAGCCTTCATATTAGTGAATAGCAATGTCTACTCAATTCTATAATTTTTTTCAAGTAGGTATAAAGTTTTAAATATATCAAAAACACGCGTTTGTTCAAATGTATTCAAGAAAAATAAATAACAAATTACTTCGAAATCATATTTAGATATTTACTGCCAAATATTACAAAGCTAATTTAAAGCAAGAAAACATATAATCGAATTTTCTCTTATTAATATTGAAATGGTAGATTTCACACGCAGCGAGAAAAATGTCCCTGTAAAAAAAGATGAAAAAATCAAGTAGGAATAAAGAAAGATAAATAAGTTTTTTAAAGAAAACCTTATGATGGGTTTAATTAAAAGAACGTTTTCTTTTTCCACATTTTTTCTCATTTAAAAATTGCTTTGATCTTTTCAGCGTGAAATTATTATTATTATTATCCTATGAATAACAGTTGAGCATCGTGTTCGTGTTGCCAAGTTGGTATAACTGACATAACTTCTCAAACGAAAAGAACGAAAGAGTTAAAGAAGCTTTTAATTACTGAATAAACTTTAAAATAAAATAAATACTATTAAGTGTAACCACCTAACAGTTTTTTAATTGCATTAACATCAATAATCTATTTTAAATACAAAACGCCAAGTATTATAGATGATTTTTTATTTAGTTTGGTGAAGAGGACCTTTCGATTAGCACTACACAAAAAATACCGAATATGTAATGACTAATAAAATATACTTTTTACACGAGACTCTATAAAATATCTGCTTTTCGTGCCTGTATAGCGTACAAAAATGACCATTTTTCGCACTAGTGCGTAAAGTAAAACGAAAATAATGGAATATTGTCAATCCAATAGTTATAGCTCTGCCAGTTGCCATTTAAATCCGCATGAGCGTCAGAGAAGCAAAGTAGGCATTATCTTCGTAAACAATCCAATTTTCCAACTATATAAATATATACTTACTATGAAGTGAAAATGAAATATTTTAAAATAGTTACGTACAAAATATGCTATATGTTCTATCTAATGCGTGATTAAAACTGTTAACACTCACTAGGCTCTCGTTTTACCATAATATTACACTGCGTTATAAAATAATAATTCAGGCATTTGAAACAAAACCTCCTGTTTTTCACGACCTTCAATAAAATATCTGCTATTCATGCTTATATAGCGGTTGTAAAATGGCTCTTTTTCGCAATAGTACGTACAGTAAAACTAAAAAAAATCCACTTTATTAATCTCTGTTAGTTGCCATTTAAATTCATATATAGTAGGTGTTGCTATGACAATCCACTGAACGGTTGTCCATTTTTTACGTCGAGTTGAGTGAACTTTTAAGCAAAAAAGACTAATAACTTGTTATTTAGTCTTAAAAAAATATTTTCCCAAATCGGACGTGCCGATAGAATTGCGCTTTTATTATCTCGAGGTGGATCTTTATACTGTGAAATTATACAGTTCAAAGGGTTTTATAAGCATCCTTTCTATTTACTCGTTAAAATTCAAAATAAACAAGAAGCACGAAATATAATTACAAGCAGAATGAAGCCGCTAAACTTGTTAAGGCTGATAATAATTGAGTTATCAACAAGCGTGGCTTTATAAGAAAGAGTCAAATGAATGTTGAATGGGATTACGGACTTAAAGAACATCTAGATTAGTAGGCGTTATTCTGTATGGACAATGCTAAAATTAACACCATTGTAAAATGTCTGCCTCACTTTAACTTAGGTGATGTTAAATTTGTTCGAAAGTGACAAAAAATTAACAGCACTGTAAATTCTTATATTGACCACATAGAATAGCACCATTAATTTTGTTTTGCTTTAAAGTTAAACGCTCTTTAAAAAAACTGTGATATATTCGTATGTTATACTAATTATTTTATTACGTTAAAGATACGATAAGGTACACAAAAGTATTTTTTACGTGAACGATGACTCTAATTTTATCAACTATAGTCTATTTATTTTATTTTCATGTATTTTTTTACTAAAAAAATTGCAAACATATAGTACAGCTAACAAAAAATACATACAATAGGTAATAGTTCAGTATGCTTTTGTAAAAGTATTTGTAATTTGAAATACGTTGATTAAGCAGTTCGTTATAAAAAAAATGTTTGTCCCCAATATGGCGGATCTTGTTAAAAAAAGGTTAATGAAATTGTTTGTAACAATAATTTTATCTCGCTTTTCAATTTCGATAGGAAAATTTTGTTTCTTTTAGGCTTTCAAATATTTTACTAAAATATTAAGAATTAAATTAAGAAAAAAACTCTAACTCAGGATCCTGCGATTATGGCTTGTGCCTCTAGCGTAGAACTAGTCTAGTTTGTACATTTAGTTCGATATTACTATAATTATATACCAGTGCATTAATTAATTTGAAATATATTCTCAATTAAATTGCTTACAACAATTGATCGCTCTAATTTAAATGTGATAATTTTTTATCAAACTGCACCTAATTCCGAATGTATGTGATTTTTTTTCAGATTTGTTCGAGCAATCGTTTTAGTAATAAATGTGGGGACAGCAATTTTTATTTTTTTTTTCCTGAAAAATGCTTAAAAAATGAAAAAAAATATATTATACATATTGTTAAATTTGTGCCTCTATATAAACTTTCATTTGACACTCTACACAATGCCCTCGGAAAACGTTTTTTCCATTTCCCGGTTTACTCCCTGAAATTAACCTTCAGAATCAAAATTCAACTTTTTTACTTCACATCTGTATTTGGGCCACTAAACTCTATATCTATGTGCAGTTCGGAATTTTTACGTGAAATAGTTTCAGAGAAAATCGCCTGTGACAGTCGAACGAACGGTTCCGTAGGTGTTCCATTTTGCACACGACACTAAAAACTGCACTTATGCTACCGAAGCCGTGCATATAAAGAGTGGTAATTAAATAATTTTAGGATCGTCTAGATTGTTGGTCTTTTTTTTGTAAGAAAAAAATCTTAGCCAATGATTTGCAAAAACTCAATTTTACAAAATTACAGCACGAGGCAATTCGCGCTTTGCGCCTGCATAACTAAGTTTGCAAAATGTTGATAGATTAAATCTGCGATAGCAATTGTTTCATTTATAAGAAGACCGTTGGCTGTTGAATATTGGTTTAATTTTAGATTTATGTGATCTCTAGAACAGTGTTGTAATAAATAGAAAAATACAAAAGTCGATTTTAACATATTTACATCAATCTAAGAAAGCCACTGTCTTCATTTTTTATTACATAAATATTCGTATAAGACTACAGACACGAGTGAATCACAAACTGTACTACAAGACAGCTGCAAGTAGGCGTTAAAATGAATATTTGTAAACACCATTGTCCACTCGGTCACATGAACATTACACGTACTAAGATGCCGCCGTTACCTTATTTGGACTAACAAATTAGGTGCTTAGTGTCTGTCTCCTTATCTCTATGTATAATAACTGCATACGGCGCGCCTAGACGATGGAACCTGGTGGTCAGTGATGTGTTGCCGAACTTGGACTTCAAGATGTCTCCACATTAAGGTGATTATTCTCCCTACAATGCTATATAATTGTTGCACTTTCCCGTTGCAGCGTCTATATATCAGTCACAGACGCATTTACGGTTTTGGCAATTCTATAGGTTTCACGTAGTTGTCGCCCGTTTGATGAGTATGTCTCCCTTGAATTTGAATTTTTTAGTCGACCGATCGGTAAAAGTTCGTCATTGAAATAACTTTCTCTTCACTTTCGTAAAAAAGACAATTATTCGCAGCTCGGTCAGGTTAGTCGAACTCAAAAATCACAAGCTGATGTTATACGTTTAATGGAGTGAAAAGTCTAATTTTCATCTGATTCTAATAATAATAATAATGCGTTTAACGTCCATTGCTATTTTTCATCTACCACACTTTCCATTATTTTGCTAAGTTTTTAAACTTCTACTTATTAATACCAATGGGCGAATGAAGGAATTATAGGAAATTTGGATAAGGTAGGAAACTATGCGGGCGTTACGGTTTAATTGAGGGAAACCATGGAAAATCTCAACAAAATTACCCAGTACAGGAATTACTGTCTACCAGCTACAAACAGTAGAAAACATTCCTAGCCACATCTGCCCCCACTGGAATTCGAACCCAGTATCTCCCGAATGTGCCTAGTGCTCTCACCACTACTCTACACCTCTCGGTTAATTTGCGTCTAATATATGTATAATATTATTATCGTTAAATAATTACCTAATGTTAAATGCAGATATTGCGAGTTAATTGTTTATTTGATTGTTATGAAAATTATTAATCCATTAGAGAAAATAGTTCAACATAAAATTCAACAAGAATTGAAAACATGTGTATCATTAACAATATTTGAATTTAAAATATTTGTTATAATTATTTTCTTTTTAATCAAAATATTGTTAGTAATTGTAGTTTTTGTTCAGTGGAGTTTATATTTTAAGTGAAACGATTTTTTAACACATTAATAACGCTCCATAACTACCAAATAATATAAAACACGCTTCACTTTATTTCGTTTTTTAAATCATTTGGGAGCGGTAAACGCATTCTTCGGTTGGCGAGTAGGTTTAAAATGTTTTGTTAAGCCCTGAATACCACGATAAAAAAATTTTAATAATGATTTTTAGAGCAGTAAGCCTCTACGCTTCTGCATGAATAATAGTCTAATATACAGTGAATACTAAAATTTTTATAGGTTTTATCGATATTATGGTAGTGGGCTTTCATTAAATGGTTACCTTAGTCGTTATGTCAACACCTCCAGTCCTTTCTCTCCTGCGCCCTACTGTTTTCAACCGTCGCCAGCTATTACTTCTGCACGTAAAAGTTACTTCACGTGTAAAAATAATTGTGTCCAGAGTGTCTTACTATTCTGGGTACTAAATGGCGCAACATGAATTATTTACGAAAAAATAGTTTAACTCTAAAGTCCTCCGCACACGGATCGACTTTTTCGCAACCTGAGTTTCAAACCAGTTCAGGATGCAACTATTGCGCAATCGATCTGCAATCGATTGACGCTCTTTGTCTGCCCACGAGTGAGACTAAATTTGATTCGGTTAAGACGGTCGCTCCTATATCTTATAGAGGAAAAATTTCCGAAACAACATGCACCTGAAATTGCTTCTTGATTTTCAAACACGTTCGCACACAATTAGCTTCAAACTAATTTCAAATCGGTTTGGGCTGTTCCTCATTCTCTGACGTACGAAAGAAGGAGCTGGTTACAAAGTAATGAGAGTCCTAGGAAACTTGCCGGGATGTCAGGCTGAGGATGTCCTGTTTAACAGGTGTCCAAATCTCTGCCTATTTATTTTTGTGTGTTCCGATCACTGTATTAAATAAATATTTTATTTCAATGTCGATAAAATTCAATGTTCATAAGACCTAGTTTTTACTGTGAAAAAAAAGTATACAATGGAAGGCCTGCGTAGGTGTTGCATATACTTGCAATAGATAGTTGTATGCGTGAGCGTGAAGCAGGTAACCAGGTCTATTTTGTCACCTACGGGGACAGGTTCAACCTTATAACACACCAGCACCAGCTGATGTTTCACAACTAGTTCTGTGTGTTCCTATATAAAGTCTGTTCAAACAGTTAATAAAAAAAATAGCATTAATTACTAAAATAATAGAGGTAATTTCCCAGATTGCTTGCATCAACAAATTAAAGCATATAATCTCTATACCAAACTTTCGCGTGTATTCTTTACGCGCGATTGAGATAAAACTTCTTTAGCGTAATGTAATATTTTACGATTGAACAAAAATAAAAATAAATAAGTCTTGTTATTTAAATTTTATATAAAACTATTTATTATACATTTTTTAAATTGTTTATTACGCTTACTTTTAGGAAAAACTGGATATTTTTAAGGCAATTGCTGCTTTATTGTACGAATATTCTTTGATCTATTTATAGATTAATTAATAGATCATAATTTGCTGCATTGATTAAATAATGCACCTGACAAAATGAATTAATGACAATGGCACAATTTATGTTGGTAAGCTAGAAATTTTACAACTGTGCGGCCATCTATTGACTAAAAGCTTCAACAGTTACCTTATAAAATTTCTACCTTACCAATATGTCGATACTTCTATGCATAAACTGAACGTTACTTCCGGTAGAAATTATGTGAGTTACCCCTCATATTGCGCCAAAAGTAGTCTTACTTCATAAAGAACCATTTCTATATTTTTACCTATGCATCTGATGGATGCTCTATCATCACCAAAAAGTGTATATAGACACGTATAGGTACACTTAAAATCCAGCACTAGTTAAAAAAAGATTTTGATATATTTATGTCACTTTACATAACTACAGAGTTGCCAATACGATTTTCAGCTTTAAATCTAGATTTAAGAATGTAATAAAGGTCAGAAACCCATAGCATTTCCTGAAATAAATTCTTCTATACTATAAATTTGCCCAGATAGACGCTTGTAGTTTTTTTTTTGAATATTTTTTATGTTTTTATCTGGTTAACGAGTACCATCGTCATAAATGACTAGATTATACTGTTCGTCAGGTAGTCCAAGAGTTATTAAACGTGACGTCACGCTAACTTCCTACACGTGGTCGATGGTACATATACATATGTACATGAGATCGGCACGACCAAAAAAGGTTTTGGGAGTGTCTACGCTGCAGTGCTCAATACCCTAAGTACCTACTAATAAGTAATGACGTATCAATAAAACGTTACAATAATTACACATGTAAGAAAGTAAACAACCAAATTTCAACTGTTTGGATGCATTTGAAAAAACAACACAGCAGATAACTTTCGCTAAATATGTTACAAAAGAATGTCTTTCAATAAAAATTTCCAACCAATTGGACGACATGACCATTTCAACTTCAGAACAACTGAAATTTTCTACAAATGTCGTCTGTCAAAAATTATGTGATACTGGGGTATATTGATGAAAGGGAGATGTAAAGACCTAGCAACATAATTATGTTTCGGGTTTCCTTATAGCTTAAGGACTTAGTTAAACGTATCACAAAATAGTTTTTTACACACAGAAATACCTATGAGCCCTGTACTATATCTTACACGTAAGATAAAAAAATTATTTGATTTTTTTACAGTTCAAGATTATCATACAGAGGAAATAAATTTTACTTGGTTTCAATTTCTTAGAAAATCTAGATTAAAAATAATTCCTTGAACATACAAATGCTTTGAAGTTATTTATTTGTTAGCTAAGCTATACCCCTTATTAGTGTATTTGCCATATGGCAACATACACTATTGGCGTCGGTCGGATGGCGGGACCTAGGGGTCGGACCAAAATTTCTCGACGTTTCATAACCACCATTTTTAAAAATGTTTATATATATATGTATATATATATATATATTTATATATATATGTATATATATTTATATATATACGTATATATATATATATATATATGTGTGTGCGGGCAATAACTTTCGAAAGAGTTAATTGATTTCAACTAAATTTGGCCCACGCATTGAAATCCATCACCGCAAGAAGCCTATTTAAAATGGGCCTAATCAGGTCATTTTAAGGGTAGTTTTTAGGGGTTGAAAATTGTTTTTGGGCCCCAAAACACCGAAAAAATTCGCCGATTCGTTTCAAAATTGAAATTTAACCCTCTGGTAGTAATTAAAATGTGTCCATAGAATTTTAATAAAATCGGCCCCACAGGACCGGATTTACAAATTTTATGAAAACACTATTTTGCAGATAGGGAATTTTTTATGAAAGGTGTATATAATTTGGTATATAGGATCGATTGATAATAATATTACAATTAAGAAAAAAAAATTATTAAGGGGTGTATTAAGGAGTCAGATTTTTTATTTTGCCCAAAAACCAACTTAAGTGCCCATAATAAAGCCATACTGTCTGTATAGCAAATGCACTATATTGTCGGCAGGGTTTTGACACTGCGACCCGGGTTTTATATCTATAAGATCGTTAAAGATTCTCAGAATTTTAAAACGAAAAACAGTTACTTGTTATTACTTTAGTAAACAACTTTGAAATTAATTTTGTAAGCAATTATTCGTAATTCATTAATATTAAAATCTCTTTTATGAATTACCAATAATTGTGTACAAAATTAGAGTAAAAATAAAAACAGAATCATAACGTCAAATTTTTCCAAATAGAATGCTACTGACGGACATTAAATAAATCAAAAGACATTCTCAAAAGCGCTGTGGCAGCAGGCAAAGTGTCCTTCTAGGTGGCTCACAGATAAGTTCTCCCGCTGCCTTTGATAATATCTACTGTAGTTGTAGATGAAATGTCAGGTTGAAATATCAATGAACGACGACCTACAAGCTCGGAAACCATAAAGATTTGGAGAAATTAAGGTGTTTCTATAAGCAAAGAAAAATGTGTACGTGAAATTACAAAAAAGAACTGGCTTTTTTGTTTAATTTAGTGTAACCTCCCTGATTTATCTCACGTTTATTTTAAATTAATATTTATCGTCAATAGTAAAAATTGATAAAACTGAGTCGTTTTATGAAAATATGAAAATAATACTGAAATAGATACAATTATTTTTGAGAATAAATTTAATTTATACATGGCGAGCATTATTATTAGATATTAACTATAAAAATGTTCATGTTCAAACGAATATAAGTACTTATTGATTTTCTGCAAAGGCGGATTTATGAGTAGGAAAGCCGGAACCATGAAAACATTCTTATTAGTGATAATTTATGCTGAGTGTTAAAATCAAACAATCAATGATTATTAAAAATGAAAACTGATATTTTATATTATACTAGCCGCTACCCGCGGCTCCGTACACAATTGAGATAAAACAATGTTTTATAGCTCGCTATACAGTGGAACAAACAGGCATTAATTTAATAAGAATATTTTTTTTCGGTCAGAAACCTACGCAGTCGCGCGCACAATAACTTATCAAAGTTCATCTTAATCGGATGAATAATATAGGAACGCATAGGAGACGAACAAACAAACATTGATTTTTATATGCAGTAAGGATATATATATTGATGGTAATGCCAGCATCTTAAGATCGGGACTCAGTGAGTGTCTGGAGTCTTTTATGCTACAAAGTAACCTAATGGATCTCTTCTGAAATAGAAAATTTCTAGACATCAACTGAACAAGACAACTGCGTTTCAAATTGGAAGACTAAGCTTTTTTAAAGGATTTTGCCATACGGCGCATACACTAGCTATTGGTGTCGGTCGGATTTAAGTTTTTCGACGTTTCATAGCCTCCTTAACAATTTGACATCAAGTTTGAAAATGTTTTTACATATTTCGAGTCATAACTTCCGACAGACTTAATCGATATAACGAACTTTTGTCCACGTGCTGGAATCCATCACCGCAATCAGGTCATTCTAAACGTAGTTTTTAGGGGTTGTAAAATGTTTTTGAGCTCAAATGTACCAAAAAAATCTCAGAATTTTTCTGAAATTAACATTTAATCCTTTAATAAAATTTAAAATACGCCGCCAAAATTTTAAAAATATCGACCCGACCGGACTTTCAAATTTTATGAAAATACTAGTTTGCGGATATGGATTTACTTACTGAAGGGAGTATTCAATTTGGTTCAGATATTGGATTGAAAATAATACTGAAATTAAAGAAAAAAATAAAATTTTGAGGGGTGTATTATGGGGTTAAAGTTCCTATTTTGTTAAGTTTACATAATAAAGTCACACTGCCTGTATTAGCAAATACACTATATTTTCGGCGGGGTTTGATACTGCGACCCGATTTTATTTTCTTCTTTTACGTTGTCGGATTTTAGTTTTTTTAACTTTTATTTTGATTCCATAAAAAATTCGGCACTTAAAAATGCCTACAACGGACATAAAAATCAGTCAAACGGTCCGAACTGTAACTGGCTTGGCAGTTGACATTAATGTCTTAAATGCGGTATTTAAGAAAGTGTCTGGATGAACAGTGGTTCAGTCAGAGATGATAGCGCGATCATGCTATTTCCGCCCGGACCGTTGTCTCCGTTATAGCGTATTATAAAGCAGTCGTAGCGTACGTCGCGATACAAAGTAGTGCGAGTGTGGCGAGAACCCGTGAACTTTGGAGTGGCCACCAGTACCTGTACTACTCAGACCCTACCATAATTATAATGTTATATATTTTCTGTTTAAACTGAGTTATATGTTGTACAGTGAAACGGTGTGTGCTATGTGTATTTGTGTTAAAAAGCTCACGTATTAAAAGTATTGTCCTTTTTTCCATTCACCATTTTGAATTTTCCGCTATTGAAAATTTTCAAAAAAAGGGAAGTGATTGGTTTCGGTCCGATTTTCAAGCATTGAATGTGTATCAGATCTCTACGTTTTAGGATCCTAGGAAGCTATTTTGACTATTTTTGAATGTGTGTGCGTCTGAATGTGTGTGTGTGTGTCTGTAAACAATTTTTTGTTGTGCGATAAGTATCTTTAGAGCGAATCAACTGATTGAGATCAGGTTTGCGGTATTCGAAACGGTTTATTGAGACATAACTGATTAGATTTTGAAGTCAATCAAGTGGTTTAAAAGCACAAAAATTATAAAAGATTTTTTTTAACGTTTTTGTCGCAAAAGTCCTAATCTATTTAAAATGACTCTTATTACTCAGAGCTAATTTTATTTTTATAACCTTCTTATTATGAACGCAATAGTATCGATTTTTTGTAACGTATTTAATACATAGCAGGAACTTTTAGGGTTCGCCCACAAACAAACGGTATTCAGATTTTTTTATATCTTGATTGTTTTTTAAATGAGTAGCAATGATATTAAATGGAAGAATTCACATGGTAACGAACTGCTAAGTAAAATTCGACAGAAGATATAAACAGTAACAGGAAAAAATCAAAATTGGTAATAATGAAGTAATATTCGATGTAATAAGTTTCACGATTTTTTTTTTATACTTTGTTTAAACTAAGTATCCAAATTCAAATAAAGAAGATTTATTGAAAGCCAATTATAAAATATTTATCTTTGATCTTTATAAACGGGGATGTTAAAATTTCAATAATACCTACTTATTGTCTACCGTATAATAACAATAATAATAGAAACATAACTCTCTACCTACTTATAATTAAGGATGTGAGACGCAACACTTTAAAATGAAAATTGCTTAAGAAATGAAAAGAATAAAATTTTAAACCATCAATGAATTGCCATCGAAATAGCTCATAAAGTATTTTTACAATAATAACCTCAAAAGTAGTATCAATATTTAACTTTCTAAGACAGTTGTTAGAAAGTAATGTTATTTTTTCAATAATTTTATGTGCTTAGTTTCTGGTACGCTTATGCTGAATTGCAGAAAGCATTAAAAAATTGATTTGACACTGACCTTAGATTGTAGTCATAATATATTTACAGTTTTCTTACATGCAGGAGCAGTCTAATGTCGTTGTGAAACTTTGTGTCATGTAGAACATTAGACTGAAATCACACAAAAACAAATGATTAATCTAAATGAAAAAGATCGCTTTTCAAATTAGATTTTAAAATTTTATGAATGCGTCGAAAAATGTTGTTTGGAAGTTGAAACTATAAAAAACTATGTTAAATGCAAGTATACAGTTAAAAAACAGTATTCATTTAGTTGATAAATTATTTTTCAACCAGGGTTGACTTTGAATTCGACAATGCTTTTCTTATGAAGAAATATGTGTGGTCACAATCTAAGATCATTGAGGAGATTCAGCATAACTATAAACTGTGAATAATATTAAAAAAAAACTCGGATAGCAGTGCCAAGCCCTGTTGACATTTTTAACCTATTAATACATTCCTAGAAATATTTTTTCTCAAGAGCAATATTATTATCAATTCAACATCTACACTAATCTTTAACTGTATTTGTTGCTCTTACTTTTTGTAAAGAATTTATATTTCACAGTAAAGGAAGATTTGGTTGAGGATCATAAATAAATAAGCTTTACCAAATTTTCGCTAATGGCCAACGTTTCGAGAATTATATTCACATCATCAGGGCCTTAAGCTGGTCGAATAGTGGTAAATTGTTCTACTAATATATACATGATCATATTATAAGATTAATACAATTTTAACATCACAACACATTAAAAAATTAATTCAATAGTAATAAACTGTCACCAATTAAAAAATTATTAAAAAAAAAAAACTATTATTTTTTCGAATATTGTGCACAACTAAATTTGTACTGATGAAATATGTGGTTAAAACAATATTTTTAGAATTCTAAAAATATTGTTTTTTTTAGAATTCTAAAAATATTGTTTTAACCACATATTTCATCAGTACAAATTTAGTTGTGCACAATATTCGAAAAAATAATAGTTTTTTTTTTTTAATAATTTTTTAATTGGTGACAGTTTATTACTATTGAATTAATTTTTTAATGTGTTGTGATGTTAAAATTGTATTAATCTTATAATATGATCATGTATATATTAGTAGAACAATTTACCACTATTCGACCAGCTTAAGGCCCTGATGATGTGAATATAATTCTCGAAACGTTGGCCATTAGCGAAAATTTGGTAAAGCTTATTTATTTATGATCCTCAAACCAAATCTTCCTTTACTGTGACATTCTATTGGATCAACACCACCATATACGAATTTATGTTTCCTTATTTTGGTAAGATATTTTTCTTGTACCTAGATCTTTCAAGAAATATGCTTTGTTACTTCTACTGGATTCGATCTAAGATAGTCTGATAGCTGATGAGCGTCTATAATTTACAGTGGCCATACCAGAAGTATCATGTCTAACGTTAAAATCATGCGAACCTAAAAGCTTGCATTTTTTTGTAGGAAGACTTTTTTGTCTAAAGTGACAAAGCCATATAATTGACACGAAAAAGTACCGTAATTTTAATATTTTTAAGCTTTTATCAATAATTTCATTATTTTCGAAATACAATTAATCAGTTATTATAATATATCATATTTAAAATTAAATATCAAACAGCTGGTGGTTAACCACAAAAAAAATTCTTTTGAAACGTTCAATTAATTTATTGTAATATACATAATTTTATTATGCATTTAATACATGGTGAATAAAAGTTATGTAATTTGAATATTTTTAGTAGCGTTCATTGGAAAATAATTGCGGATAGCATTATGATTATTTAACCATTAATAATGATTCTATACAACTAAAATAAAGTTGACATCATAATAATATTTTTGTGGTATGGTTGTTGATTAAAACTGATATTTCGTTAGAATTAGCTAGACAAATCAATATATTGTAATTAATATCCGTTAATTAGAATATTCAAATGATTATACTGTATGTGGTATAAACCTTGCATTTTTTCTATATTTTTAGACAATGTGGGTACTTTTCCTGAAAAAGTTATAATATATGCATTCGTTTTTATCAATTGAATAAAATTAATCTTTTTTTATAAAACACCTATAACCGTTATATATATTTTTGTGTTTATAATTAAAATAAAACATTGTCATAAACTACAAATTTTTAAAACTATTATTAAGTCAAAGAAACAATCTAGAGTTGTTATGCTATAGAATCTTATTTCAGTCTTGTTTTATGGAATTACAAGTTCAGTATTTCAAATATTTTCATTTCAAAATATAAAAAAACATCCTTGATCTTCAGATGCTAATTAAAAAATCAAAAAAATTCTGGTTGCTAATGACCATAGCAGACGTCTTTACTTTTACTTTTGCTTACATTTGTTTTTTTTTTCTTGTGTATTTTTGTTTTGTTTTTGTACACGCGTTTGAAGTTACACTTCTTTGACGTGATTAAAAACTAATTTTTAATTTATGTACATGCAAATAATTTATTGAAAAAAAATCTTCAGAAAGTTTCAAAAGAATACTTACAAAAAATTAATCTCAAATATTTGGAGCTAATGGCCTTGTTGCCGAAGCCCTCATCTCCCTAAATTAGGAAAAAAAATCTCAAATATTTGAAAACATTTTCAATACTTATATTATTTTGTTATTGCAATGGTTAGTTAATTGTGCGTTCTATGTCGTGCACTTTTCCATTTACCATTCTTAACAAATAATTATCTCAAACAGTTTTTGCGAGAAGTTTACGCTGGTGATTTTACGGTGGATCATTTATAATGAGATATACATTATAAATGTGCAACCAGTGAAGTTTCTTTTCACACCTTGCTTACATCCAAACCTCAAATGCTAGTTATGCCGCCTCGTAGAGACGTAAAATATAGTTTCAGGCATTTTCATAACAATATTTCACTTGCAAGATGTGTATCAATCTATTTTATTTACTTCTGAGAAAAATTAAATCCCTACTGTCGTGACGCTGTAGTGTAACGGTTATCACAACCGGTGCGAACATAGAGGGTTCTAGTTCGACCCCGACAGTAATGTGAATTTTATTTCTTAAATATACCCTTATTAAGTTAATATATTCGTAAACAAGCCGTGAGGTAGGTCGTTTATTAAGGTCCACATGACTAGCTTTCATCAATATTGAATATTAAAAAAATTAGAATGACCCTCACCCTCATAAGCTCACATAAGAAGTTTTATTTCTTTAGTTTATTATTCCCAAGTTTAACTTTTTTGTTATGTCGAACTAATTAACAATATTTAAACATACCTTTGCAACAAATTATAAACTTCTGTCCTCGTCAGTTTCATGTTATTTAGGAGACAAACTAACTTCTCCTTTAGGGGTCGATTCTATTTCCTCTCGATTTTTTACTTTTTTCAAAAAGATACGTCGCTAAAGAAGTTAAACTTCAATAATATATATATTGATACTTAACAAATTAGACTCGAGAAATATTTTTCAAAAAACTGAAATACACTTTTTTGCAGTCTCTTATTTAAATAGAAAAAAAATAACGGCTGGAGCAATTATGACAAAATTTCTTTCGAATCAATATGACGTTACTAAGTTTTTATTGACACCCTAACGATATAATTTTGTAACAACTAGATATTGTGTAAAATCTACTTTTTTGAGTCTATTTGTTTAAAAGAAAAGAACGACTGGACCGATTTTGAAAGAACTTCTTTCAGATCATACCTACGTTAATACGCGTCGATTGTTATCCTGGCGTAGTCGATATCATTTTTTATTCTCGAGAGCTCGTCTTGGAAAGAAATGACCACGTGCGTACTTACATACACACACACACACATGTAGAGAGAGAGAGAGTGAGTGGGGAAGGCTGAGAGAGAGTGAGAGGAGGAGGCGAGAGATGGAGTTAGAGATGAAGGAAGAGAGAGAGAGATGGAAGGAGGGAGGGTGGGAGAAATCTTTTCAAAAATACTGCAAAAATTGTAAACTGACCTTGAAAAATGACAATTGTTAAAAATTTTAATTTTGATTTTCGGACTCATTACAATAACTTACCAATGTATAATATAAATAATCATAATTTTAGTGTCACCTCTTTTCTTCATTAAATTTAGATTACCACAGGACTTGAGGCAATAAGATAACAATTTTTATTTGCTTAGTTTATTGATCAACGTTTCGGCATCCCTTTGTGTCTTCCTCAGAACCTACAATATAATATAAAAGTAAAATTGTACAGTGTTCATGCTATTTAACACAGTTATGGTTTTTTTTTCTTCTATATGTATTAGTAATTTAATATTATTGATATTGGTAACATATTAAATTAAATTATTGATATATATAGAAGGAAAAAAAACCATAACTGTGTTAAATAGCATGAATATTGTATAATAAATCTTCCGGCTTCCTACCTCCGAAAAAAATATTATTGTTTTAACATTTTCAGTCAGTGTTTAAAGATGTTTTCTGTCGTTATAAATATTATTTTCGTCTTTTCAGTTCACACTATTTTCCGATATGCCATAAATTCCATAAATAAATAAATAAATAGTTTAATTTGTAAGTGCAATTTTTATTGACCTGGATAATAACGGGGGATTGTGCGTGAAGTTTAATTAATATAATTACGTTGTGCTCAATTAATGAACTTGTTTTCTTTTCATATATTAATTAAAGGCAACATAATGAAATTGTGTTTGGTTACATTTGCTGTGCTTTGCATTCTTCAGATTTCAGAAGCCGTTTCATTAGATCGAGGTAAATAAATATTATCTTTTTATTTAAAATAACAAACGAAAATATATGTATTATAATCATAAGCGTTCTATTTTGAATGTCGGACTGGGTACTCTCACAATATTGATCTTTTAACTAATGGTCGTATTTTCTTTCTTCTGATTATACAAAATAATCGTGCAAATATATATTTTGATTTTTTTGATGAATTTACGTTTTCAAATCCACTCAACTCAAACGAAAAAATTCGCTCACAAAATATGCGCTTTCACTAGTATCTGATTTTTAAATTGAAAGATCACACTAACGCACCCAGTAAATAGACGCTTATGAAGATAATCATTTTTAAATTTTAAAATGTTAGAAACATATAATTAAATAAAAAAATGGTTTGTCGGGAAAAAGGACTTTTTAAGTAAACACTTATTTGTTATTTATAGCGACGTTTCGTCCCTTGCTTGGGACTTTTTCAAGCTTTATAACTGTAATTAAATTATTGTAAATTGTAAATTTACAATTGATATATAAAATATCAGATATTATACACACCTATTAAATGTTTTGATCAAGTAGATATAAAAGTTAAAATACACATGTAAATATCAATTTGAGTTAAACAATTGTTCATTAAAAAGTTTGTAATAATTTTAATGAACAATTGTTTAACTCAAATTTATATTTACATGTGTATTTTAACTTTTATATCTACTTGATCAAAACATTTAATAGGTGTGTATAATTAATATCTGATATTTTATATATTTAAATTGTAAATTTATAAATTGTATTTTAATAATTCAATTAGCAAGGAACGAAACGTCGCTATAAATAACAAATAAGTGTTTACTTAAAAAGTCATTTTTCCCGACAAATCACTTTTATATTAATTACCAAGGACAAAAAAGAAAAAAAGTCAATATAATTAAATATTTGTAAGCGTATTAAACTGAAGGGCAGTATGTGACACATACCTAACTAAAATAATCTTACATTTTTTTTCTAATTAATGTATCTTTGTAAACTTCGTACGTTTATAAATATAATAATAATCCTATATTATGGTAAGACGATATACTTCCTACAAATACCACCTGCAATCTGCACTCTTTTTCTCTCTCGCCTAAAAACGGTTACAGCTGTCCCGACGCCATTTTCAAAGTTAAATATTCAGGTTAACGCGAAATATTGAAAAAACATTCCATGAAAAAAACTAACAACCTTTGAAAAAATTGTAAATTACGTAACCTTTCACACGTAGCCAAAATGTTTTGCAAAAAATTCACGGAGCCCTTTAGTTTTGAAAATAGCGTCGGGATGCTGTAACCATTTTTAGGCGAGGGAATAACATTTGTAGGTAGCATATACGTTTAAAGGTTGTAGGTATTCTTTAATGTGCAGGCGCATTTTTTTTCATAATCTACAACCATTAGTGGCAGCTAACATTTTTGGTTAAACATTCAAATGACCTACCATTGTTTAACGGTTCATTGGAAAAATATTTTATATCTCAGAATCTCAATTCCTGATAAAATATGGAATACTTTATCACTTTGTTATAAAATTTACATTGACATTTTTCAATTTAGTGCAACTGCATAGGTAGCTTGAGATTGTGGTGCTCCACTACGCTTGAGAAAACCAAATAATTGTTCACCTATGTAGAAAAGCATGCCACTTGGCATGATGAATGGATCATCTTAAAAGAGTGTGTTACTTTAATATTTATCCAGAAACGTATTTTTCTAAATGCTGTGTAATAAAAATCAATATCCTCAAAAATGTCTTTTTTACTGTATAGCGAAATCCAAACTGCATCTTCAAAAAATGATACAAGCTCAGCCTGTAATCATCTTTTTGATGACGGTTAGCAAAACGTGAGTTCAGAATGAAGTGTTAGTGTTTTGTGGTTAGTTTTATAGTACTCAGTCATCACTCGTCAGTGTCTTAACTAGTGTTGGGCATAATCGATACATTTCAATAATCGAATGAATCGAAATAATCAGTTTTTATAATCGAATGATCATTCGAATTATCGATTATGAATAATTTGAATTATCGATTATGAATGCGGCCCGCAAAACCTGTGAATTCGGCCCGCGATACCGATACGATATATTATATTTTTATTAAAAAATAAATAAGTAAATAGTAAAATAAATAATACATATTACAAATAAGGTACAATAAAATATTTTAATATTTTTAAAAAATTCTTACAGAACTTTAACCATACGCGTTTGTATGAATAAAATATTGTTTACTTTATATTTAAAAAATTATTGTAGTATGTCTAGTCTAGTTATTACGCATTGGTTTTGATTTTATTACGTTCTTTTTTTTTTGGTCCGCCAAAAAAATCGGGAATATCAAATTGGCCCGCCTACGAAAAACTTTGGGAGCCCCTGGTTTAAACAAACGAAAGCACCCCCACCTCCAGTGCAACAGACTTCCCAATGTGTGCAGATGCAGAACCGAATGATATATCATTCATAATCGACAATCGACATACATACATTTCATATTTCACAATCGATTCAAGTGAATGATATCTCGCTAAGCATAATCGAATCAAGTGAATGATATCTCGCTAAGCATAATCGAATCAAGTGAATGATATCTCGCTAACCATAATCGATTCATGTGAATGATATCTCGCTAAGCATAATCGAATCAAGTGAATGATATGATGATATCTCGGTTGCCATAATCGAATGATGTATGATAATTCATAATCGACAATCGACCTAGTACTGTGTCGGGATTAATAGTTAATACAAAACACATTAATAATGGAATCGCTGGTATGATTTAGTACAAAAATGAAACGAATTCTTTATTATTATAAATTAATTATAACTCATAGATTTGTATTTAAAAAAACAATATAATCTAAATTTTTGGGTGAGAGTCTGTTCCTCCTTGCATTAGTAATGACACCAGTTTTTGAAAATATCCTTTCGGAAGACACGGAGGTAGCTGGCGCACAGAGAGATTTTTTATGAAGCTCGTATAATTCAGGAAACAAATTTTTGTTTTCTGATCAAAAAATAAGGGGATTGGAAGAGCGAGATATATCGGGCATTGACAAATATTGTTTTATGATTGCAACGGCTTTTGTAGTAATATAGTGACAGTGAATAATAAGTAATAAGTTAATAACCGGTCACTATCAGAAATGTATGTACCGTATACACGTAAACTCAAAAGATACGCCGCCGCTCTAACTTTAAGTAATGCAGTCAATGACTGGTCTACTGGAGTCTGGGAGACTGGAATGCCAAAACAGTACAACAAAGTACAAACGAAAGTACCCCCACTCTTCAGTGCACGCAAATGCAGAAACCGAATGATATAATATGATATATGTCGGGATTAATTCACATACATTTCATATCTCACAATCGATTGAAGTGAATGATATCTCGCTAACAATAATCGAATCAAACGAATGATATCTCGGTTAACATAATCGAATGATCGAAATATTTCGATTATATCATTCATAATCGCCCAAGACTAGTCTTAACACCAAAAATTCTATCCCTCTTCTAGAGATTCATTAGCCAAAGTTTTTATAGAAAACTATTTTATCCAAGTGTGTAGGCTTTCACGGCCGACGTTGTTCCAAATTATCAAATCTTCTTAGTTTCCGGACTTGTAGGCCGTGATGTATTGGTATTTTTACCGGACGTTTCGTCTACAAATGCAGGAGATATTATTAAGAGCGATGTGGTAGTGGCCGAAGTGTCTTTCTATGTGGCTCAAAAGAAGTAACCCAAATTAAGACAGAGTGTTGAGTTACTATTCGCGGCTCGTGCAAATACAGAGAGGTCATAGAAATACACAAACACGTGCAGAATTTCAGCCACAAAGATGAAGGCCTAAACCTAAGTAAAACCAGGACACTCGCACTACGACCAACCATGGAAGAACGAACTACGACGAAGCAGAAAACGCTAGCACGATGAGCACCGGTGCCACATCTATTGCAGTTGTACATGAAACTGCAGGTAGAAATACCAACGGACCACGGCCCACAAATCCGGAAATCAAGAAGATTTGGAAAACTATTTTAACATAAATAAAAGATTTATTTTAAATTTTGGCAGATTTTTCTGTTCACTTAGTGAAAAATATATTCGTATGTAAAAGACGCGTGTGACCTCAATTGTAGAGAATCTCTGATTCATAAGATCAGGTCTTACAAGCGGGTGATATTTCTTTGAAGTCCGGCAACTCTGGCGACGTAGACATCAGGCCGTAAACATTGCGTTACAAATTTTTTGCAACAAAATAATTCCAATACAATTTCCTATATGCGTGCATCTGTCTGTTACATATACGTAGAAGATGAAACAATTTCCTATATATTGAACGAGTTGTCAACAAGTTCAATAGCCAGTCTGGAAAACAAAAACATACCTTATATGTCGAACATGATCTGGACTGAGATGATACGGAATTCTCCCAAATCCAAATTGAAAAACATTTCAAAGACAACCTGTAATTGACAACAAATTGATCATCAGTTTCGATAAAGTTTCCCTTGTCAGTTAAATTTGATATAATTTTCTATTATTATTCGCGTTAGTGATGTGTTAGGAAAACAGTGCCGACAGAACATGTAACACGAACCGATGTACGTTGACCAACTGCAATGTGGAATTTACTAGAGAAGTTTTCAGACCATATTTATATGCCAAAGAGTGATTCAATATTCAGACGTGCCTGGCGTACGGTATTGATGTGTGTAGCAAATCTGAAAGCCGCACCAGGTCCAGTGCTACAGAAGTGATACGCTTAGCCAGTGGCGTGTAGAACTCAACTTTTTATAGAGCCACGAGACAAAAAGAGATTGTAGGCTGAACGTTTATAATCTACAATCTCTCTCTTGTCACTCTCTTTATAAAACGATGTTACTCTAGGTGAGGACTATCTTATCATCAACTGTGAACTGTATATAGATACTGAATATACTATATAATTTATATAAATATTAAAAAAGTCGATGTTATTTTTTAATTTCAGTTTCGTACGCAGAAAAAAACCTTTAAAAAGTAATAAAAAAAACGTTTATTGATCCTTTAAATTTAATATAAATACTAATATTATTATCCAAGCGTCGTCGCTTTACTTAGCGGTCTCCTACTGCCACGACGCTTGGGTAATAATATTAGTATTTATATTAAATTCAAAGGGTCAATACATATTATTTTTTACTTTTAAAGTTTTTTTTTGTGTGTTAAGGGCTTTTTAAATTTTTAATTTAAGTCTTATTTCATACTTTTCAAACTTTATATATTATTATAAGATAAAAAGAGCTGATGACCTTGAAACGGCTGAACCGATTTTTATAAAACATGTCTAAGAACCACCGCTAAAAAACCTGCTTTCAAATAAAAAAAAACCCGGGTCGCAGTGCCAAAACCCTGCCGACAATATAGTGTATTTGCTTGTATAGGGCCGTGTGGTTTTATACTTTTATTATGTGAAATTAAGTTTGTTTTTGGGCAAAATAAAAAATTTAACCCCTTAATACACCCCTTAAAATAACATTTTTTTCTTAATTGTAATATTATTATCAATCTAACGTCTACACCGAATTAAATACACCCTTCAATAAATAAGTCACTATCTGCAAACTAGTGTTTTCATAAAATTTGTAAATCCGGTCCTGTCGGGCCGATTTTATTAAAATTGTGGGGACACTTTTTAATCACTACCAGAGTGTTAAATTTCAATTTTGAAACGATTCGGAGAATTTTTTCGGTATTTTGGGGCCCAAATACAGTTTTCAACCCCTAAAAACTACCCTTAAAATGGCCTGATCAGGCCCATTTTAAATAGGCTTCTTGCGGTGATGGGTTTCAACACGTGGCCCAAATTTCGTTGAAATCAATTAACTCTTTCGAAAGTTATCGCGCGTACACATGTATATATATATATATATATATATATATATATATACGTATATAAATATATATATATATATATATATATATATATATATATATATACATATATATATAAACATTTTTAAAAATGGTGCCAAAGTGTTTAGGAGGTTATGAAACGTCGAGAAATTTTGGTCCGACCCCTAGGTCCCGCCATCCGACCAACGCCAATAGTGTATGTTGCCATATGGCAAATACACTAAAAACCGCATTGAAATCGGTTCACCCGTTTAAGAGCTACAGTGCCACAGACAGACACACACACAGTCATAGCGGTCAAACTTATAACACCCTTGTTTTTGCGTCGGGGGTTAAAAACGTTTCACTTCAAAAGAACTCGTAAGCCAGTGATCTCATAAGACGAGAAATAATTGTAAGATGCTCCTATTCAAATTCTAAAAAATCCACATACGCCACTGTCTTACAGCCAGGTGTTATCGCACCTGTAACTCCATGAAACTGCAGTGATCATTTGTCGGTAAAATATTCCAGTGGGTACCGTAATACAACTCGCAGCCGTAGTAGTGGTCTAAATCTCATTTGTAATTAATTAGCTGTCGCATTTTGGCACGTTCAGTGAAATATATTAATCAAAACGAGCTCTAACTTTGCATACTCCTTAAACGTATTTCAGAATTCAATATCAAACTATAATGAATTTGTTGTTACATGACAAATAACAGTCTGTTGGTGATCACAAACTTTTATCTTCACTTTTTGTCAGTTTGGGTCAAATCTTGCAATCAAAACTTCGACTAGGTCTAATTAAGCTCGAACCTTGAAAATTTGCTCGCGTGTATAAGTCCAGTGACAATGCATATATCCAATATGGCGGATGCGTCAAGATGGCACTTTACCTTTTTCTCCGCAGCGCTCTTTACATCGATATCAAATGAAAGAGTTTGACAACTAGAGTATGATGAGCTATGTGACGTCGTTGTTTTAATATGGTGGACGCATCAAAATGGCAGATTATCTATTTTTTCACAGCCCCCTTGACATAGGTTTCAAATGAAAGATTTTGATGAGTGAAATACGATAAGCTATGTGCCATCATTGTAAACCCAATGTGGCGGACGTCACATATCCCGTCGATTTGAAAGTTTGTACGCATATATGTATTCCCGGTAACAATACATGCTTTAATCGTTTTTAAGTCAATAAATTTTAATAAATTAAAATTTTAATAGTAATAATTTTGAAAGACCCAAAATAACAAAATAAAATTTTGGTAAAGCTTTTATTGAAATGTACTAAAAAGGAACAAAAAAAATGTATGTTCATAATGATAAAAGTCGGTTGTGACTAATAAACGATCATAAAGTTTAGAACGCTTTTAAAATTATGAACCTAATTTCTTAATTTTTGTTCTTTTTAGTGCTAAAAAGTGAACCTTTCTGTAATCAAAATAAAAAAATTAAGCACCTATTGGAAAAGCAAATGTTATTGTCGTCGAAATAATAAATTGTACTGAAATTGCACACTTTCAAACGCGTAGTTTTGCAATAAATTATAGTTCCATGATATATGAGACGTCAAGAGGCAATACAGAAAATGCAATTACTGAATTGGTTACATTTGAGGAGCTTTCATTCAAAAACAAACAAGATCATCTTCCTGTCTATCCATTCCTATAGTCTTGATAACGTGAGTTCAGATCACCTAAGAAAATAATTAATTTTACAGTATCGACCAGTTATGTACGTAATATCGCAAAATATGTGTAAATTCTTTTCGCGTTTTTTTTTATATATAGACGCGCTCAACTGCTGGGACTATATGCGCGGATGGGAGAGCACGCATATACTGATACGAATATTACATTATATATACCTACATAAATTTTCGCGTTTTTCTTAAAGCTGATTTGTGTGAATATGTCTATTTTTGAATGATCGCTTCTCATTTATTAGTTTAATATAATATGTTTTGCGATCATTTACACAAATGCAATATTTTTGCTAATCAATATTAATATCTTTTTTATCGACTTCTCATAAAATGTGAATTGTTTGTTTATATATGTAAGAGTGTCACTAGACCTCAAACACAAACAGCTATAATTTTCAACCTATTTTATCGCGATACATTTTTTTTATCCACAAACACACTCGTTTGTGAGATGATAATATAAAAATCATAGCGCCACAATATTTGGCTGCATTTAAAATATTTTAAAAATTGTTGTCCTCCTAATAAAATGTGACGTAAAAAGCATTTTTTTTTATTTTCGTAATAAAATAAGTTTATTTTCTGTGTCGATTTGACCAATTACAGACGTGACCACTTTTATAGCCTCTTACGCCCAACCTAAACTACTATACTAACATTGAGTAAAACCTAGCTATTGCGCAAACTACTAGCATAATGACTATGACAATAACCTAAGACTGTGACCAGATATATGTTTTCATAAGAAAAGCATTGTTGGATTTTAAATCGATCCTGCCCGAAAAAAAATAGCCTGATTGAGACGATATTTTTTTTTAAACTGTGTATACATGTATTTAACACCGTTTTTTGTGCAATTTCCATTTCGAAACAATATTTTTTCTATGCTGTTTATCAAAATTAGCTAGAAAAGCGATCTTTTTCTATGTAGAACAATCATTTGTTTTTGTGTGAGTACAATCTAATATTCTACATGACCGGGAATTTAATAACGACATTAGATTGCTCCGGCAAGTATAGGAACTGTAATTTTATTTATGATCACAAACTAAAGTCGTTGTCAAATTAAATTTTTGACAATGCTTTCTGCAACACAGCATAGGTCTCAAAGACTACATAATAACAGAAAAATCTATAGATATCTAAATTCGTACGATCTAATGAACAGACATGTTTATTGACATGTTGACATATTTATTCTTATACATTATGTAAGTGTAACAATTATCATTATTGACAATCAATATTGATACCGCTTTAAATTACATTTTAACAAACGGGTAATAAATATTACTAAGTTGTCATATGTGATTAAGAATTGCCTGGTATATTTTATTGATATTAATGTGTCTTGCGTAAGAATAAAATTAGCGATATACTTCACCGAAATGCTACAATAAATATGAATGATTTTATTAGTATAATATTTGAGTGACGAAACATCTTTAAAAGTCAATGTCGTCATTTTAAAATAAAGTTCAAGTTTAGAACAACGACGTATGTATTTCTTATTATAATCTACCGCTAGTAATTAAAGTATAAACTGACTCTAAAGTATTTAGTTATTAAGTTAAATGTAAATTTTATTAAATCAAATTGGTTGCGTTGAAGACAGTTCTTTAATGTTGACAATATTTGTGATTGGTTTCTGAATGATTCGATTGAAATGTCAACATACGAAATATGTAGGTTACAAGTACCAAAGTGGGGATTTAATAGATTATGAAATCGACGAATTAGAAGAGTAAGCCATAAAATAAATTATACTCAATAATAAGCATATGAGATAATGTGTCACACACAAGTAGGGACATGGGATTTGAACATTGAGTTATTATATTTTGTTAATATATGCTCCGTGTAGTAAAATATTTGTACTACTTTTTCGCTGCTTTCGTTAAATTAAATTTTAAAAAAATCCATAGAAAATTAAAAAAACTACATACCTATCAAATACATAAAATAAAACGTGTACTGTTTATGCCATTTTAAGGATATCAACCCATGAACATGTCAGAGCTTTCAAAGAAGCGCGATTTGGACATAATTGTCAACATATTATGTTCTTTTTATAATACTTATATTAGACTAGATGAAATCGGCGCTGCCACTTAGAACTCAATTCGGATTCAATATTTTTGCTTAAATCAGCTCAGGAGACCGCACTGATTATGAAAACCCATTTTGCCAGGTAACCATGTAATCTGGTCTGATGTTGTTTGAAACAATTCTTTGTAAAACAATAAGACGAAGAAAAAATTTCAATCAGACAAATTTTAACTTCCCTGTATTTTAAAAAATTGGGTAGTTATTGTTTTCATCTAGATTGTCGAAAATTGAGTTTTCATCAGGTCTCGACGTTTTAAGATCCTAGGAAGCTATTTTGACTATTTTTACGATGGTGTACTGGTGTTTGTATGTATTGTTGTTATAACTCTTAAACAGCTTGACCGACGTGGTTTGTGGCATTCGAAAGGGTTTCACTAAACTTAGATTTTGAAAATTTGAATCTATTTAGCCCATAAGATTTTGAGAAATCTCAAAAAAAATGTTTCAAAAACATGTTTTTTTGAAATAACTTTTAGGTTACTATACCTATCAATTCCAAAATCTAATCAGCTCTTGTCCTCAAGAAACAACGTCGGATATCGCGAACCGCATTTTGAACGATTAATAATAAATAAAAACTACATTTTTGAACTCGAAGAGCTCAATTTCTTGCGAGCGTTTTGAACGGGAAGTTCCAGGGCCAACCGTTTTCCAGATTTTTTGTTTATTATTTTGGATTGATTTTTTACAACAAAATTTCATAACTTTTTTTGTAAAGTTGATATTATTAATGTTATTAAATTTTAAAAACTGAAAAAAACGCCAATGATATTAATGTTAATAAAATTTTAAAACTGAAAAAACGCCGATTTCCCGTTTTTAACGCTCTAAAAGTATAATAAAAATGTTTCTTTTATAATATCATCAGATTTTTAAACTTCCAAAAAAAATGACATTTTGCGACTATTAAAGCATCCGGGCAAAATCGGATTGAGCCTCTAGTTAAACTATGCAAGTTCTAATCAAAAAGTTGATATCACGACTTAATAGTTAAAAAACGTAAACTAACTTCATGTTTTACGTAGAACTGTAGCCTATAAGAAACAAGATAATATTTTTGTTCTTCAATGCCAATGTCAATATTTTGCCCATAATTCGGACAACTTTAGATCACTAGGGACACTTATTTGTTTTCAGTTGTCATATTGTTCTATACTTTACATATTTTTATCTATAAATAATTCCAAAATTTAAACTCAAATCGTTCAGAAAACTGTTAAAAACTTTAATAGAAAGTCGAAACAAACTAGATCCCCAGGAGGCACGCAATAAAATGTATAACAGTATATTCTTTGCTCAGAACGTGAAGCTATATAGGTTTAAAAAGGGTATTCACTAGAGATAACAGTCATATGGGTGTAATTGTTGGATAAAATAACAAAACTGAAATGTTTATCATTTGTTATTGAGTGTTTGTATTATTATTTATCCCCCTTCGAAATACTTTCAAGTGCGTTTCCATTTTGACAATTGTAATTGCAATTTGATTAATCGTCCCTTCATTATTATATATGTCCCAATGTTCATTAATGACAATAATGCTAAAATTGAGCGCGTTCATTTAAATTGTTCACGCCACTTTAATTATGCTATCCTATCGCCTGACACCGCGCATACTTGTCAAGCATAAACCCGCACGGCCAGCACAACACAAACCTGTAACCTGCAGGAATTCGCACACTATACTCACATAAATCAACTTTTAGTGCAGGTTTCGTGATGTGCGATAGGAATTTTGCAGTTTTCAAATAGCTTTATTAATGCAAATTAATTAATGGAAACGACATATCTACTAGTTAGCACACTAGATCAGTCCAGCACGGATAGACAGAAAGTGCAGGCTACTGACTGCTGTAGGTCCTGGTCTAATGTGCGCTACTCCGTTAAATAACACGGGTACCTTCCCGAGCAGACTTTTCTACTCTGTGCTGGGCTGGTTGTAGTCGTTTAGCTCAAAAAGAGTAGCATTTTTCTAAAAAGCCCTTTACTTTTTTATAATTTTGACAACTTAATAAAAACAGATTATAGTTCTGTTATAAAATATGTATGCTAAAATGTTTAATTTTCTTTTTCAGTTATAACTGGCGATCTTGAAGAAGCGGTGAAAAGCGATGAATTAGTAATCAGTGTGAAGCACATCAAACCACGAAAACGACTACGTGGCTCAGTTGAAACCCTTTTCGCCGTCGATTTTCCCGGCTCTCATCAAAAGTTCGAACTGATACTTGACCGAAGATCAAAGAGAGGTATGTTAAACATAATAATACTTACTGGTAAAAAAAAAATTTCACGTAAATCCGTCTACACTAAATTTGAATAGACCAAACTTTTAAAGGGCCACATTCTTTTATTATAGACAATATAACACAAGTAATCTATTTTTTGCCCGCCTTCTACCATTTTAAAATAGCTGCTTTTCGTGCCTACATAACAATAGATAATGACTAATTTCGCACTATTTAAAAAAAATGATATGATACCAATCAGTGAACATTCTAAACAAAATGGTGTCGAAATTTTTCAAATCGGTTAACCCCTTGAAATGTAATGACTGAACGCACATAAGCAAATCTACATGGCGAATTGAATAACGGCTTTTGTTGTTTGAAGTCCGTTAAAATACGGCATAAATAATTGTGTCTTGTAGATGACCATACATTTCTAATTGTAATGCAGTAATATTTAAGTTTGCCACGGCTATTTTTTGGGTTATAAGACGATCTAATTTATTTTATTAAAGAATACTGGTTACACGTATCTACTATAAAGTAAATTAATACAAGTAACATCTC
Organism: Venustoraphidia nigricollis; assembly: GCA_034508555.1. Taxonomy (NCBI): domain Eukaryota; kingdom Metazoa; phylum Arthropoda; class Insecta; order Raphidioptera; family Raphidiidae; genus Venustoraphidia; species Venustoraphidia nigricollis. The sequence continues at coordinate 2,269,228 of JAVRKA010000062.1, forward strand.
CTCCTACAAATATCTGACTTGAATAACAATGACGTCTGCTATTCATTTATAATGGCCAGCTTAACAACATAAATTACATTATTATTAAATTTCAGGGATGATCAAAATAGTGTATTATGTCGTTTATTTAAATGTGCTCAACTTCGAATTCTATATCTATATTTATAAATGACAAAATCGCTTATGTAGAATTTTTGCTAAAACTAAATTATTGTAATGAATTATTCATCCCATTCGGTTACTGATCCACATTTCCATTTTTGGTTGCCATAGAAAGACACACGTGAATGAGACACATTCTTATCACCGTTTTTAAAGCCTCGGCTTCACACATGACAAGACTGACCCAATAGTCATTGGCAAATATGTGCTTTAAATCTCATCTTCCCCTCCTCGATTGACTTTAAGCTAGCAACACACTGGCCCAGCCTGGCCCAATGTTCCACGGCGAATATTTGCTTCCGGAACACTTAACCTCAATTATTTTGCAGTAGATTTTAATAACACTATATATTTTGTTAATACCTTTTAATTATCATTTCATCAAACCCTCAACAATGAAGATTTTTAATTAAAATTAATTACAACAAACAAATATATGAACGTGAAGTTAAATAAGACCATTTAAAAATGCAAATTACATTTTGATTTTATATTTCACATACAAAATAGCTAGTTGTGTTAATATTTAAATACTAAATGCAAAATACTTTTTTTTTATTTTTATAATTTTGAAATAAAATACTTTTTGTGTAACTATATATATCATTTCACTCATTTAATTGACTTTATGAATACAACATCGACGAATGTATGTTCAAACTCATTGAAACATTGCGGCTCCTTTGACTCGGGTTGGAAGCTGGACGGTATTTGTCGTTCTCTTTGACTAGCCTTTCAATACCGTCCAGTCTCGAATATTTGACGATCACTGTTACTGGTGAAGCGGCCACATATTCGTTATTGGACTAGGCTTGCCATGCATGAAGCCTATAGGCGTAAGCACATCGAATTGAGTTAGAGTGTCATTCGTAACGCTTGTGCAGTAAGAAAATCAAAACCTGTGATCGACGGTGATGTCGCCGGTCGAGCTGTATAACTTTACCGACTTACAAACTGGCATTACAGATCACGAAATAGAATTACTGTTTGCCAGACGTACTATGTAGATTTGGTGTATATTTCACATCTGTGGTGTGTACTGTCATCTACACGGTTTTATAAGTAAACTAAACTCTGTACTGTAACCTTTATGTACAAGAAGTTACCCTCCCTACGAGTGTTGCGACACAGACCATTTTTTTTAATGAATTCCTTCCTTCCCAAGAGGAATCTTTTTATCTAATGTAAGTTCAAAGTGCTTCGGTGAGAGAGGTATAGTGTCCGGATTCTCTGGAGCCTCCTCATATATACGTGTCTGCTTCTAGCGTAATTTTCATTTCGCACACCCATAAGTAAAAGATGGAGCATCATAGGACAACATTAAATTTCCGAATGAAATATTAAGAAAAAAAATAAAACAACTTAGATATTCTGAAGAGGAGATCTACGTTTGTCACTAAAAAACAGAAAAACCGCCGCATTTTAGTCTATCTATGCACTTGTGATATATACGTACCTATATTTACAATTTCAAAAATTTGATTTGACTTTGATTGTAGCGATCATTACCAGCAGGGGTGTGTGTGTGTATGTGTATCTATAGTCGAAAGTTTCACTTCTGTAGAATCAAATGTAAAATATAGTTCTTTATTTTTTTAAGTTACACTCCTTTTGGCGCGTTGAGAATAAGATTTTAGCAGACAACGGAAGTGCGCGCGCACAGCTAACGAAAATTAGACAGTATGAAATTGGCTATAAGAGACCCGGACTCAAATGGCAGATGGACGAAATGAATATACTGAAACCTTTGATTACAACCAATATTCGTTTTAAGGGTCATCCCGCAGAAAAAGTAAAAACTAAAATAGAATTGTGAAGGTGTTTTCAAGTATTCTAGATTCATTCACGCTAAAGAAGTATAACTTCATACGCGCGTACGGGCAGCGTCAGACTGGCCATATAGTCGAGGTGGCGATTGCAAGCCAGGTCCCGATGCCTGCGCGGGCCCCCCACGGAGCATTAATTTCCGTAATGCGAGTGCGTAACTTTGTCTATGACTTAACACAAACCAATGTTTATCTTAAAGAAGTCCTAAGATGTGTTTAAGAGGAGAATTGATTTGTCCGGATCCATAAGAAAAGTTAATTTTTTATACCCTAAGCACAAATTTAAGTAGTTTCGGAATTTGCTTTCTACGTAACGTATTTTTAAAGCTCTCTGCGTTTTCGGCACGAGTTAAACTGTATAAATTGAGCTGAAATTTTAAGCTAGTCATTTTTTCAATATATAGAACCATTTTAAGGGGTAGCAACTCAAAAAATTTGAAAAAAAATTGGCTTATACAAATAACGGCCAGTCTAATAGACTGGCCCTTATTTTGACAAGTTGGAAATTGTCACATGCTAGCCTTTAAAATGGTTCTTTACATTGAGAAAATTATTCTCTGAAAATTTCAGCTCAACTGATTAAAATAAAGCCGTGCCGAAAATGCTGTAACGGTTATAGGTTTGCGGGGTTTGCCGCAAAGCCTGGCGGTAGGTAGGATAGGGGGCCCATGCAGGCTAGGTCCCAGCTCTTGCGACCTAAATGTAAACTAGATCAGATAGTTCGTTCATACATTAGAGAGAAATGAAATAGAAAAAATATCCCATCTACCATTATCCAGTCTCGGACCCCGGGCTTGTGGGGAGCCACCCGGGCCCTACCGGCCTAGTCCAAACCTGCGTACGAGGAGATAAGTAAACGCATCCACTAGTTGAACAGAATTTTTAAAAAATCGATATCCTTCGGCTGTTATTATTTTATATATCTATTTATATTCTGAAAAAATTGCCTTAAAGCTGTCGGAACGCTCCGAATTTTGTTTGTGCTGAGACCCAGCGATAAGGGGCGAGGTAGACAAAAGACATATTGTGGGTGTGGCCTTCTTTAGCTCTGTCTCGCTCAAATCATCCGCACGTTTCAATTTTTGGCTGGTGCCAACTACGAGGCTAAAAAATTTTATTGCAAGGGTGCCGCTGTCAACTGATTACTCTGATTTTTGGAAATATTTTGAAGATTTAAAAAACTTTTCCGAAAAAGGAAGAGTCACTTTAGGTTTGTGATGGAACAGTTTTGTGAAATAAATACAAATAAGGTTATAGTGTGACATTGAAAACGTGTATTTTTTTAGCACAATTAATGCCAATTTTTTTCTAGTAAATCGTACATAAATTACAAAAGTAGTCCATTAGAGACCTAGATTTGTCCTTTATCTTCCTTATAGAGAAAGAATTTTTGCAGAATGTTGACGAATAAGTCTACAATCAGTTAACAGCCGAAGCTCTATTTTTGGCTTAAATTCAGAGCGTTCCGACAGCCTTAAGTTAGCACATAAATTTATTCAAAGTATTCTTCATATATCTTTTGGTATATACATTTCAAATCTCAAAATTCACACAGTTACAGATTTTTTGTCTCAAAGTAATTAATTTATCAACAGCTAATGTATGATGAAAATGAGAGTTGCGTATGTATATGTCTAATAAAGTTGAGTTTAAAATGGTCAACCTAAAAGGGTCAATAATATATTATTTACATTCAAACCGAGGCTCGAGAATAGTTCGTTTTGTATAGCATGCGGGAAACGCGACAATGCAACTAAACATAATATGACGTGACCTGACTAAAAAAAGAAAGGAAGAAATCAAATGCAACGAAACAGATGCTAACTTTACGGTTGATTCCATGAAGAAAAAACCCGGGTCCCAGTGCCAAAACTCTGCCGACAATATAGTGTATTTGCTAATACAGGTATTGTGGCTTTATTACATGAACTTAAGTTTGTTTTTGGACAAAATAAAAAAAAAATTTAACCCCTTAATACACCCCTTACAATAATAATTTTATTAGTTGAAATATTGTTATCAATCTAACATCTGCACCAAATTAAATACGACCTTCAGTAAGTAAATTAGTATACGCAAACTAGTGTTTTCATAAAATTTGTAAGTCCGGTCCTGTCGGGCCGATTCGCTTTTAATTTTAGGAGCACTTTTTAATTGCTACTAAAGGGTTAAATTACAATTTTGAAACGATTCTGAGAATTTTTTCGGTATTTTTGGGCCCAAAAACTTTTTTCAACCCCTAAAAACCACCCTTAGAATGACCCGATTGGACCCATTTTAAATAGGCTTCGTGCGGTGATGAATTCCAACATGTATGCCAAATTTCGTTAAAATGAATTAACTCCTTCGAAAGTTATTGCCCGCACATATATATATATAAATATATATAAATATATATATATACGTATATAAATATATATATACGTATATAAATATATATATACGTATATAAATATATATATACATATATAAATATATATATATATATACATATATATATAAACATTTTTAAAAATGATGCCAAAGTGTTTAGGAGGTTATGAAACGTCGAGAAATTTTGGTCCGACCCCTAGGTCCCGCCATCCGACCGACGCCAATAGTGTATGTTGCCATATGGCAAATACACTAATAAAAGTATTATTAGTGTATTTGCCATATGGCAATATACACTATTGGCGTCGGTCGGATGGCGGGACCTAGGAGTCGGACTAAAATTTCTCGACGTTTCATAACTTCCTAAACACTTTGGCACCATTTTTGAAAATGTTTATATATATATATATATATATATATATATATATATATATATATATATATATATATATATATATATATATATATATATATATATGTGTGTGTGTGCGGGCAATAACTTTCGAAAGAGTTAATTGATTTTAACGAAATTTGGTCCGCGTGTTGAAATCCATCACCGCAAGAAGCCTATTTAAAATGGGCGTAATCGTGGCATTTTAAGCGTAGTTTTTAGGGGTTGAAAAATGTTTTTGGGCCCCAAAATACTGAAAAAATTCTCAGAATCGTTTCAAAATTGACATTTAACCCTTTAGTAGTAATTGAAAAGTGTCCCTAAAATTTTAATAAAATCGGCCCGACAGGACCGAACTTACAAATTTTATGAAAACACTAGTTTGCAGATAGTGAATTATTTACTGAAAGTTGTATATAATTTGGTATAGAGGTTCGATTGATAATAATATTGCCATTAAGAAAAAGAAATGTTATTTTAAGGGATGTACTAAGGAGTCAAATTTTTTATTTTGCCCAAAAACCAACTTAAGTTTGCATAATAAAGCCACACTGCCTGTATAAGCAAATACACTATATTGTCGGCAGGGTTTTGGCACTGCGACCCGGGTTTTTTCTGCTTTGAAAATAAAAAGAAACTATATGAAAATACTTACATACTGCAACCAAATATATAGGTAGATACTAATAAAATTGTGCAAATTGAGAAGCAACTTTCAAACTTTGAAATTTATAAAATAAATGAAAAACGCGATGATCTTAACTGTCGAACATCTGTAATATACCGGGTGTTTTTTAAAAACTTTGAATCGATTGTTCCATTGTATGGCAGTGAATGGAGAACACTTTGAAAACGTACTATCTTAATGTTAAAAAAACCCGGGTCGCAGTGCCAAAACCCTGCCGACAATATAGTGTATTTGCTTGTATAGGGCCGTGTGGTTTTATACTTTTATTATGTGAAATTAAGTTTGTTTTTGTGCAAAATAAAAAATTTAACCCCTTAATACACCCCTTAAAATAACATTTTTTTCTTAATTGTAATATTATTATCAATCTAACGTCTACACCGAATTAAATACACCCTTCAATAAATAAGTCACTATCTGCAAACTAGTGTTTTCATAAAATTTGTAAATCCGGTCCTGTCGGGCCGATTTTATTAAAATTGTGGGGACACTTTTTAATCACTACCGGAGGGTTAAATTTCAATTTTGAAACGATTCGGAGAATTTTTTCGGTATTTTGGGGCCCAAAAACAGTTTTCAACCCCTAAAAACTACCCTTCAAATAGCCCGATTAGGCCCATTTTAAATAGGCTTCTTGCGGTGATGGGTTTCAACACGTGGTCCAAATTTCGTTGAAATCAATTAACTCTTTCGAAAGTTATCGCGCGTACACATATATATATATATATATATATATATATATATATATACATATATATATAAACATTTTTAAAAATGGTGCCAAAGTGTTTAGGAGGTTATGAAACGGCGAGAAATTTTGGTCCGACCCCTAGGTCCCGCCATCCGATCGATGCCAATAGTGTATGTTGCCATATGGCAAATACACTAATAAAGAATAATTTAATTGAAGTACCTGATGAGATTTTTAATGCAATCGGCAACTCGGAATACTCCCCCACCCCTCATCATTATCATCAACATTATCAAGACTTTACACAAAAATAACAGAGAACATTAAAAAAAGTTTTAGACAAAAGTTGTTCATTTTTACACAAAAAAAAATTTAATCATAAAAATCGGGGGTTTTCATTTAAAAAACAAAAGTTACCCCCTTTCCCTGCCGAGGGGTGGGGGAGGGGGTTGGTATTACGTGTAAATTATTTCCCCCTCAAAACCCAACAACTTTTGCCTAAAACTTTTTTTGATTCAACCGGTGTATCAACAAATAAATCCATTCAAAGTTTTGAAAAAAACACCCGGTATAATAACTAAGTAAAATAGAAATTATTAAAAGACTTAAACATTTTCTGAAGGATAAAAACAGGAGCACAAAAATGGTAGGTAACGGGATAAATGATAATAAAACAGAAAATACGAGCACGAAGAACCACACATGACTTCTTATGGGCAGTAGGTATATTTATCGTCATTGGTGAAGCGGCCACACTACTCACCCAAGGTCAGCCTTGAAACGTATTGGGCCAGCCTGGCTTAACCTTAGGCTTCACACATTTTTGGCAAGCCTGACCTAATATCGCCCGATAACGATTATGTGGTCGCTTCACCAGTAACAATGATCGTCAAACATTTGAGGCTGGACAGTATTGGAGGACTGGTCAAAGAGAACGACAAATACCGACCAGTTTCGAACCTGAGTCAGAAAGGCCGTCTTGTTTATCAGTGTTTCAATGAGCCTGGACACATATTCTTCGATGATATTTTAATAAAGTCAATTAAATGAGTGAAATAACATATATTATTGTTACACAAAAAGTATTTTATTTCAATAAAAAAATTTGAGAATACGTGTTTTGCTATTAATATTGCATTTGAAATAGAAATTCAAGATATTGGTTGCATTTTAAACGCTTTTATTTAACTTTAAAATTAATTACAAACAAATAAATATACGCGTATATTTTTTCGGTTGTAATTAGTTGTAGTCCAAGATCTTCATAGTTGTGGATTTGATGAAATGATTATATTGAAAGGTATTAATAATTATAGTATTACTGCAAACTAATTCAGGTGTGTTCCGGAAGCCAATATTCGTCAAGTTGTGTCACTTGCTTAAGTGCTTACCAAGCTTCAATGCGATGGACAATGTTATGTCTAAGTGTGATCAAATATTCGGTATTCGGCTGAATAAACGGTATTAGATCGTTTTCGCTAATTATTCATTGCATCTGAAGGACCAGGAGAAAATACTTATATCAAGCTCAAATTTCTTGATGGATGATAATTTACACAAATAAATAAACACTTTGAAAACACGTTTTTCCATCTAGGTGACATAACGAATTATCCAAAAAAAATCCGCAAGAAAATGAAGTTTAAGACAAAGGTCCCATTACAAGTTCATATAATAGTGTTGGTGAATATTCTAACAGTCAGGCTCTGTTCACAAACACCAAGTTCCGATAGGCAAAGTTTATATAGTCATATTCAAATAGGTTGCATTTTAACGTGACAGGCCAAGCAATGAGGATGCATACAAAGCATTTACAGTTTGGGGTCACAAATATATTAACGTTATACTATTAACCAAACCCCGTTCTGTAAAATCAGCTATTCACGTTGAAAAAACCGGAAAAATCAATATCGCAAATATTACCGATTGAAAAACAGTTTAATGCTAGCATCATAATGTATGCGCAAATATATGTTACCATCCAAAATTATTAAAAACGTTTGTGCTTACTAGAACGTATAGTGTCGAAAAACCTGAAATTTACTACCCTCAATGAAATTTTATTTGCTCGTAGATACGCACAATAAACTGCACCGAACACGTCGATCGGTAGCATTATCGCTAAATAAACGTGAATCTCATAAAATTATTCAAATTACTTATTAGTGTATTTGCCATATGGCACATACACTACTCACGTCGGTAGGATGACGTGACCTAGGGGTCGGTCCAAAATTTCTGTGACGTTTCACACCATTCTACGTAATTTCGCACCATTTTTGAAACTATTTATATATGTATATACTACACAAAATTCATGCATGCGTATCGTTGGCTAGCGTTAATAATAATTTTGCATAATACGTCACCTAAATTGCGATACATATTCCGAAAAACAACAAACAAAACCCGAAATAGGTTCCAATAAAATTCAGAAAAAAATATCAAATCCTTAAAACGATCCAAATGATCAAACGACTAAAGCTAGGATTAAACGCCAAGATCACTAACTACAATTCCAAATAAGCTATGACAAGTTTGGCATAACAATGAACAGCAATCAAGTAACTAAGTGTCGGTTCAACGGTGCTCAATTTTATTCAGGATTTAAGCTATTTGTTGCAGGAATGATCAGGAAGTGAAATACAAGGACAGGACCCTTAAATCAAAACCAAACGACATAATCTAACTGAAACAATCCAAATAAAAATTCCAACTCGCAGAGCAAAAAGTAAAAATCTTTAAAAACAATAAAATATTATTTCATATCCACTCGCATCGCAACCCGATAACTCTCTAGCGTTCGTCTACTAGCGACTGGCAATCTGCCTTAAACGAGTTCGTGACGATACCTGACGTCAACGGTCTCTCTTTCGCTAATATAGTCGCCGCTTATTTGTACTCTGTCAGCAGTGGCGTTCGTGTTTTCTGGAAAACAATAAAGCTATTCATATAAATTTACATGTCAAACATCTTACCAAAATTAGTTTCGATTCGCTCAGCCGTTTGACCATACCATATTCACAGATAAACAAACTAAAAGACGAACAGACTTCTACCAAAAATATATTTTTTGGACTCGGGAGACCTTAAAACAAAAAATATTGTGGAGTTGGAATATCTACAAAAATTGACCCCAATAAATTTTATTACTGAGATCTCGAACTGTTTAACTTCACTACAAATCTAGTGTAATAGCCATGTGATATAATTACTTGTAATTGTAATCCGTTACTATGTATTGAACTATTTAGAATTTAGTTTAAACAGCTCCCAATGGAATCCCTACTGCACAATATAATTAATGTCTAAAACTATCAAACGAAAATTGAATCAGAATGTTGATTAATACGTAAAATGATTTACGTTATATAGGGATTTCCTAAGCTATGCGAACATATTGTAGGGGGAGGTGTAGAAGTGATCTCGACTCTAAACTTTTCAAAATTAGTTATAATCAAAACTCAGACAGTTGGGTATTTTGTTAATCAAGCTGCATAGCTTCGTCAAGCTTTTACTTTACTAATAACAAGTAATTAAAAACACTTGAAAATTCTACAAATAGAATTTTCAAGTGTTTTTATTAATCATGTTCTACCACGTGCCGAGTGAAAAATCAGTGAAAATTATTTTACTTTACTGCTCTGTTTTATCACATTTACAAATGAGACAATATCGTAATAATAATAATAATAATAATAATATTATTATTATTATATATTAATTAAACAGATTATCGGTCACAGTCTCAACAAATAGGCAGTACTTTTTTCCATAGTGCGCGGTCTTTTAGTGCTATAAATAATAAACCTTTCTTAGGAATTGTTGTTTTCTCCAATTTTTGAATCAGTAATCCGGTTTTTAAGCATTTTGTTAAGGTTGATCTTAGTTTATCCCACCCTCTGGTTTTCTTGTTTCTTGCAGGTTTTCAAAGTGAACAATTTTTTTTACATGTATACACACACTAGTGGACCCGGTATACAGATGTTCTGCCACAGACCTCGCGTGCAGAAAAAAAAATTGAATTAAAAAAGATTGAGAAGTGCTTGGAGGCTGAAAATTTCGATATTTAGAAAAATTTGGTCGAATAATGTAAAAAAAATATTTGGGAGTCGACAACAGCGCCACTTAACGGGTCCAACTATAATGTTGTTTCAAAGTGAAAATTGTGGAAAAAAACAATGTTAAGCACAAGTATACACAGTTTTAAAAAAAATATATCGCTTGAATCGAGGAACTATTTTTCGAGCAGGGTTAATTTGAAATTCTACTATGCTTTTCTTATGGAGAAATATATGTAGGCACAATCCAAGACCATTGTTAAATAAGATTTTCTAACAATGCTTTCTGCAACCCAACATAATTATAATGTGCATGAATGTTGCGTCTTCTAATTCTTGAATAAATTGCAATACTCCTACTTTTTAGTGTATTTGCCATATGGCAACATACACTATTGGCGTCGGTCGGATGGCGGGATCTAGGGGTCGGACCAAAATTTCTCGACGTTTCATAACCTTCTAAACACTTTGGCACCATTTTTAAAAATGTTTATATATATATATATATATATATATATATATATATATACGTATATATATATATACATATATATATATATATACGTATATATATATGTGTGCGGGCAATAACTTTCGAAAGAGTTAATTGATTTCAACTAAATTTGGCCCACGTGTTGAAATCCATCGCCGCAAGAAGCCTATTTAAAATGGGCCTAATCGGGCCATTTTAAGGGTAGTTTTTAGGGGTTGAAAAATGTTTTTGGGCCCTAAAATACCGAAAAAATTCTCCGAATCGTTTTAAAATTGAAATTTAACCCTCTGGCAGTAATTAAAATGTGTCCCTAAAATTTTAATAAAATTGACCTTACAGGACCGGATTTAAAAATTTTATGAAAACACTAGTTTGCAGATAGTGAATTATTTACTGAAAGGTGTAATAACTTGGTATAGAAGCTCGATTGATAATAATATTCCAATTAAGAAAAAAAATGTTATTTTAAGGGGTGTATTAAGGAGTCAAATTTTTTATTTTGCCCAAAAATAAACTTAAGTTTGCATAATAAAGCAACACTGCCTGTATTAGCAAATACACTATATTGTCGGCAGGGTTTTGGCACTGCGACCCGGGTTTTTTTTATTTTTAGACTAAACTAGGTAAAGTAAAATCTAAATGTAAAATTATGTCATATACAGAATGTACAAAATATTTGGAAAATAGTTAAACATAAAGGCAAACGATTTAAAAAGTATTATAAAGTTTTTCAAAGGAGTTTCAAACGGTCAAACTCTTCTAAACAGCGTTTTATATAGAGATTCTAGTCTGAAATTGGTGAACATATCAATTAGATTTTCAATCTGTTCAAAAATACTAAAATATAGCTACAAAATATGAATTAGATAGCTCAGATAACTCTAACAGCTGATGACTTTAAATAAAAACCCGGGTCGCAGTGCCAAAACCCTGCCGACAATATAGTGTATTTGGGCCGTGTGGTTTTATACTTTTATTATGTGAAATTAAATTTGTTTTTGGGCAAAATAAAAAATTTAACCCCTTAATACACCCCTTAAAATAACATTTTTTTTCTTAATTATAATATTATTATCAATCTAACGTCTACACCGAATTACAGACACCCTTCAATAAATATGTCACTATCTGCAAATTAGTGTTTTCAAAAAATTTGTAAGTCCGGTCCTGTCGGGCCGATTTTATTAAAATTTTAGGGACACTTTTTAATTACTACTAAAGGGGTAAATGTCAATTTTGAAATGATTCTGAGAATTTTTTCGGTATTTTGGGGCCCAAAAACATTTTTCAACCCCTAAAAACTACCCTTAAAATGCCCTGATTACGCCCATTTTAAATAGGCTTCTTACGGTGATGGATTTCAACACGTGGGCCAAATTTGGTTAAAATCAATTAACTCTTTCGAAAGTTATAGCCCGCACACATATATATATATATATATATATATATATATATATATATATATATATATATAAATATATATATATATACATATATATATAAACATTTTTAAAAATGGTGCCAAAGTGTTTAGGAGGTTATGAAACGTCGAGAAATTTTGGTCCGACACCTAGGTCCCGCCATCCGACCGACGCCAATAGTGTATGTTGCCATATGGCAAATACACTAAAAAACTCGAGTCGTAGTGCTAAAACCCTGCCGACAATATAGTGTAATACAGGGAGTGTGATTTTATTACATGAATTTGTTTGTTTTTGGAGGAAATAAAAAATTCAATCCCTTTATACACCCCTTAAAATAATATTTTTTTCTTAATTTCAATATTTCGTCCCTGTTTTATCAATTCATGACCCGCACAAAATTACATACTTCAGTATATATAATTCCATATCCGCAAAAATGTTTTCATAAAATTTATAAGTCCGGACTTGTCGCGACGATTTTATTGAAATTTTAGGAACACCTTTTAATTAATACTAAAGAGTTAAATTTCAATTTTGAATCAAATCCGGGATTTTTTTCCGTGCTTTTAGGTCCCAAAACATATTAAACCCCTAAATACACCCCTTAAAATGATGTGATAAGACCCATTTTAAATAAGGAGACTTTATGTCTTGACCCGTCAGAATATTTATGAACTTTATCATAATTTTCTTTGGCATATATTAGATTTGAATATATGTATAGGGATGATAATGACTTTATTTTCAGATCAAAGAAAATAGGACTACAATGTGGCACTTTGGTAATCGCTCGAAAAGCCATTTTCTGCAAAACAAAATTTTAAAAAAATTGCTTTTGGTAGTTGAATTACGATATATTACTTTTTTATCGTCAACAATGAAACAAAGATTGCTTTAATTCATTCTATTATTAATATGAAGCATATGATTTAATAAATAACATTGGAATTGAGGCAATAAGATAGCAATTTATTATTTGCTTTCTGTAATGATCAACGTTTCAGCATCATTTTGTGGCTTTCTCAGGATCTTAAACAGAAAAAAACGTACAGTCATGCTGTTTAAGATCCTGAGGAAGGCACAAAATGATGCCGAAACGTTGATCATTAAAGAAAGCAAATAATAAATTGTTATCTCATTGCCTCATTCCCTGTGTTAATCTACATTTAATGAAGAAAAGAGGTGACACTAAAATTGAAATATTGTTTTACTTAAAATTCGGCATAACCGATGATGGTTTTTGAACTATAAAATATATTTTTATACGAAGTTTGATTATCTATATTTGCAGTAATTGTGGAAACAATCGAGGATGGTCGTTCAAGATCGCAACACTTCACTGTGGACATGCTGACCGAGGGGACAGTTGTGAGGTCATTAATTCTGGGCTTCAACCAGCGTCAACCCGACGCCTACATCAGTTTGCACATCGATTGCGTTTCACAGGGCACCGTCGCCATGCCGCGCTCTCTCAGAGACATGTTCTCCAAGATGACGGACCCGAAATTGCAAGTTGTAAGTACAATATTTATTCTTTAATTACAAACAAGTCCGTCTTTAATACTTGACTCTGTTCAGCGGCCCCTAAACGATTAACAAGATTGTCAATATTCTCGTGAAAATTATTGACGGAGGTTGATTGAAGCGAATATTGATCATTTAGGAGGAGATTGATGCGAATGTCAATTATTGATAGAGATTTATATAAATCATTGAAGTACATTGACGAGCGCGAACGCCTTGAGCGTGATTGTCAATACTTCCGTCACTGTTGTAGAAAGTCTCTGACTTGAAGAAATTGTTTGACGCATCTTATTTTTCTATTTGAAGTCTAATTAGTTCCAATAAATTTCAAAGTCTTCTTGGTTCATTCGAAGAAAATTTTTGTAATCTTTCGATACTGTATCTGTTAGAACGTTCAGCAAATATCCGCGAGTAAAACGACTTCGCAGATTATACCATTCTTTTGACCAGCATCTACTTCTTTTCTTCTTTGGCTTCTTGAATTTGCTCACGGCCTTCAAAGCAAGAAATCCCATATCTGAATTAGAACTCACAGACTTCCTAAAAAAACAATTCACACTCCGGATTCCTGCACCGAATGGATTATTGACGGCGATGATTGACGGATCATTATTGAAGCATGTTGACACACTTTTCAATCTAAGTTGTCAATATCACTGACAATCTTATTGATCGTCTAGGGACCGCTTTAGATAGTGACATCTTTAATACGCAACATTTTGTAGATGTTTTCTTTGACCTATCTATTGTATAAAGTGATTTAGAAAGTTTAACATTCAAACTCTATGAAAAACTTTTTTACTCTTCCAATATACAGTAAGAACCAAAGTACGTAGGCACATAAGGTAACCCATTTAAATTTCAATTGTCGATTACTAATTATAAGTATTTCACGCAACTCACATTTATTAAAAAACCCGGGTCGCAGTGCCAAAACCCTGCCGACAATATAGTGTATTTGCTTGTATAGGGCCGTGTGGTTTTATACTTTTATTATGTGAAATTAAGTTTGTTTTTGGGCAAAATAAAAAATTTAACCCCTTAATACACCCCTTAAAATAACATTTTTTTCTTAATTGTAATATTATTATCAATCTAACGTCTACACCGAATTAAATACACCCTTCAATAAATAAGTCACTATCTGCAAACTAGTGTTTTCATAAAATTTGTAAATCCGGTCCTGTCGGGCCGATTTTATTAAAATTGTGGGAACACTTTTTAATCACTACCAAAGGGTTAAATTTCAATTTTGAAACGATTCTGAGAATTTTTTCGGTATTTTGGGGCCCAAAAACCGTTTTCTACCCCTAAAAACTACCCTTAAAATAGCCCGATTAGGCCCATTTTAAATAGGCTTATTGCGGTGATGGAGTTCAACACGTGGGCCAAATTTCGTTATATATATATATATATACAGGGTGTCTCACCGAACGTTGGCTAACATGGGTAACTTTGTTATTAGTGGAGATAGAAAGTCGGTTAAATGGGCAAAGTAGTGCAGAAAATTGGGCTCATTAACATCCCGTCGAAAAAACAATTGAATTTTGACACCCTATGAATTTATTCAGAAAATAGTGAAAATTGCCATTTATGAAAACTGGCCATAACTTTTTTATTTATGAAGATATTTGAAAATTTCATTAACCATTTTTTGATAACTTTTGAAGGTCTACTCAGTGGCGTAGGTTTAATTTTTTTATTTCCACTACATAATGAGATATTGACATGAACTTTGGTTTTTCTTATGGACGGCATTTTTGATTTTCAGATATTCGAATTCTACTTATTTTTCTGAATAATTTGACATAGCATATCCTATATCTAAACCAATCAGAAGCTACAAAACTGACAAAAAGAGCTTTTTGGCGTTATCAAAGTGTGCCGTGTAAAACGAAATTTGTTGAAACAAATACATATCGACAGGTTAACAATCTGTAGAGCGATCGCTACAGTTTTGCTAATTCATTTTGTTTGATTTACTCTCTAAGATGGCTCAAGCATTTTCAAATTTGGAGAAACAGGCTATTTTTGCGCATACATTCAGCGTAACAAAAATACCACGTGGGCTCAAGCACAATACTTGAACCTTTATCCAGAAAAGCGACAGCCTTATTCAATAACTTTTAGGAACTTAAATAGAAATTTAAAGGTATACGGTTCATTTTCAAAGAAAAAAGGCAACATTCAACACTGTGAAAAATAATTAGGTTTAGCAAATGTTGAAATTAATGGAGAAAAGTTCCTAAAAATTATTGAATAAGGCTGTCGCCTTTCTGGATAAAGGTTCAAGTATTGTGCATGAGCCCAAGTGGTATTTTTGTTACGCTGAATGTATGCGCAAAAATAGCCTGTTTCTCCAAATTTGAGAATGCTTGAGCCATCTTAGAGAGTAAATCAAACAAAATGAATTAGCAAAACTGTAGCGATCGCTCGACAGATTGTTAACCTGTCGATATGTATTTGTTTCAACAAATTTCGTTTTACACGGCACACTTTGATAACGCCAAAAAGCTATTTTTGTCAGTTTTGTAGCTTCTGATTGGTTTAGATATAGGATATGCTATGTCAAATTATTCAGAAAAATAAGTAGAATTCGAATATCTGAAAATCAAAAATGCCGTCCATAAGAAAAACCAAAGTTCATGTCAATATCTCATTATGTAGTGGAAATAAAAAAATTAAACCTACGCCACTGAGTAGACCTTCAAAAGTTATCAAAAAATGGTTAATGAAATTTTCAAATATCTTCATAAATAAAAAAGTTATGGCCAGTTTTCATAAATGGCAATTTTCACTATTTTCTGAATAAATTCATAGGGTGTCAAAATTCAATTGTTTTTTCGACGGGATGTTAATGAGCCCAATTTTCCGCACTACTTTGCCCATTTAACCGACTTTCTATCTCCACTAATAACAAAGTTACCCATGTTAGCCAACGTTCGGTGAGACACCCTGTATATATATATATATATATATATATATATATATATATATATATATATATATAAATATATATATATATATATATATATATATATATATATATATATATATATATATATATATAAATATATATATATATATATAAATATATATATATATATATATATATATATATATATATATATATACATATATATATATATAAACATTTTTATGAAACGTCGAGAAATTTTGGTCCGACCCCTAGGTCCCGCCATCCGACCGACGCCAATAGTGTATGTTGCCATATGGCAAATACACTAAAAAAATAGCTGTTAGGTCGTGGACGTAACCAGATAATGGGAGTATATCTAAGATAATCAGTTATTTGTTTTGGATTACTGGCTGGGAAGCAAGGTAGATTCGACGACTTTAAAAATTACTAATTGCTACTTACGGCTCCACAGGTGATTAAGATAAACAATGTTTTATAGCTCACTCGGCATCAAAAACAGTAGTGGAGCCTTCAGCTCTACCATTTTATAATCTTGCCTTGCGAACTGCGCCCCGTTCAGTTGTTTCTACAACTTACGTTGCAAAATTGGTCTCCACAAAAAGCCCTTTTTTTTAACGTGATAATATTGTATCCATCCTGGAAGTTCGTTCTAAATATTAGCGAAAAAAATTTTGAAATCGGATGAATAGCTTCGGGTTAACCGTTTTTGCTGTTAAATAGTGGGTGTCGTACCCATTTCAAGATTTCAAACTAATTCAATACACAAGAACACGACTGAATCTGAAGGCACATCATTTCAATTGGCTGCGATAAACTGAAATCAATTGAAGAAGTGATAAAGTACAGCTACAGAGTGATTTGCAGCTTCTTTAAATATAATCTTTCTTTTCCGGATTTTTTTAAAGACCGCGCACACTTGTCAAGCGCAAACCTGCACGGTCAGCAGCGCGGCCAACACGGCACTGTTCATAAAGATACGCATATTATTTAACGGAGTAGCGCACATTAGACCAGCACCTGCGACCAGCAACCAGCAACGACCGGCAGTCCGTCGCCTGCAATTTCTGACTAACCGTGCTGGACCAAACTAGTGTGATAATGATCATTAATTAATTTACATTGATAAAACTAATTGAAAACTGCAAAATCGGTAAATTGCAAAAAACCAAAATTGTGTCAAAAATACTTGACTTTGCACGGCTGCTACACCGAAACTATTCAGAGAAAAAAATGGATAAGCCATATTTTTAGAAAATTTAATTCTATTTTGCTTTTATACAAACATTTTTTGTCTATAGGAAGCCATTTGATCAATATGGCGGCCCACGCGATCACATTTTGCATTTTTTCTTATTTCATTCAAGGTAATACTGAACTTTACAACTTCTCAAAGTTTTAAAACTTCCACATTTCTTCCGACTAAACCTCCTATCGTATGCTTTTTCTACTGAACTAAATATATTTTATAAATAAATTACAGAAAAGGACAGAATAATTCGGAAAAAATATAATATCAAACACAGAATATTTTCTTACAATCTTGTTGTGTTGAAGTACGAACAGAAACAGGCATCATGTATACGAGTAACGCCACTTAACATTCAATTCTACCGAAACTAAATAGGTGCTTAATCATCTTTGAATTAAAGTACATTATATTCACCACGCACAGGCTAAAGTAAACTTACAAGCATTCCGAAAATAATTGTTATCAGTGTGACTATATAAAATAAAACCTGAGTAGATATAATTTTAAGATCTTTCCTGATGTAAGAAATGAATTTGATTTGCAAAATCTAATGCGTGGTTTATTATTTTATGATGCAGTATGATTTCAAGGTAAAACGAGCACCCAGCGAGTTTTAGCAGTGATAAAATAATCACGCACGAGATATATACAGTGTTTTTTGCACGCACCTCCTATAAAATAGCTAATTTTCACTTCTTAACGAGTATACATTTATATACGAGTATGTCGTAGGATAATTGAAATAATTAGATCTTCGCAAAAATCCTAGTATGCAATCGTCCTAGGATTTTCGCGAAGATTCGATTATTTCAATTATATCTGACAGTTGAGATTTCGGTTATTATTGAATTGTTTACTAAGACAGCACCTATTTTAATATCTCTGTTACTCATATGGATTTAAATGACAATTGACAAATAAATTACTACTGGATTGGTTAAAGCATGAAAAGCAGCTATTTTATAGCGAGTCGTGTAAAAAAGTAATTTTTGCACTTATTTTAGTATAGTTTTCATAATAATTCATCACAAAAGACTAATTTGAAAGTAGATATATGCTCGGATTCAACACTCAATCAATTTTTATGAAGTATTAGTATTACCATCCAATTATCATGAAAAACTAGATAAAAACTTCCACCGAACTACACATTCATTACTTGAAAGTGTAAGTGTCTGGCGCACACGGAAGCCGTACTAAGAGATGCTGGTTCGTGCTGGTCTAGTGTGCGAATCCGTGCAGGTTGCAGGTTCGTGTTGTGCTGGTTGTGTTCGATTTACGTACGCAACTTTTAAGTTCACATATACATAATTTATAAACTTTAGGTATAACAAAAAAAATAAAAATTATCATCAATTAAAAAAAAAACGATTGTTTTAATTATTAAAATAGACAACATGAACTATTGTAACATTTTACATAAATCAAAATAATATTCAATACGCGTGACTTCATAAAACATTCAAAGATAAATTACTGCAAGGTATTTTGTGTCCTTAATTTTGCATTCAGACATCGAGAGCTGTAAGCCGAATAATTTCTAAGGGTATAATATTGTCTTATATGAGAACGCAGAACTGAGAATCTGTTTTAATTAATATAGGACGTCTATTGAAGACCTAAACACTTCAAGTTATAATATAACTCGACTTCCATTATACAGAGTATTCAAGAATAGTACTAATTTAGTTGATTAATGAATTATTGCTTCGTAAATTATGCAAACACAACATTATAAAATTGCACTAAAATGAAGAATTCTTATCACATACTATTTTCTAGACACTAAACATATTTCTAAAACCATCTTGAAAAAAGTACATGGCGAATAGTCTTTAAATTGTCAAAAAAATAGTATTTTTACACAATTCCCTATAAAATAGTTGCTTTTCACGTCTGTATAGAGATCGTGAAATGGCACATTTAACACAAGTGTGTAAAGTAAGATAAACGTAGCCTTTAATATGTACTTCCAAATATTCTTGATGTCCGAACTCGTAGGTCATAGTTCATTGGTATTTCTATCTGACGTAGCGTCTACAACTGCGGTAAAATTTTCCAAACGCTATATGTAGCCGCGGGCGAAGTTTCCTCCTTGGCAGCTCATAGGTAAGTGTATGTATGAGTAACCCTGAGCGTGTTCTCTGCTCGGTCATAGTGTAGTCAATGTTTCCTACTACGACCAAGCAGAAAACACCCGGTTAGATGTCAGTCGTCAACACACTTATCTGTGAGCCGCCAAGAACATTTCGTTCTTTGGTATTGTCTGCCGCAGTTGTAGACAAAACGTTAGGTATAAATACCAATGACCAAAGTCCGGAAATCAAAAACATTTTGTACAACGCTGGCCACGAAAGCCTTCACACTTATAATATGATCAATTTATAATTATTCGATTCTGTGATCTTACACTCTGGTCTACTACCATTCATGTGTACCTAATCCGTAAAATAATTCGTCCATATTATTAATTCAAATGTATTTTGTAAATTAGTATTTACAAAAACGTAATAAATATAAAAAAACATATAATTAATTATAGTGCGATCAGTTCATTGACTGAATAAAAGTTTTTATTTTTTAAGAAAAACTGTTTTTGAATTGAATTGTAAATGTTTGTATTTCATTCAATTCGCATGGTAAAGCGTTAAACAGTTTAGCGCCCCGGATTGAAGGAGATTTAGCGGTTAATTCTAAGCGGTCTTCATTTATATAGTTATCGTTATTATAATTATATTTTTTAGAGGGCTGTGGATCAATTAATTAATAATGCATTAATATCCAATCGCCTGATGAAATTTTTAAAATAAAAACGAACTGTTGCGATTCGATATTAATGCATTATTAGTTGATTGATCCACAGTCCTCTAAAAAATATAATTATAATAATGACTTTTTGCTTTCTTTGTCCTTGGTAATTAATATAAAATTTATTTTTTGGGAAAAAAAGGACACTTTAAGTAAACACTTATTTGTTAATTTGCGACGTTTCGTCCCTTTATTGGAACTTTTTCAAGCATATAACGTTAAATGTTCTGTTTAAGTAGATATAAAAGTTAACATTTAGATATAAATTTTCGTTAAACAATTGTTCATAAAAACTTTTATAATATAAAACCGTTTTTTAAAAATTTTTATGAACAATTGTTTAACGAAAATTTATATCTACATGTTAACTTTTATATCTACTTAAACAGAACATTTAATGTTATATGCTTGAAAAAGTTCCAATAAAGGGACGAAACGTCGCAAATTAACAAATAAGTGTTTACTTAAAGTGTCCTTTTTTTCCCAACAAATAAATTTTATAATTATAATATATACTGGATCTGAAACCACACATATCATGTTATCGTTATTATTATTACAATATTGCGCCAAAATCAAGACATGTATTTCTTACGTTTATGAAAAATAAAAATTTAATTTATGTTAATAAAGCTATAACCGCCTAAAAAAGTTGTTTCTTTCATTGTATTATTTAATTTCAGTTCCGCGAACGTCGCTACGTGCTTGAAGTGGACATGGACCACAACCTGAGTGCGGTTTTGAACCGCAACAACTGTCCTCCGGGCGTGACTCGCGCCGTACTTCGTAGCACGCCGGCAACGACGAAGAGCGCCGACGCCGCGCTCTACCAAATGCAGGCAATACAGCCAAGTCCCACCGCCAACGAGATACCATACCGTCGCGGCGACATTCCCATGACACATTGCCTCGATGATGCCGGTAGGATTTTAAGAAATTAATAACATATTTAGATATTATACAAAACTCCGGAGGCGGCTCTACATAAGGACTAATACGGCTAAGCCCTGGGTATCAAGGACCCATAAAAATTGCATTTTCATCATATATTTTTAATACTTTTTCATTAACAATGAACAGATCGTATATTGTAAAAAATAATTAATGTTAATAATTGTCATTATCATGGGTGAATTTTGACATTTTTTGTAACGCATGTCTCACAGATCAATGCCTCGTACTAAAACTAAGGGTTAAAGCAAATCATACATCTACGAGTGTCTGTTTTAGTTTGTGTTTTTTTTCGACGTATATAATTTGAGTAATTTTTTCAGATTTAGATGAGCTTTGGTATAATCCCGGTGAGTATGATCGGTAAAAGTTCGATTTCATGTTTTCGGCATGGTTATAAAATTACTTGCAAATAAACTCACAGTATGTTACAGAACGTCGCTTTAAAATAAACGAAACGTAAAAAGCAGCCTTCGACTATTCATTTATCAAAAGATAATTCCAAATTATCATAGTTTATAAAATTTTGTCTCTATTTTCTCTTCTGGAATGAAATATTTCTATTCTCTGAGAAAATACTGTTGATTTCATCTTAGAAATTTTTTCTGCAATATTTTGCATATATAAAATAATTAATTTTTATTCAGAAAGGATTGCGTAAGAGCTCATTCACATTAGCCGAACGCCGGAACGATTTTTAATCGGGTGCACTTGTGGATTATTAGTTCATAGAGCATAGTTTACATTTATCCGACACGACTAAAATTCTTCTCCGGCCGGTAAGAAATCGGATCTGAAGTTGGCGACGTATAGTTTCTTATGTCTCTGTTCACACTTACCGGACAGACATGCTTATATTATAATTATGCTATAATCTCAAGGAATCTCGCACGCAGAACGATGGTTACTGTATGTGAATTAAAAAGTGTGGACGTTTCACAGACATTCTAAAATAATTAAAGAACTTAACTATGTGTCACTTCTTATTCGCTCATCATCACTTGGAAGTGCCTACAGAAAATTTCTCTATTAAGTGTATTCAATATTTACTTTTTTACAACTTCTTTTTCATTCGAAAGGGTTTATTGATACTTAAATCTGATTAGATTTTGAAGCCAATTGGTCGAGTAGTTTCAAAGTTATTCACATAAAAATCAAATTTTTCACTTTTTTGTCGCGTACCTGCTAATCTACTTGTTAATACGATGATCAGAAAAAAATTTAACAATTTTTTTCTTATGACTCAGAAATTTCCACGTATAATAAACACAAGATTATCAGTGTATTGAAACGTATTTGACACATAGCGGGAAGTTTTAGTGTTGCTCAACAGGTCAACTGGTGTTCACATTTTTTTCGAAATATTCAAAAACGGGAAGATAAAAACTACTTCAATTACGTCAACACGCAGTTGATCATGCAATCATTAAAAAGTATAATAATTATCAAATTACTTGGAGTAAGGAAGTTGTTCTTTAACAAAATAATTTTAACCCTACTGCCAGACTATGCTCCTCGCACTGCTACTCGCTTTGCTCATCGCGCTGTCGCGATGCTGCCCTAAGCGGCCAGACACTGCTGTACTCGCGAGGCTCCGCACTCGGCTTTCGCCTTGCGGCAATGGAGGTCGATACTGTGGCAGCGTGCCACAGTCGGAGAGCTAGTAACACGTGTTTCATGAAGTGTTTGATGCACCTTAAAATTTTTCAAATGTAGTATCTATGAGAAAAAAAACCAGAATACCTGTGTTGGCTTAGCCCAACCCGGGACACCAGGTACTGCGCATTACAGAAAGGTGTAATAAAATTGAACCCGAAAAAAGTGTTTAATTCAGAGGCCAACAAACTTTAATCGAAATTTTAAATGATTTTAAAAATAAAATTTAATAAAGCAGACATTTTTGAGAGGGTTTACATATAATTAATCCTCCCCCAAGGTTTTTTTTTGTAAATACTATTTGAAGTGTTTGATTCACTCTGAAATTTTAATAGCCTCATAATTAAATATTAAAAAAATTAATAACAAAAAGCCACACACTTTTTCCGGGGTTTAATTACCGGCAGACATGAAAATAGCTCTTATTTAAAATAGAAAGAGATAGGTAATGCGTGGTAGGCGGCGTGAGTGAGAGCAGCATCACGGCAGTAGTTGGGCTTAGACGACACAGGTATTCTGGCTTTTTTTTTCATAGATACTGAATTTGAAAAATTTTAAGGTGCATCAAACACTTTATGAAACACGCGTTACTAGCTCTTGGACTACTATGCCTTTATACTTAGACCGCTTGATGCGTACTGAGTGGCGCGGGAGTATGTGGCCGGCTTACTCGCGTTCTTATTGCCGGTCCTTTGACTCGCGCACAAAAAACCGACAATCGAGGGAGCACTGGGCATGACGAGGAACATGAAGTGCGGCATGACGAATAACGCGGCCACACAACGTCTCTGCCTCCTTTCCTCGCTACTTCCCATGCCACTCGTCGAGTGTGTGGCTGAGGCATATGAAATGTTTAATAATAAGTGGTGAAAAAACTTACGTTTATAATAATGATACACGTTCGAAAGGACTGCCATCGTTTTGATGCATTTTTAGGTGTCGCACCATTTACTTCTTACAAGATCAGATTTTGCGTGTTTTTTAGCCGATTCAAAATTAGATTTACTTTTCAGTTTATGCTCTTTTCAAAAACCAAACATGGAATTATTAATATAGTCTATAATTATTATAATGGATTAATAATGAATTTTTAAACATAATAGAATACACATTAGGCACATGCGGTATACTATTTAGTCAGTTTAAAATTATATTAATTTATTTTTATCAGACAAGTAATTTGCACTGCTGCAAAAAAATTAATAAAAAATTAGTACCACAAATCCCTATTAACCATAACCGATAATAAATTTACAAAGACTGAAATTTAATTTTCAAAGTAAAAAACTGCAAGTCAGTTACGTAACTAACTTTAGACTTTTTAGACAAAGGTTAATTAAAAGACGAACGAAAATTACTAAACTGCTTTAATATTATACATACCTACCAAATGATAGTCAAAATGTTTTTTTCATGATAGTCAATGCCAGACGCTTCCAAGACGGTACTGTTTGAAAAAAATGTTTTAAGGGGAAAAAATTCAAGCCTTTATCATACCTACATGAAAAAGAAAAAAAATTGTTCTAAAAAATATATTATTAGTATTTTAAAATTGCCTTTTTGTGTTTTTCAAATTCATGTCTTGATAGGAAATTACACGCACAATTCAGTAAAGTAAAATATACACCAACCAGCCCTTGATTCTTGTTTTATATATTTTTAAAAAATATCTCAAATTAGGAAAAAGCAGGTCTTGAAATAAATTAAATAAAAAGGATCAGGTGAAAAGACCAATTTTTAGACGTTTTTACCTATTCGATATACGACGTTTCGTCGGTATTATTCCAACTTCTTCAAGTATCTATTTTAACAGACATAAATAGATATAGGTAATAAATTTCAAGTTATAAAATAAATACAAAATTATAAAAATTTAAATACTATGGAAATTACCTCGAAAATTATGTTAAAATATAAGTCATACCAATATTTTTTTACAATAAAATAATGAAGTACATTTTATATATTGTAAAAAAATATTGGTATGACTTATATTTTAACATAATTTTCGAGGTAATTTCCATTGTATTTAAATTTTTATAATTTTGTATTTATTTTATAACTTGAAATTTATTACCTATATCTATTTATGTCTGTTAAAATAGATACTTGAAGAAGTTGGAATAATACCGACGAAACGTCGTATATCGAATAAAAACGTCTAAAAATTGGTCTTTTCACCTGATCCTTTTTATTTAATATCTCAAATTATTACAAATTCAGTTTGATTATAGGGAACGGTACCCTGAATTAAATGAAGACAGACATAATATGCAAATATCTATTATTTTTTAATTTGCCGATATTGAAAATTTTAAAAAAAGGAAAATGTTATTGGTTTCGATCCGTTTTTCGAAAATCGAATTTTCAGGTTTCTAGTAAGCTATTCTATTTTTCTATGGACGTCCGTATGTAGTGTGTGTGTAAACAAAATTTTGTTGTACGATATCTTTAGAGCGAATTAGTTGGTTTGCGGCATTCGAAAACGTTTACTGAGACTTAGATCTGATCAGATTTTGGAGATAATCGGTCAAATAGTTTCGAAGTTATTCAAAGAAAAATAACATTTTTTTCACGTATTTGTCGCATAATTCCTAATCTACTTGTTGTAGATGTCAGTATTTTTGAAGTTGCAATGGTCCTGTCGCCTAACTGGTTGGATTTTTTTACAATATGCATGTTAAAGAAGTGGCTTAAGCACATTAAAAGTAAAAAATTATAAAACAAGTACTACATTGTCTATGAAACAATAAACAGTAGACACATTTGGAGTATTCAATTCTCCCCGGAAACAGATGTAATGAAAGAACGTGGCATAAACTGGAATCATCTTAAAAATTATAGTATTATAATACGCGCATGCCTGCTAGTATGCTCTATGCTTGCACGCGACCATTAAAGAGAGAAGAATAATTTTTGAAGATCAAAGCAATTTCGAATCTACGACTCATGCGAGGTTCTTATTGAGAAATAGCAAATCCTAAGAAATTTTCTATACCTAATCTTAAATAATAATATTGATGCAGATTACTAGTACGTGAAGATAGAAATGACGCATGGCATATCGTAGTCAGACAGAATAAACATCAAATGCATTATACTTATTATATATATATATATATATATATATATATATATATATATATATATATATATATTGAGTGGTATTTTCTACAAAACAGGAATGATTTTATGTCGCATAAAACATACAGTCAGATAATATTATTACTATTCCAACTCCATAATGTTATTTTTTCCTATTATAATGACATATTTTTTATAACGCTTTATTATTCTATTTTTTTTTTTGCTAAGAAAGTTTTGTCAAAAAAAAATTCTAAAATTTTCGTATCAGAAATATTTTGGAAGTAAAAAAAATCAGGTGTTCTTTTGTTCCGAAGATCTGTGAAAAAGAACTTAGTTAATTAGCTGACAAGCATGCTTTGGTTAATTTTTACATGTCAACCCATATTATGTAACCATGGAAACGAATAGCACTGCGCGCGTTAACAGAAACTTTATTTTATTTATTTATGTCAATTATCAATATTTCTGAAGTTGGAATGGTGCTGTGGCCCAATTGACCGGATTTTTAAAAATAATTTACTTTGTTTTTACAGACAATTTAATCCTTAAGTCATTAAATGAACTAATGACAATGATACGAACACTGCGTGTCGAATTAGATCATCAACGAACCGAAATGAGGGGCTTGCGTGAAGTTCTCGAGAACTGCGAAGCTTGTAAGCCGAATCGCGGGCCCACCTGTGCGAACAATCCGCATCCATGCTTTCCAGGAGTGCAGTGCTACGACACAGTGGAAGGACCCCGGTGCGGACCATGTCCCCGGGGATACATTGGAGACGGGCGACAGTGCAAACCTGGTCGAATGTGTCACGACAATCCGTGCTTCCATGGCGTAAGATGCGTTGACACTTCGGAAGGATATCAGTGCGGCAGATGTCCGGCCGGATACGAAGGAAACGGGGAACGATGCGTCCGTAGATCGGCATGTGCTAACAATCCTTGTCACCCAGGTACGACTTTTGTTGTTCCTTATTATTTAGTTGTTAATTACAATACTTCTTTAGATTGTTACAATATTTTTGTAACGAGTATCTTTGTAACCTGTTTTACAGATTTGACATTTTTTTATGTAATTAATGGATACATTAGTAAACGTAATAAATTATACTTATTATTAAAAAAGCCAGTCAAGTTGCGTGCCGAACTCGCGTGAAGAGGGTTCCATACAATTACGTTTTCCGTGAGGACTTAATTTAGAATTTTTGTTTAAATTTTCCTGTAAACTATGAGTGGAGCACCATATTCCCTTTTTTTAAATGTTAGTCTCAGCAGTTTCGGGGATAGGGGGACTGCTTGATGTTCGTATATTTTCTTTAATATCTTTTAAACTATACATTTTAAAATTATAAAAAAATATAGTTTCATTTCTCATAACAAGCCCTTTTATTTGATATATGCCGTGACGCACTTGATTTGTTTTAATTTGTCTCCTCGCCTCCAAAAATTGACCCTCGCAATCGGATTTCGTTTACTTCTTTTATACGTTTATGATTGGGTCATTTAGCTCTATACAGGGTGTCTCACCGAACGTTGGCTAACATGGGCAACTTTGTTATTAGTGGAGATAGAAAGTCGGTTAAATGGGCAAAGTAGTGCAGAAAATTGGGCTCATTAACATCCCGTCGAAAAAACAATTGAATTTTGACACCCTATGAATTTAATCAGAAAATAGTGAAAATTGCCATTTATGAAAACTGGCCATAACTTTTTTATTTATGAAGATATTTGAAAATTTCATTCACCATTTTTTGATAACTTTTTAAGGTCTTTTCAGTGGCGTAGGTTTAATTTTTTTATTTCCAGTACATAATGAGATATTGACATGAACTTTGGTTTTTCTTATGGACGGTATTTTTGATTTTCAGATATTCGAATTCTACTTATTTTTCTGAATAATTTGACATAGCATATCCTATATCTAAACCAATCAGAAGCTACAAAACTGACAAAAATAGCTTTTTGGCGTTATCAAAGTGTGCCGTGTAAAACGAAATTTGTTGAAACAAATACATATCGACAGGTAAACAATCTGTCGAGCGATCGCGACAGTTTCGCTAATTCATTTTGTTTGATTTACTCTCTAAGATGGCTCAAGCATTCTCAAATTTGGAGAAACAGGCTATTTTTGCACATACATTCAGCGTAACAAAAATACCACGTGGGCTCAAGCAGAATACTTGAACCTTTATCCAAAAAGGCGACAGCCTTATTCAATAACTTTTAGGAACTTTTCTCCATTAATTTCAACGTTTGCTAAACCTAATTCTTCTTCACAGTGTTGAATGTTGCCTTTTATCTTAGAAAATGAACTGTATATACCTTTAAATTTCTATTTAAGTTCCTAAAAGTTATTGAATAAGGCTGTCGCCTTTCTGGATAAAGGTTCAAGTATTCTGCTTGAGCCCGCGTGGTATTTTTGTTACGCTGAATGTATGCGCAAAAATAGCCTGTTTCTCCAAATTTGAGAATGCTTGAGCCATCTTAGAGAGTAAATCAAACAAAATGAATTAGCAAAACTGTCGCGATCGCTCGACAGATTGTTAACCTGTCGATATGTATTTGTTTCAACAAATTTCGTTTTACACGGCACACTTTGATAACGCCAAAAAGCTATTTTTGTCAGTTTTGTAGCTTCTGATTGGTTTAGATATAGGACATGCTATGTCAAATTATTCAAAAAAATAAGTAGAATTCGAATATCTGAAAATCAAAAATGCCGTCCATAAGAAAAACCAAAGTTCATGTCAATATCTCATTATGTAGTGGAAATAAAAAAATTAAACCTACGCCACTAAAAAGACCTTAAAAAGTTATCAAAAAATGATTGTTGTAATTTTCAAATATCTTCATAAATAAAAAAGTTATGGCCAGTTTTCATAAATGGCAATTTTCACTTTTTTCTGAATAAATTCATAGGGTGTCAAAATTCAATTGTTTTTTCGACGGGATGTTAATGAGCCCAATTTTCTGCACTACTTTGCCCATTTAACCGACTTTCTATCTCCACTAATAACAAAGTTACCCATGTTAGCCAACGTTCGGTGAGACACCCTGTATATGTACCAAATTTCAACTTTTTTTGTCCAGTACATATGGAGAAAATAGCTGTGACAGACAGATAGATACGAGAGTGATCCTATAAGGGCTCCTTAAAGAGTATGTTACATAATATTCTTTTATAATGGAAATATATAATAATAATAATAATAATAATAATAATGCGTTTAACGTCCGTTTCTCGACTTTATGTCATAACAGACACCATTCGCACCATTACTATTTTCCATTTTACCACTTCCCGTTATTTTCTACATTTTTTATAATGGAAAAAACCCGGGTCGCAGTGCCAAATAAAAAAATTAACTCCTTAATACACCCCTTAAAATTACATTTTTTTCTTAATTGCATTATTATTGTCGATCGAACGTCCACACCAAAATTAAAAACACCTTTCAGTAAATAACTCACTATCTGCAAACTAGTGTTTTCAGAAAATTTGTAAATCCGGTCCTGTAGGGCCGAATTTATTAAAATTTTAGGAGCACTTTTTAATTGCTATTAAAGGGTTAAATTTGAATTTTGAAACGATTCTGAGAATTTTTTAGGTATTTTTGGTCCCAAAAACTTTTTTCAACCCCTAAAAAAAACCCTTAAAATAACCCGATTGGGCCCATTTTAAATAGGCTTCGTGCGGTGATGGATTCCAACAAGTGTGCCAAATTTCATTAAAATAAATTAAATCCTTCGAAAGTTATTGCCCGTACACATATATACCTATATATATATATAATATATATATATATATATATATATATATATATATATATATATATATATATATATATATATATATACATATATATATAAACATTTTCAAAAATGGTGCCAATGTGTTCAGGAGGCTATGAAACGTCGAGAAATTTTGGTCCGACCCCTAGGTCCCGCCATCCGACCGACGCCAATAGTGCATGTTGCCATATGGCAAATACACTAATAACTTATGAACATTTGTATCAAAACTTATGCTGAGAAATTTTTCTTGTCTAGATTTGCCGTTTGTTTTTCTGTGAATCTAATCAATTCTCTACTTTTATTAAAAAAAAAACTGTAATATATAATATATATGTAATTTTATTTCCACAACGTTAAATTTTCGTTTTCCGCTTGTGAAAATTAAACGTTGTGGAAACAAAATGTATGGTATTGGTGTGTACAGAACCGGCCCATCTATATTGACAAACTAAGCATAAAGAAACGGCCTAGGATCGTCGAATTTGGACTGCATTTATAATTTACGAAAAAAATATTTAATAATCATTGTATCTACTTAAAAGAAGTTGGTGTTCTATCTAATTTTAATACTTTCGCTAGTGTATAATTGACAAGCTACAGAACATGTTTTTCTGAAATCAAAAGTAATTGGAAAATAATAATTATTATTATTTTATCAACAAAAAAAAAAAAATAGCATCATGTAAAATTCGACAAAAACATTGCGCTAATACCTATGTCTCTTCGTTAAAGTAATTTTTCGCTATTGTGTAAAAAATAAATATTTGAAATCATATAAAATTGTCAAGTGTTACAATAAAAATTAAAAACAATATAAATAGACTCAGTTTCAATTATTTTTAAAGAAGCGCCCTTAAAATCATTCACCTAGGTCGCCGAGTTTGCAAGGGCCGGCGCTGATTATGTACTATATAGATAGTATATTGTATATTACTAAATGGCTTGAATTTTCCTCTAAAATGATTTACTTCGTTCAGTTATTATTTATTAGACAGTTCAAGTATTCAGTAAAATTGAATGCACAATATTGCGAGTATTTAAAATAAATTATTTATCACAAGAAATAATGGTCATTCTGACGATATAGTGAATGTCACTGAAATTGCCTTTTTTTACGAAAACCCCTTGACGGTGAACGCTTAGCACAGCTATCTTATACAGCAAAGGGAGCTAAAGAATACTCTATGGTGCCTACTTTTAATTGTGCAGGGCTGAGAAAGCAGTATCATTATCGTCTTTCTAATAGTCGGAAAAAACAATTCGATCTGTTATTTAATATTTTTTGTGTCTTTATTTAACGTTTTCCAACTTGAAATGGGAATTTGCCCCCGCCAACCCTATTAGATACACCTTAGCATTAAATACAGTTTCTAAACGTTCAGTTGCCATTTTTTTACTTCAAAGTATTTACAAACATTTCTTTTCAGGTCCAGAGAATGGAGTAGCATAATCCGAAACATTACAAATAAATGCTTACTCCTGATAACTAGTGCTAATGTTTCTTCATATTATTATTACTTCTTTCACAGCACTGCATAAGCACATTATTATGTTCCAGGCGTCCAGTGCACTGAAACTAACGATCCTCCGTATTATCGATGCAGCGGATGTCCTCCAGGATACACAGGAAACGGAACAAATTGTCGCGACATCGATGAGGTGCGAAAATACGTCTTTTGCAATTACTCACATTACTTATGTAAAACAGTTGAACATAGAGATCGATTCAACTGAAAACTATATAAACGATGACACAATTTTTTAATTATGACATACAAAGGAAATTACGTAACTAAAAAAAATTAATTATTTAACTTTATTAACAATCATCAAATTTATCATTTCACAAATATTTAAATAACGAGTCGGTTCGTGTTGACACTTGGTCTGGAATTAATTACATCGAGCTGCAGATATAGAGTACTAATGTATTACTACACATACAAACCGACAGGAAAAAGAAGGCGATAAACACGGTGTATGTATATCTCCTTCTGGCCCGTCTTGTATGTTTTTGAACAAAGACGGAATGGCTACCGCAATTATCGCTATCTCTTTCTGTAATTTTGCTTGCGCACCCCCAATAGCATTCCATATCTACACCTCGTTGATGAGTTATGTTGCAGCACCAGTTGGTAACACATCTGTTGTCAAGAATTTAAAAAATCGTTAGCAAATTTTATTGTGGCTGTGATTTTCTATAATTGCGGTATGCAAAAACTAAAAATATGTTACCTCCTAATTGTTAAAAGTGTTCACGCAAATAGTTACCAAAGACATATTATATATTACTGGCATAATCCTTTGAAGAAAAATTTTAATTTATTACAATTTAATGGCATCGCAACTAACTCGTACAGTTGAAGTATTGGATTTTTTTTGCCGACTACTGTTCAACTATTATTGCGCTATTAGATACACAATACTTGATACATTTTAACTTCCCGCTATTGAAAATTTTCAAAAAAAGGGGATGTTATTGGTTTCGGTTCGATTTTCGAGAATCGAGTTTTTATCGGATTCGACGTTTTGGGGTCCCAGGCAGCTATTCTGACTACTTTTTGATGGACGTCCGTATGTGTATGTAAGTCCGTGTGTGAACAAATTTTGTCGTACGATATCTTTGGAGCAAATTAACCGGTTTGCGGCATTCGAAAAGGTTTGTTGAGACTTAAATCTGATTAGATTTTGGAGTCAATCGGTCAAAGCTATTCAAAGCTATTCAAAACTTAAATCAGCTTAAATATAAAAGTCTATTACAAAATAAAAAATCAAGTATTTTATTCTTAGGAAGCATAATAGTATCAATTTATTGTAACGTATTTAACACATAGCAGAAAATTTTAGGGTTGGCCTACAGGTCAACCGATTTAATTAATTTAACTTAATTGATGTCATAGTTTACAGACCGAATTATCACTCACAAATAGATATTCTTGATTAATTAACTAAAAAACTAACGATATGTTACTTACATCTAACAAAATTCGTTTAATTGTAGTATTCGTAGATTTGCGTAGTACAAAATTGTATAATTGAAGCGATTGTAAAATTTCCATCAATTTTAATACTTAATTGACAGCTCTGCTTTTTTTAATTTAGATTTGGGTTCAATACAAATTAAAAACTATACATTCGCACGAAGGACATTCTCCACAGAATTTTAAACCACAATTAAAAACACGTATTAAATAAATTTAATTTTGCATTGACAGAAAAACACTAGAACAAGTTTCATGAAGTTATATTCGGAACTTTAAAGTGTAATTTAATTGGTCGGCTTCTCAAATCAGTTTCCGACAAAGATAAAATTGTATCTTATGGCTTAAAACATTCATTTCATTCGTTTAAATTGCACAGAAAACAAATGATTACAAAATTTTGCGATCGCTCTGTAACTGAGAGAAAAAATGTAAGTAGATAGTTAAAAATTAAACACAATGCTTGAAAAATTAAAAATATAAAATACCTCATCAGTAATTGCCTAAAGCTTATTTCTCTATCAATTTCTCTATCAAAATTATATTTCGATATATTATGATTTGTTTTCTTAAATCAGATTGTTACCAATATACTGGATGAAAAAACACTAAAAATGCTTGTTATTTTTCTTTGGAGTACATTGTTGGTAAACTTTTATTCACTTCAAAAACTCATATTTTACACTAATAGTTGTTCGTTAAAAACCGCACACACTTATCCAATATGACCAGCACAGCACGAATCTACAACCTGCACAATTTCGCACACAATACCAGCACGAACCAGCAACTTTTAGTGTGGGTCTCGTGTGTGGCTAACATTTTGCAGTGCTCAAGTACACATGGACGTGTGTAGTTTGGTGGCGTATTTTTTTTTTTTAATTTGCCGGTATTGAGTAAAGAGGACGAAAGAGAAGAAGCCAGAAGATTTTTGGGTTCACCCTATTAATGAAAATTAATTAATGAAAACGACACATCAGTAGCATACTGGATTGATCCAGCACGATTGGACAGAAATTGCAGGCGACTAACGTACGGTCGTTGATGGCTGCTGGTTGGTGATGCTGATCAAATGTGCGCTACTCCGTTAAATAATGCTGGTAACTTCACGAACCGTGCTGTACTGGTTCGTATTGAGTAAAAGTGAGCGATATTTAAGAATATTACAAAATATTTTTATTAGCCTGAAATTAAACCAACAAAAAATAAAAAGCGGACAACGAAGAGCATTTTGAAGCTTTACCTATATATGGTATTCCAACACGTAATCTTTTCAGGTGTAATTCTTGAAAAATCCTGTATAGTCTTATGTACATTCTATATCCCTGCGTTGTGTAATTTCAGCAAAACCAAAAAAAAAAATTAAATATGCTTTCAATGGCCGATCGTTTTGGACAACTACGTCTCATGGGAAATAAAAAGAATATACATTGGATTCTGCAGGATTGTCATAAGAATTACTCGTCAAGAGATTTATTGTTTTTTCGTAATTATATTTTTAGAATTTCAAGCATAACACTATTGGCTGTTTTAGTAAGTACAAATTATTTTTTAAATTTCAACTAATTATGTAGGTATGTAGTTATATGTAGCTAACTGTACGACATAAAATAATAAAGCTTTTATTAATTAAACTTTGTTTTGTTTGAAATCTTCATTTTTATACACCACAAATAAAACGAATGAATTTAATCTGACACAAAAAAAGCAACAAGTAACAGTAAGTCATGTTTTATTTACTGTTTCTGTTTTCATGCACAAGTTGCAATGACCTATAACATGAGAATTATGTAAATTAATTTTTTTTAACGAATAATGAGCTAGAAAATCGCAATTATGTCATTATAATGTTTGTATGTGTGCAAATATTATAGTCTATTCGTTATAATTTAACTGCAATGCCGTTAATAAATAATGGTTGCAAAGACTGTGTTTACGAAATAAAGAAAATAAAATATTGAAACTTAACATTTCTGAAATATACTTTGTTCTTTTGGTACTAACAATTCAAAATTTTGAAATAATCTTTTTGAGATTATCTGTATTTGAAATAATTTATCTTAATATATCTTCTGTTGCTATGACAGAAAACGTAAATAATAGTGAATAGACTGTAAAAATGTCCAATTATCTTTACGATACCAAAAAAGGTTATCGTTGATCTCGATCACAATAATCCTGCTAATTGAAAAGCAAGGCTCATACTGTTTTAATTAGCTATATAAAGCCAGGATCACAGAACAACAACCGTGTTATATAATCTTACATTTATTGTCGTCTTTTTAGGACGACCACTATCATATAGATTTTTTTCAATTCAGGACCGGAATATAAATATGTATAAAAAAAAGAATATATCAGAATTATTTATAATACACCCATGAAAGTTCAAAGATTTCACATTTCCACAAAATTCAATTTTAGAAGATACTTTTATTTATTTCAAAAATTCAAAAAAAAAACAAATTTTTTTATTTTTTTATATAAAATTTATTCCGGTTCTGTTATACCACTGCATTTTATGGAGTGTAATTTTTAATTTTCATGCTAACCATGCACAATTTCAAGGTAATTCCAATTACAATCAACACATTTTATCTTTCTCATAAATGATTTTAATTTCCATAGCGAAATGTGATTAATTCAGCAAACGTTAACAAGCACAGTTGGTAATGCAATGATTTATAATAAGTCGACTGTAATAACGTATTTTTACAAAGCACAAAGGCACCGCAAGAGCTAAATGCTCGCATCATCTATATGCAGGGCTAATTCGATTCATTCATTCGTTTTCTTTTGTCATGGAGATTTCATCCAAAGCTCAAAGCTGTATTATAATTTTAATATGTTTTGTCAACAGAATTAGTTCTTAGCTAAGTACTAACATTATTAAAAAATGGAAAACTACCAAAATGAGAACGGTTTTATAAAGATGCACAGACTGAAAGTAATTTTATTGTGGTCTTGTTTAAAAACTAACCGAAAATGTATACATCAAAAATATTTTTTTTTTTTATAAATTTTAGTCAGTGAATATATGGTTTAGTTAGATGCACAGATCAGTAACGAATTTTAGTAGAGGAAAATTGTGCACGACGCCCTATAAAATATCTGATTTTTATGCCTGTATATCGGTAGTAAAATGATCTATTACGGACCTGTGCGTGGAGTAAAACAAAAGAAATGCGAAGCGTAATCATATTACCACTTCCATAATAAAAGTAAAAAAGTAAGACGTATTGACCTAAAGATCATCAAATTTTTAGCCTTCCAAGTTCAAAATTATCTATTCTAGAAATTTTCCCTCGCACGCAAGTCAAGCTCAAAGTTTTTCTATTAGTTAATATACGTATTTCGAACAATTATGTCACATTTCATCAATATTCAACAAACATTGTTACCACAGATAACAAACTTTGTGGCTCATATATCACTGACATGCGAAAAATCAGAGGGAAAACTGCTCTATATGATCATATTTTGCATTTGTTTTCTCATTTCATTCAAGGCATTAAAATCTGCAAATTCCCGAAGTTCCAAAACTTCCGCCATTATTCGGTTCGGAATCTACTTATCACTATTTATTTTTCCCAAATATTCGGCGGTGCAAATCACGTCTAAGATATCAAAGTATCAAAATAATTAACAAACAAGCCGTGAGGTGGGTCGTATATTAGAACTCTACAAGTGCGAGCCTTGAGGTCTACACGACCAACTTCCCAGTATGATCTTAACAAATGAGTTCCCAGAAATATTTTCCAAAAATTCTAAAATAGCTAGAAAAACCAAAAGTGCACACCCCATTAAGTTTTAGAATATTGTCACATAACTTACTGTATTCTATTTGTCATACCTTTCCATTTGTTTTTAAAGAAAAATGTAAAATGACGTCACATAGCTTACTGTATTCTGCTTGTCATACTCTTTCATTTTATAACAAGATCGAAAGGATTTTAAAGAAAAAAGTAATCCTCAATTTTGTTTTGGCCGCCATATTGAATGCAAAATGACGCCATACAGCTTACTGTATTATACTATTCATATCCGTTCACTGAATACCAATATCGAGGAAATTATAGAGAAAAAAGTGATTCGCCATCTTGTTTTGGCCGCCATATTGAGTGCAAAATGACCCCACACAGCTTACTGTATTATACTATTCATATCCGTTCACTGAATACCAATATCGAGGAAATTATAGAGAAAAAAGTGATTCGCCATCTTGTTTTGGCCGCCATATTGAAAGTCACACTGCTCACTGTATTCTACTCGTCATATTCTTTCATTTGATATCCATGTGAAGGGGGTTGTAAAGAATATGGTAAGCCGCCATTTTGTGGTGGCGGCCATATTGGACCAAAGTTATTGATAATAATCTAATCAACTCTTATCTATGGTAATACGCGACGATTGGCACTATAACGAAGTCGGTATCATTTTTTATTCCCGAGATAATGGAGACGAAAAAAGGTACCGCGTACGTCAATACGTACATACGCGCGCGCGCGCTCACACACACACACACACACACACAGACTTCTGAAAATTATGTTGCTATGCTATTTCCATTTAGAAATTTAAAAAAATTTTGAAAATCTCGATTTTCATTATCGACCGATTACAGTAACTTCCCTATAGATTGGGAAGTAATAATTAACAAAAAATGGAAAAAAAATATTTTTTTATTTTAATTATTGGCCGTTGTTTTAGTGTATGTACAATATTCTATAAATTTAAATGTATTATTGTTATTATTAAATTTCTAGTGCGATCTCGCTCAACCGTGTGACCCACGCGTGCGCTGTACAAACTTAAGACCTGGTTTCCGTTGCGATCCTTGCCCGCCAGGTTTCACAGGAAGCAGCGGTTTGGAAGGTGTTGGTATGGAATTCGCATCCAGAAACCGACAGCGTTGCATAGATATCAACGAATGTAACGATGGCCGTAACGGCGGATGTGCACCCAATTCACTCTGTATCAACACCGAAGGTTCCTTCCAGTGTGGACAGTGCAGGTAAACATTTACATTGTATAATAACAGTAGGTAGAATTAAGAATAGTATTGTTTTATAAAGAGAGTGGCGAGAGAGAGAGAATAGGTTAAGCATCGATAATTTACAGTCTCTCTCGCCACTCTCCTAATAAAACTACTCTAAGTAATTAAGAACCAAGAATTTTAAAGCAAGCGTCAAACAGTTTAACTAAATGAAATAAAAACTATGAAAAACATTCAAATTGAACTATTATTATTTTTTTACCATTCCAATCCACAAGTGAAGAATGGTACCTACTAATTTAGGTTAAAGTACACTTTCAAAAATATATTTTTTCGTTTTGAGTCCAAAAAACATATTTTTGGAAAAAGTCTGTATGTCTGTGAGTTTGTTTGTCGGTTAAAAAACCTTGTTGTTTTGGAGGAAAATCGCGACATGCCATTGCTTTTATCTATAACAATGGTGTACTTTCTATCACGATATATTATTGTATTCATTTTTGCAAGAAAGTTTTGTACAACATTTTTGTCTAATCCTTAGAGTTTCGAAAATATTTTGAAAATAAAAATGTTCGGAAGTATTTATTGAATTTTCAGACCATAATATGAACGCATGGAAACGAAAAGTAAATATAATATAAATAGTTTTACTAGACGTTACCCACGCAGTCGCACGCGTTATCCGGGATTTTATTTTAATTTATATAAATAAGTATTTTTGGAATTGGAATGGTCCCATCGTGGGTTTAGATGGAATTTTAATAACGTGTCAGGCAAGCGCGGTTTTAGCAGATAAAACGTTGATTAGGATGTAAAAAGTTTTGAGAGAATGAAAAAAGAGAAACATTCCAATTAAACTATTTACAAATCATATCGACATTTTCTTGTATTACTATAATTATAATTACATACTACACATAGAACTTGCATGTTTCACAGTCAAGACAACGACAGAAGTTGCGACTGGTATTAGAGCAACGTCACCACAGTCGAGGAAAACAAAAATTTAATTTTGAAATAAATAAGAAGTAACAAATAACATTTACTTACACTGGAATTGAATTTATTATTAATGAAATTATACAAAAATAAATGTATTAAAACAATGAATTGATCACTAAAATACCGAAATAAATTTATATCTAATAAATAAAGAGTTTCATTAAACCCTTTAAAAAATGTGAAACGTTTTAGAAAGACACTGATAAATTGACAAACAAATTTTACGTGAAAAGTTTCACATTTTTTGAAGAGTTTTGTGAGACTTTTCACGAAGAATATCTTCAGCACTTAAAAGAAATTTTTCCTAAGATATAAAATTCATTTCTTGAGTTATATTATCAGTTTTTTCGAGTCGTAAGTGTTAAAAATATCTCACTCAGTGTCAGTTTTGGTTATGCAAATATTAAGAAAATCAATTTGTTAAAATTCTTATTTTCTGAAGTGATGTAAAATTTATAAAATTTTCACTAAGAACTCGATGCCAGGAAAGTACCTATATGATAAGTGTTAATTGAAACTATATAGCAGAAATTTAAAACAATTGTTACATATAAAATAGTGAATACAAAAATATTAGATTAAAATTAATTCAGTCGACGTTAATCAACGTCTGTGAAATCCACCATCAATAAATTTAAATTGTGAAAATTAACAACTATAATATAATCAACATTGAATAATCAAATCTTTTTGTATTATGGAGATTATGATCTACAAACACACATCAACTTGGAAAGTACATGTTTCTGTAATTGATTTATTTTATAAATTGTACACAAACATAAACGAACATTTGAATCGCGGTATTGACAGAATTTCAGTTAAGGAGCTCTGTAAAAAATCTACACGATCGCAATAGGGATGACATTGGCAATCGGAAATAAGACATACGCAT
This sequence comes from Venustoraphidia nigricollis, assembly GCA_034508555.1. Classification (NCBI taxonomy): domain Eukaryota; kingdom Metazoa; phylum Arthropoda; class Insecta; order Raphidioptera; family Raphidiidae; genus Venustoraphidia; species Venustoraphidia nigricollis. Next base: position 2,309,216 of record JAVRKA010000062.1, read on the forward strand.
GGTTGCGATTTGTCGGCGATCTAGACGCACGGCAGTGAGTCAGCCAAACAATTTCGAGTTACTTTCGACCCTCCTATAACTTAAAACCTATTTGATCTATACATTTGTAATTTTGTTTATCTATTAAAACCCTGTCAATTACCAAAAAACCAAAATTTTATTTAAAAACAATAGTTCCTGGGATATTGATATGCAAATATTGCTATTTTTAACATTCACTGGCAACTTTTAATGTTCAATAGATTTTTGTTAGCACGGGCTTCGGGCGAGTAGTCGGCACATGTCAGTCCTCATTATGACTCGGGGGGCTGAGAAATTAAAACTTCAATCTATAAAAAAAAAAAATTACCTTTGTGTGAAAACTTGCTAAGTGCAAGCTTGGCACCTATTAAGGTCTCAGTTCTTTTTTTTTCGGTAAAGTTGTTCTTTTTAAGTATCGAGCTTGGCCCTTTTTTCACACTTATAATTTTAATGGGATAGAATTAACAAAGACAAACCTGATCGCCAACACTATCGCGATCTCGTAGATGTATAGAGCATTTTATATGGTGTCAAATCTTTAATGGAGAAGTTTCCTTTATTTTTTGTAAAGTAAAGAAAAAATTAAAACAAAATGATGCAAAACTTATAAAGAAGTACTAAGGTATCTTAATAAACGACAATATTATTAGAGTTCAAAGTTGCACTTTATGGCAATTTTTTTAAGTAGCATGACGTCATTTCTTCCGCCCGTTACCAACCAAGTGGGATCCATCCTGCATTCAGTCTTCTAGCGTCCAACTAAAGTCATGCTTTGTTTCAAAATTACGTGTATACCTTAAAGGACATATACACCTATTGTAGCATCCAGCACCGGTGCCTTGTATAGTGCGCCCTAGTATGCATAACATCTCACCCTACATCAATTTGTTCCTTTGCTTTGGACTTGAGGCGAAATTTCAAACATACATAATATTGCTTTAAATCATTGTTATAATTCTTATCATTAAAAAGTACAAACTGTGCAAAAATATAATTTCTAATTAGAAATCTAATAACCGAAATAGTTATAACTAGGAAAAAAAGTAATCTCTCTTTGTGGTGCCCCCTCTGTGGTGCCTAGTGTGCCTTGTTCACTGTAGTATCTTCGTAAATGATTTAATAAGAAACGTCGAACAACAGTTTGAATATTCTTAATGTTGACGAAACAAAAATAGAGCAGGATATAAAATGAGCTAATTTAATATATAATATAATATAAAGGGCAGGCTATCTTGGAAACCAAACTTTGGGATGTTCACCTCATCCCGGACTATGCCCAGACGGTAATCAATGTGACAAGAACGCTGACTGTAGACCAGTAGGTGGTAGCAAGTATACCTGTCTATGTAGGGTTGGATTTGCCGGAGACGGACAGGTCTGCGGACCCGACAGAGATCTCGATCGTTGGCCCGATTACGATCTAAGATGCCACGACGCCAGATGCAGAAAAGTAAGTTGAGGCGATTATTTTTAAAAGCAGTCTTAATTATATGTCAATGAAAATTATTTGCAAAAAAAACATCATAAAATTACAATAAACTAATTTGTAATTTTCCTTAACGACTTCTAGATAAAATTGTTAACAAATAAATGAATTAATACATAAAATCATTTTGAAATTATCTTATACACGGAAATGTTAAGCAGCTTTATATGTTTTCTTTACAAACAGAGATTTACTGTTAAATAATATAAAAACACGCACGAACTCTATTCTTATATTTTGAAAAATTTACATTTAGATTAAATCATTCTAAGTACGCACGTTTCATGTTATTGGGTTATTGGCCTGTACACCATATATAGAGAGTATTGGCGTTAGTCGAATGGTGGGATGTAGAGAACTTGGAGGTAAACGAAGCTTATTTTCGTGTTTATTTAGGGCTACTATTAAAGAACATGCCAAATTTCAATGCTTCAGCTAGTCTGATAGTGGGTTAACATAATCAGATAGGCGTACTTTGAGCTTTACACGTAGAAAGAAATATTATTTTATATTTGATAGGACAACTGCATTAAAGTACCAAACTCCGGCCAAGAAGATGCTGACAACGATGGAGTAGGAGATGCATGTGACGATGATGCTGACAATGATGGAATTCCTAACAGTCCCGTAAGTACATCATAATATTAGATAAGAAGGAAGATTCTTCACGTCTTGCGGCTTACATCGTCTTAAGTCTTTAATCTCATTGGAGTACATGAAATAGCTTCTATATAGCTACACAGCTCTGTGAAAGAAATCAGTTTTTATCTAACTTATAATTTTATATTTTTTAGAAAAAAAATAATATTTTATTTTACCACGTTTTTAATTAATAAACTGTTTCTGAATAAGCATCCAAAAATTAAAACAGTGCTAGACTATTTAAAAATTGTCACTGGATACTAAGAAAAATTTTAATCTCTTTGAGTCATTACTAAAAAAAATATTATACCATATTAATAGTTTAACTATAATGAAATGCACTAACTTTTGCAAGCTTCTTTTAAAAGAAAAACTCGTTGTCGGGATTTGAACCAGGGTTCTCCAGTTTCTTAGTTTCCAATAGTAGACACTCAATTAAAAGTGCTATTTTAAATTATGAAACATTTTTTTTTGTATTTCTTTCATTTTATGTAACTGCTGTTTGAATCATTTATAAGACTACGTAGTATGCCGTTGGTGGAAATAAAGGTGTTATATTGCAATTTTTTTATAGAATCTTCTCCAAATGTTAAAATTCAAAAACAGATTTCACTATTCGACTGAAATAACTAGATGGCATTCTTCAACAAAATTTTGACGTGTAATAAAATCTGGTTATAATTTATAAAAAAAAATATCCAGCGCGTCTGGTGCTTTAGCCGTTTGACTGGAATCGTATTGACATACAAATAAACGAACGAACTTTATCAAAAAATAGTGTTTGCATTCCAGAAGTCTTAAGAAGTAAATCTAGTAAAATTTCAAAAAATTAAATATTTCCTGAACTCGTCTCCACTTACTGGATCAGAATGGCAAAACATCCCGTACAGCTCCGTTACTTCCAGCATATGCAAAAACACTGCAGTTTGCACCAATGAGACGTAGATAATACGTATTTGTCAAAGCCATTAGATACACAGGTCACCTCGTTAGTAAATAACGTCAGCTGGAAGACTGTTCAATATTTTTATCAACCACGCAGTATCAATTGACAGTTCACTGTATACCGTTACTGTCTAACGGAACGAGGTCAACCTATATCTAGTAACAATATACTGTAATCTTAATTCTACAGTCATGAAAGAAAACTGCTGGGAATATTATTGTTCTTCTATTTATTCGAAATTATGTCTGAGACTTTTCGTTGAAATATTTTTCTTTGATTTGTTAAAGATGCACACATAAATTTAGTTTGTTTTTGAAGTTAAACTTCTATAGACACGATATGAGGGGTAACTCAGTTCTTTTTCTAACAGAAGTAACTTTTTCTCACGGAAGTAAACTTCAGTTTATGCAAAGAAGTATCGACATATTGGTAAGCTAGAAATTTTATAAGGTAATTGTCGAAGCTTTTAGTCAATAAACGACCGCACAATCTAAAAATTTCTGGCTCTTTATTTTTATTTTAGTTTAATCGTAAAATATTCCACTACGCTAAAGAAGTTTTACTTCAATCGCGCGTAGAGGTTACACGTAGTTTTTTTTTTTTGTATGCATGTTTTCATTTGTAAATAAAAAAATGAAATTACAGGACAACTGTCCACTAATCCCTAACCCAGACCAACTAGACACAGATGAGGGTGGTCCAGATAAGATCGGTGACGCTTGCGACAATTGTCCCACCATCCAGAACATGGACCAGAAGGACGTTGACAAGGATGGTATAGGTGATGCTTGTGACGACGATATTGACAACGACGGCATTCCAAACAACAGAGACAACTGTCCCAGACATCCCAACAGAGATCAAGCTGATGTAGACGGAGACGGCTACGGTGACGTTTGCGACAATTGTCCGAAAGTCAGAAATCCTGATCAAAGTGATTACGACGATGATCTTGTTGGAGATGTTTGCGATACGAATTCTGACAGAGATGGGTAAGTACTACGATTTGTGGAAAAGAGAGAATGTTTTCAATTCAATATTTTACTAGTTTCAGAACTGAAACTAATTGGGGAGTCTGCTCCTAATTCTTGTTTAGACGTAGGCTAGATCCGTATCAGTCGTGTAAAATATCTGCATGGTATTTTTAAAATAACAGCATTATTAGAGAAACGTATGTTTATCAAAAAGCATGTCAACACATTTAAAGTTATTTCAAATCTAATACATACTTTCACATGTTTCAAGAACCTGTAGTGCTCTTATACTTCAACTAATGGTTCAGTACTTTAACATAAAGTAATTTTTCATGCATTATTTTGCAGAGATGGTATTCAAGACAGTTTTGATAACTGTCCGAAAATACCAAATAGCGACCAGCTGGATACGGATGGAGATTTGCTGGGAAACGTTTGCGATCCTGATATCGATAATGACGGCGTATTAAATCGAGTTGACAATTGCTTCATGGCTTACAATCCAGACCAAAGGGATAAGAACGGTAAAACTTTTTATATTTGTAATTTCTTCTGGTCTTTGGATGTTCTACAAACATTGATATTATTTTAGGTGATGGAATAGGTGATGTCTGTCAAGACGATACTGACCTTGATAAGGTACCAAATTACCGAGATAATTGTCCAAACAATTCTTTGATATACGCTACTGATTTTAGGTATGTTGAAAAATAAAATAAAATGTCGATATAGTTAAAACTTCATGTGAATTTAAAGACTAAGAATTTTCACAATCTTTCATCATAGCTATGTTTTAATTTGTAATTCAGTTACCTATAAAATAGCAAACTTCGGGACTTTTGTTATCAAATAGGTTGACACCAGGTCTACAGTATTTAAAAAAATAATTCTTAGAATTTTTTTTTAGTAAATATCAAACAGTCGTCCTTGATCCTGAAGGTGATTCGCAAATCGATCCACACTGGGTCATTTTCAACAAGGGTGCTGAAATCGTACAGACACAGAATAGCGATCCAGGATTGGCTGTTGGGCATGACGCATTCGGGGGAGTTGACTTTGAGGGAACGTTCTTTGTCGATACGGAAATCGATGATGATTACGTTGGATTCATATTCAGGTTAGTAATAAACACACAGTGGTCGACAATTATGGAACATTCAAAAGAATATTTAAACGCTTTTAATAGTAAGTTGCGTCTAAACCGAGTCCACTTCCTATCTATACATTTTTAAAAGTCTATAATAAATAATATTGTTTTTAATTTTCACATTAGAGCCATTAAATTATGGTGTATGATTAATTGATTAACAATTTTTTTATTTCACAGTTATCAAAGTAATAAAAGATTTTATACAGTAATGTGGAAGAAGAACACACAAACATATTGGCAAGCTACACCATTCCGTGCCGTGGCTGAGCCCGGTATACAGCTGAAGCTCGTCGATTCGAGCACAGGTCCTGGACAAATGATGAGGAATTCACTTTGGCACACCGGAGACACGGAAGAACAAGTAAGATAGAAATTACATTAAAAAAATTCAACCAAGAAACACAATGTGAAACAGTGAACAACTTTCTTTTCTATCAACAAAACACTTCAAAATTCCATTTCAATACCGAACTCGAATATAGTTTCACCTCTTCAGGCTTTTGCCTGTGTTTTAAATTTTTTAGCTAGATTTTAAAACTTGGCAAGTAAAAGCCTGAAAAAATAAAATTATAAAATAAATTATGTTTTTAATCAAATTTTTCGATCGAGTTCGGCTTTGGAATGGAACTTGGTACCCAGAGAAGAATCTACATAGAGGCTAATAGGGCTAAGTCCTGGGGCCCCAAATGGTAAGGATCTACAAAAATTGAATTATCATACATATTTAATATTTTTTTCCTTAACAATGAGCACTTATCTGTATAGCAAAAATAGTTAATATTAATGCTTATTATTTCTCATTATTATAGTGGAATTTTGACAATTTTGTCGGAGAATGACATTTTTTTGGGTGAATTTTGACAATTTTTTCAGTGAATTTTGACACTTTTTTGGAAAATTTTCACAATTTTATGGGTGAATTTATAATATTATTTATTTGGTCAGGTCGTCAAATTTCAACTTTGATTTTGATATTATTAAAAATGAATTTTAAACTTCCGTTTAAAGATTCTTAATCTAACAAAAAATTGAGCTTCAATAAGAAGCCCTAGGCCCCGAGAAACCTAGGTCCGCCCCTGTTGGTACTACTTTATATTTTAGTGACCGACAAACTGGTAAAAAAAGAACGTGGCTAGCGTGAGCTTTATATTTTAACAAATGCTTGCGAAAACGGTTGTATATTTCATATTTTCAAACAAAAGTTAAAAATAAATGCAAATTGCAGGTAAAACTGTTATGGAAAGACCCACGTAATGTTGGCTGGAAAGAAAGGACAGCGTACAGATGGCTTTTGCTACACAGACCCAAGATTGGTCTCATCAGATTAAGAATTTACGAGGGCGACAACATGGTTGCCGACTCTGGAAACATATACGATAATACATTAAAAGGAGGCCGATTAGGTGTATTCTGCTTCTCTCAAGAGATGATTATTTGGTCTGATCTCGTATATAGATGTAACGGTAAGATCGATTTGTTTACATTTCTCTCAATATTTTTTGTTTCATCGTGCTGGGATGCGGGTAACGGCTAGTTATTAATAAACAGCTTTCTTTGCTTATTGATGTTACTATAAAACTTGTAATTAAGTATATTATTTAACGTTATTCTCATATTTTCCAGATAATGTACCAGAGCCGATTTACCGAGAATTACCTCCAAGACTTCGAAAAGAAGTAGACATAGATACAAATCGCATTTCACAGTTTCATTCCGGTTAACTTCCATTTTAACACGGAAAATGCGCTATGTAGAAGTAATAAAAAAATAAAACTTTAAAATTACTACTTTAAAAATAAATGCATACAATTATGCTACACGTTGTATTAAGTAATGGATAATCACTTCTACCAAAGCCAGAGTTCAATAGAACAGAAATTTAAATATTAATATAAAATAAATATATTTTAATGGGACAGCTTATTTTGGTGCAAATGAACTTCTAAAATCGTTATATCGATAGTTTTAACAAAAAAAAGAAAAAAAAACTTAACAAACAATTTAATAACTACTTCAAATATTAAAATTTACTAGTTTTCAAATCCTCTATTAATTATTATTATTGTTCATTTATGTACAGGAAATTTCTTTGATTTTAATTGTTATTTTTTTTAATTTCATATAAAATGTTTTAATATTATATATTATATATTTTAAATAAACACTTTTTTTTAATATTTTTATTTATTTATTATTTATCTGGCTATAGTAATATAGTATCAGACGATAGTCAGACATCTGATTATAACTATGTCAGATAAAAAAGGAACTTCTGTGGTTCTACAATCAGTGGCGTAGTTCGGTAGCCAAGTGTCCCAGGCCAAAAAATAAAATGGCCCCCCTAACCAATATTATCTTTATCAGAACACAAAATAATTTTCTCAAAAGAATGGGTTCAACTACCACGAAATCAAAAATAATTAATATTCAAACTCGTGTAATGCCACGATAAAAAATAATTTAAAAAATTCGAATACAGCACTTTAGCAATAAAAGTCTCGGCTTTACGTCATTGACATTTTTATGCGTCGCTGCACCATTTCCAAAACGAACCTGGCGAAATTTGCACAAACCTGTTGGCTTTGAGTGCGTCCAGGATCAATGCAAAATTAATTTAGCTGAGAAACATCTATTGAGACGCTTGGATGGGAGTGAATTCGTTAAATATTGCACATAAAACCATTCGACCAGCCTGACGTCTTGTCAGCTCTTTCCGACTTGGTGCACCCCTGTAAACATCTAAGTTGAACGCTTCCCTCTCTACTACACTACATACTCGCTACTTAAAGTATTTGTTAATGTATCGGAATTTTACTCGTGACAATATAACGTTTCACATCTGTCAGACACTCTGTGTCGGCTCACAGTTTTCCACAACTTTTATCATCACAGCGTACAAGATTAAAGTTTCAGTTTTCAATCGAGCTACTGAAAGCTGAGCTACGATATTTTGACGACATGGGAAAACCTTACCATGTGCGACTCACTACAAAGCGAACAAAACCCCCTCAAATGACCACGTGCCTCTGGGTATTACGTTCTTGAAAAAAAAATAACAAATCGCATTGCTTGCGATTCAAAAACTTCTCTGAGCTTTTGAAAACGTTTATGTATTTTTAAAACGTGGTGTTAAGTGCACATGAGACAAACGAAAATAAAACGAGAAAAAGTTATCGAAGCGTGCTCTAAGTGCAAATTTGCTTGAAATGGAAACTTTTTTCAAATAGCCTTAGTTAACTGTGACTTCAGAGCCGGCCACTTTGCCTTATGGTATCTACGCCACTGCCTACAACGCTTCCATAGATTTCCCCTATTACCAAAACAGATTACGAAATCGAACAACATGTTAACCGAACACATAATATTTTATTTTATTATGTATAAAATACAATTCGATGGTATCTATTAATAACTAATAATAATATACATTAAATCATTAATTACGTATAAGTAAAGAGATATACAGAAATTAGAAGTAATTCATATCTATAATAAATATTAAATCTATATAATGTAATTAACCTAAAACAATAGATTTATTTATTTTAATATAAAGTTCGACTTTATAAATTAAGAAATATAAAACATATATATATATGTATAAGTATTACCACCTAATTTTATATTTTATCATAATAAGAGAAACTCCATTGTGACATTGTAGGTACATTTATTAAAATCTGTATTGTTTACATCACAAGGGACATTTTTTTTCTATAACATTGGTATATATAATATTATCAATCAATTAATATTGGCTTCATAGTAAATGAAACATCATATTATTGTCTGCAGGAATTAAGAAAAGGTACACAATATAACAGCACAGACCAGCACAACACTGACCTGCAACCTGCAAGATTTTGCACACTATATCTGAACGGACGATCACTAACTAGTACGGACTAGCAACTTTTAGTGCAGGTTCCGTATGCGACAAATATTTCGCAATTTTCAAGTAGTGAGTGTGGAACATTGATGTGTGTAGTTTGATGAAAGAAGTTTTTATTTTAACAACAAATTTGAAATTTGAAAACTAACTAATGAAATCGACACATCTCTAGCTAGCACGGCTAGACAGAAATTGCAGGCGACCGACTGATGGTCGTTGTTGACTGCTAGCTGGAGGTTGCCGGTTGCAGGCCCAAGTCTAATACGCGCTACTCCATTAAATAGCATTCCTTCCCGAACCATGCTGTGCAAGTGAGCGCGATCTTTGAACGTAGAAGTAAAATTTTAAAGAAACGTTTGACGAAAGTAACAAAAGTCAAAACACACATGCATGTAGAACATGTAGATATTTCCATTTATTATTTTTTATACAATTTAATTATCTGTCAAAATTTTCCTTAACTTTTTCAACAGATTTCAGATTTTGTTTACAATTTGACGAAGAAAACAAAACATAAAGTTTCTAGTATTATTTCACAGTATTTTAAAAAAATCTTTGCAACTCAAAATAATCACAAAAGACCTATTACGTAAAAAAACTACACATTTTGAACACATAATATTAAAACGTACATATTTTGAAGAATAGAAATATTAGCTTAACAATTTTTTCAAACGATTTCGAAATAAAAAAAATGATGTTTTTAAATTTAAGAAAATCGTTAAAAAGAAAAAACTCGATTGTAAATTAATGCGGAAGCTAGGATTGAGCAACTGATTTAGGGCTGTGAAGACGGGAGACCTATGTGGTTAGTAGAGATGAATATATTTCATGACAGGTGACTTAGCTGCTAATATTTGTATTTCACTGTTCTCTGCAGTAACTTCAAACTAGCTACCAGTGACGACTAACGACTATATAGCGGAAAAAATAGGCACCACATAAGAAATATTATGAACTTAAAAAGACATAAAATAAACGATAACTAAGTAATTATGATTACTTATGTTAAACTTTTATGAAATAGAAAACGTAATAATGAATTATTTATTATTGGAACGACAAAATATTTCACTTCCGGTGACTTAGTCGCTAATATGTGGATTCCAGTGCTCACTGCAGTGACCAATGAGACGTTCGTTTTGTTCAGACTAGTTACCAGTGACTGCACGTAGATTGCATAATCTTTCCAGTGATCGTTGATCGCAAACCTATCTGCAATGCACGCTCATAGTCTTACCAGTGGTCATTGGTCGCTGCTAAAAATCACCATTAGAAATCGCTGTCACCGAAGTATCGGTTACCTGAAAGTAACCTATAAGCTTGTCTCTAATGGTTAGTCGGTTCTTAGCCCTAAATACAGCACTGTTACAAATATGTTATAATTTCAATTAGTCTACACTGTAAAAAAAATGAAACATGAAATGTTAATGTATAGTCCCATATATTTGATTTGGATGTTGCGTATACTTTTAAAAAATATTCTAATATAATTAACGACAAATATAATATGGCATCATTTAAATTATTACAGCACAGATAAAAACTTAACAATATTTAATACTCCTCATGGAAGATGTATTTATTATTATTACGACAAAAAAATAAAAAATGACAATAATAAATTTAACTTTAAATGTGGATTTTAAGTTGTGAAAACACTGGTATTATGTGTGTAACCAACAATTTTTTTTGTACAAACAGCAACCGTTTTTTTCCCTCTTCTATTATTTCAGAAATTTCAAATCATTTTTAAATATTTGTAAACGGAATTCAATTCATGAATTTAAAATTTATTTTTCAAACGCGAAATTCTGGAAAAAAGGAACCTATTTTTCTTTTTTTTATGCAAATGGGCGCTTAGACCTTAAAGAACTTATCTAAATTACGATTGAACCAGTAAAAAATTGATTTTAATCTTTGTTGGCGTTATCATATTTATTTTTATTCTAGCTGCATTACAAAATTGCACCGGTGTATATTATCCCCACATTTACGTGCATGATATAGAAATAAGACGCTATAAAGAGTCCTTTTCATCGTACACTATATTCTAGGATGCAGTTTCCTAATAAGAACGATTGGTCTAATATTTTATCAAATACGTATCTATAAAAAAATAGTTATCAAAAATACCGATGTTATTTTACTAAAAATTGTATATGTCTTATTATTTTCTTTAATGAAATAATTTCTTAGCGTGTTTCCTATGAACTCACGTGTTTGAGTAATATTTTTCCATGTGCATATTTATTGTCATATTAATTCATAAATAATTTTCTAATAACAATGAAGTAAACGTATAAACAATAATACTTTTATGCTGAATAACAAATAGAAACTACAATTATCAATGAGTATGATCAGGATTGAATCTGTGGTGTTTTTGCTATTACATTAAAGGTCGAGGTTTGTATAGTACTATATAATATAGAAGTAATCATGTCTGTGATTGGTTGAACCAATTGCTTACGTCATTCGAGACCTTCAGTTTGAGCATTTGACAGTTGGGAAAAGGCTCTTAAAGCCTACTACCCCCGCTCTTTCTCTCATCAAGCCTAATCTAACTTTCAACAATGTTAACGCCCAACCTACAGTATTCCACTAACACTGATTAAATATAGCATATGTTAATCATCCCAAGCAAACGGAATGTTTATGCTAATCCGAAGATTTTTTTCGTATTCCATTTTTTTATGACGCCGGTAATATTTAACTTTTTTTACAGCAAAAAACTTTAAAAATCTCGGACATGTAGCGCCTCGCTTACGTAAATATTTCACTAGCACCCAGACTTGCAGCAAGCAATATTATTTTGTATTAATCATTCATAGATTCAGTCTAGAGAACCAAGTCTATTAATAAATGCACGTAACAACAAATAACTTTAAAAATCACTTCCTATTATCGCTCGGTGCGATTTTAGTTTACAAATAGAGCTATTCATGATTGATAAAAGAATAAAAATAGCGAATCAAATTCTATTAAAACACCAATGTTTCAATCCTTTATTATAACGATAGATACAACCAATAAGTGATACAATCAGTAATACAATCAGTTCAATCTTAATATCTCGAATGGGTTACTTCTAGGTGGATTCAGCATAGACTGATTAATAGTACCAGAGCTCAAATCACTCCAAGTGGATAAATTAATTCGTATACATGCTGCGCGAGCGTCCACCATATGTTTAATATGTACAGCTGCCAATTTTGACTCAAACGGTATCAGTCGTGTAGTAAATATTTAGAGATGAAAGTAATAATATTAATTATTCTATATGCTCCAATAGCAGTTTTAATAGTTTATCAGTTCAGTATTTACTATTGGATGAGTAATTGTTGGCTTTGAACATGCTAATACTATATATTTTTTTTAAAGTTCAAGCTGCGCAATTTGAAATTTCCAGAAGTAAGCCACCCTCTTTGAACGTATGACTATTATATAACTGGTTTTGATAGTATGTACTTATATTAGAATTAGAAATATATACACTCATTTATGGATAAGCCATAAATGTTACAACATTTAACATTCAACCCACTTAAACAGGATATAACATTAATTTAATAGTACGATAAGCGATGACAACACAATTATCAATGGAGTGTTTCAAAAAGATTAGTGAAAATTGAGACGATTAATATTTTATGAGCATTTTTGATGAAGAACTACAATCTAATTTCGAACAAGGGGAATGCAAAAGATCGATTTAAATTCGGATTTCATCATTTCGACCTTCTATCTAGGTAATATCGAATTAATTTGATCCAACTATTTTGAAACACCCTATATAAATAAATGTTACGATGGTTTATGTTTAAACATTCATACCATTAAGTTGATATTATTCACCATAATAATTTTAAAAAACCATCTTGTGTTTTTTTATTGTAATTTATGCCTAATAGATACCTACATGTTTCACCAAAATTTCTATTCAAATAAAAAACTAGTCAATAAATAGGAATTAGTGTCTATAGATTTGATATTCGATTTTTTCTAATAATGTATTTAAGACTTTTTTGTGAATACTCAAATTACAATATTAATTATCAAAACAGGTCTTAAGGTAATAAAAAAAAAAACAAAAACGTTTCATATATTTATTAAAATCGTTTCGAAACATCTCATTTCATCTTCAGACGAAAAATATTATAATTTTCTAAATCAATGAAATTATTTAGGTTCAGATTTTAAAAAAATATTAAAATCAATATACAGTGTGTTTCGACAGCCGCTTAAAAAAAAAAAATGTCCTCTCTAAATGGTTTGGTTAAATACTTTAATTGTTACTCTGCAATAAGAAAATGAGTTTCAGTCTTAATTTTATGCAAAAAAGCATTTTACATATATACCGGATATTCAAAGGTAACTCGGCACTATTGCTAACTCTATTAATATTGGAGCTACACGGACATATTTGTTGTATTTTTTACGTAGATTTCGATGATAAAAACAAAATAATTGAGCATCGGATTTTTGAGCTATTCGCAAAAACAATATTTATTTTATGAAACGATCGGTATATTTTCACATATTTTGCAAACGAAGAAAATCTTGATATAAAAAGTTCCTTAAGTATAACATAACGATGTTTCTTCAGTATTATAGTTAAGCTAATTGGAATTTTAACAATAAATTCTTGTATCCTAATCCAGACTCGTGCATATATATATAGTCATTGTCGCTGAGCACGTTATTTTAGTTAAAAATAATTCTTGTGTTGTCAATAAAAAATGTAACCAATAGTTTAATCAAGCACTTTGATATTAGAGTTTTCAAAGGCAAATGCAGAACGCCTCTAAAACCGAATTTCAAAACAAATAAAACTTTTTGTTTGAATAAAAATTTTTGAGAACTCAAACATTTTCTAGTAATCTTATTGTCATAGTTTCATACATTCGTATACTTCAACAACTTTTTTTAAATAATATAAGGGATAAAACAATATTTTTCCATAAAATCTTATTTTGAATACCAAACCACTAACTTTTCTCTCTGCGTGAAAGCGAAAGGTGTGTCGGAAAGAATTGTTAGGCAGTTTGGTTTTCTTCATTAATCAATGTCTTAAACACCAAAAACTTCATCCCTCTTCAAGAGATTCGTGGGTCAAATTTTATAATGAAATTATTTTAATTAAAATTAGTCAAATTGCATTAAAAAAAAGTATTCACAACTCACTATATGAATGTGGTTTTAACCAAACATTTTCTTGAGATGGCTTCTTAAAAAAATACGTAACGAATAAATATTTTTACAGAGTGTGTTATAGCCTTGGTATTCAGTAATTTACTTGCCATATCTAATAACTGAGTAAAAGTAAACCACAAATGTATTTCCAATTAAGTTATAAAACAGGAAATAGTTGATTTTTTTGTTTTTCCCATATTTCGGAAATTTTGTTTGATATGATTCGTAAATACAATTTAGAATTTTTTTAAACTATTAAGTACAAAGATTCTTAGAATGAACAAATGTGAGTCGTCGTGGGACGTCTGGCAGCTGTGAAACATTAAAATTCGTTCTAATACACAGATATTCAGAAGTACAGTACTGACACACATACGCGACACACTAAACACACGTGAAGTAGCTAATATGTAGTGTAGTACAGAGGGAAGCGCTCACAATAGATATTCAGAGCCAAGTCGGAAAGACCAACGAGATGCGAGGCCAAACGAATTGCACGTCGCAACGTTTCATCTAAACTACGTGCAAACGTTTTCACTCCCACCCGAACGCGCCAATAGATGTTTCACATAAAAAATAAGAATGCCTGCTTCGCTTTTACCCTTTTATTATTATTATCTATAAATGCATCAGCATCAAAAGTCATTATTGTCCGGGTCCATAAAATATCAATAATTTAATTAATTATATTATCAATCTTGGTAAGGGGAAAAACTATATTAGACGCCTGGTGCCATTTTCCCTCTCTCTAAATATACAAGAGAAAACATCGAGAAATTCGTAAGGAGTATAAGCAGCAGCGCATTTTAAAGCATCAAGGGCATATTTAATAATCTTATCTAGTTGGGTGTCGTTGCCAAGTTGAGTGGGTTGATTCCGACGACTATTTTGTTGTAAAATGGTGTGATTTGGAATAAATGCATTATTTATTTTATGTTTTTAATATACGGGTGCTTTGGCTTCTACACCTATTAGTATAATTAGCCACAACTCACAATTTATTTATTTATTTAATGTAAGTATATTTCATTCTGAATCTTGTAAACAGCATCTGATCCTTCCTCGAACATTAAATGAAGACGATATAAGGTTTACTGGATTGTTCATTCCCGAAAGCTCATTAGTTGTTATATTAAAGACCGCGCAAAATTGTCAACCATAAACTTGCACGACCAGTACATCACAAACCTGCTACATGCACGATGTCACACACTAGACCAGCAAATTTCAATACAAACGTTATGTGCGGTGGACATATTGCAGTTTTCAAGTAAATTTATCAATGTAAATTTATTTATGAAAACGACATATCACTAGTACACTAGATCGATCCAACACAGCTAAACAGAAATTTCAGACTATCGACTGACGGTCGTTGCTGGCTGCTGGTTGCAGGTGCTGGTCTAATGTGCGGTACTCCGTGCTATGTTGGGTGTTCTTAATAAACGTGCGCGATCTTTAAGTAACAAATAGACTGAATGAAATTCCAATTTAGCAAACTGCAACTACGATTTTGTTAACTAGTTCGCTTACGTTGTGCAATCGTTTTGCTTAGTGTTTGAATCACAAAATAAAAATTTTCATTCCACAAATAGCTATACCCAGTAAATATGAAAATGATTAAATGGAATACCATGAGGCAGATAATTAAAATTTCCTTAGACAATAAAAAATAATATTATTTCCAAGAAATATCATTTCTAGAGACAATTATGTTTGTTTGGAACCATTTTGTAGTCATCTTTTACTCACTGATTATAATAATCGAAATATTATTACTGTACAAGTAAATCGCTGGATACAATTGTCTCTCACACCCTGTATGCGATGGATACGACTATGATTATGACATTAAAATATTTTCAAAAAATATTTTTCTTTAAATTCTTAAATACCGACTTCCGTACTTATAGAGACAATTTTAGGGCCTAGCACTGCATGTCACGTATATTATAAACAAATAAAGTGCACGCATTGTTCGCGTCGACTATAAGTATGGCTGTAAATGTATTTCTGTATGTAGTGTTGTTGGTCCCAGACTATATTTATCGAAATTATATTCGATCATCAGCCTTAGTTATTTCAACCAGCTCGTGCGGATCGGCATTGACTTTATCAGTGATTTCTATATCCGGTGCAGATTGACTTAACTCTCCTTTACTAAGTGTATTAACAATAGACGCGCCCATTGCATCACACATCACGTTGATTGTTGTTCTGAACCGATCTCTGAAAACAACAAGAAGCATACATTTTGTAAATAATTTCATTGTTATTTCAACTAGCCAATTTTTTAGGTCACCAACGGCCAAGTTATTTGGGTACTAACCCATTCATATTTCCAATTTATTATTTTTTAATAAAAAATTGACAATTCAATTAATACTTTTCGGAGTTCTTGGGTTAGAACCTGAGAACTGGGAAGTTTGTAATAGATATAAGTAAAGGTACCGCTACACACTCAACTATTCTCAAGTGCATTAACCAACGTGGCTGAAAAAAATGAAATTTATTTTTTTCGAATTGATGGTATTTATAAAGTTTGAATTAAGTTATATAAGATATATAAGAATATATAAGAAGTTTAGGAAAATAGACTATCTCAAAGAAAGAAGATAACTAAAAACTAAATTAAAAAAAGATAAGTCCCGGAGAATAGTCAATATGTAAAATAAAGTTAAGTTGAAACAGCTGACGCGGTGGAAAAATACAAATAAAATAAAATAATAACGGATTAACAAACCAGACAAGGCACAAAAAACAGCGAAGTAGATTTGAAGCACATCACTAGAGAAATACAAAAGAATGCAAAACAGAGATGTCCTGACAGTGATACCTGTAAAATCAATTAATATTATTACATGTATAGTTAAATGCGATTTACTAGATTTGGCCAAAGCACATGGTAATAAAAATTTATTAATAAAATTATATAAATATAAAAATTTATAACATATAAAAAAACACAAAATATGTTTCCGACAAAATGCTTAATTGTGGCTGAATTATTTAAACTGAAGTATTTAATTTAATGCGGATTCTCAATACCTACCTTATTAGGAGAAGCGAATTTGAGTGCCAAAAAATTTAGTTATTTGAAAATAAATTATTTTAAATTTAAAAATAGGGACAAAAACTTCAACAACTTGGCTTTATTTATTGTACAGTCAATTTTTCGGTAATACTATCAATTACTATCTTCAGGATCCTATACATTTTTTTTTATAAAAAAAGCTACGTCGTTTTAATAGTTTGGCTATTTAATGTATTTGGGCATGATTGCCGCCCCTCTCGAAGCCTGCCGCCACGGTGTTATTGGTGTAGACCAGTGTTTTTCAACCTGTGGGTCGCGACCCCCAGGAGGGTCGCCAAGCCTGACTCAGGGGGTCGCGGGTAAAAGAAAAAGGTAATTGTTTGTAGGTTCTGCACAACAATAGAAAAACTCCCGCGGCAAAGTTACTACTTGCAGACCTCTTGCGACTTCCTTGCGATGGTTTTTCGATCAGTATAGGTCGAACAGTAAGAAAAATAAAAACAAACTGATATAGATTTATTATGGCTCTAGGTCTAGGGGTCGCCACAATTTTTAACGTGTAAAGGGGTCGCGTATTCAAGAAGGTTGAAAAACACTGGTGTAGACCACTAATTCCCAACCGGTGGGTCGCGACTCGATCCTAAAACTATCAGAAACTATCGATAAAAGCATCAGAAAAGATAAGAAAAAACGAAAGAAATCGAATTGTGTTTTGATTGTCTTCTTGGTTCTTGATTTTTGGCATCTGTGGCAGACAACAATATTTGATGCTAAATTACACACACATTAGGAAGGGATACGATACAAATAATATTTTTTACTCCACCATGGATCGATAGACCGTTGAGATATTCCGATAAGGAAAGATGGGTCCCCAGCTGAAACAGGTTGGGAGTTATACTGACAGGAAATGACATACTAAAATGAAAAATAAGCTTAAATCTAAGTACATGTAATGACGATTTGAAATCTATTTATGATATCGAAGAAACATTCGATCGTCTGTATTTCCGAAACGGTAAATGGTACGAACCTGCGGGTGGGCTCATTGAAATCAATGACTAATAATTCATGTATTAGGTAGGTATAAAAAACCGCGCATGCTATACCTGCACCGACCAGCAACTTTTAGTACAAGTTCCGTGTGCGGCAAACATTTGGCAGTTTTCAAGTAGTGAGTGTGCAACATGAACGTGCGTAGTTCGGTGGAATTTTGACAATGTTGTGTGAGGAGGATGAAGAAGCCAGAGAAAAAAAGGAAGTTTTAAGTTAACTTTATCAATGAAAAGAGGGAGCAATATGGCGCTCATAATTTATTTCCTGAATTATGGAGAGAAGATCAACAAAAAAACTTTCAGTATTTTCGAATGTCACAATACAAATTCTACGAGCTCTTGGATATCATTCATCCACATCTACAGTACCTAAATAACACAAAAACACAAGATCAAATCGGTCCAGCACGACCAGCCATAAAAATTGCAGGTTAGAATTGTAACCTGACCGATACGATTTGCTCTGACAGTCGTTACCTATTGCTGTTGATGGTACATGCAGATGCTGACTCCGGTAACGCTGTCGGAACGCTCTGAATTTAAGCCACACTACGAGGCTAAAAAAAGCTGTTGCAAGGGTGCCGCTGTCAGTTGATTACTCTAAATTTTGGGAATATTTTGAAGATTTAAAAAAATTTTCCGAAAAAGGCAGAGTCACTTTAGGTTTGTGATAGAACAATTTCGTGAAATAACTACGAATAAGGTCGTAGTGTGACATTGACGTTGACACAATTAATGCCAACTTTTTTCTAGTAAATCGTACATAAATTACAAAAGTAGAGATCTAGATTTGCCCTTTATCTTCCTTATAGAAAAAGAATTTTCGCCAAATGTTGACGAATAAGTCTGCAATCAGCTATCAGCCAAAATCCTATTTTTGGCTTAAATTCAGAGCTCCGACAGTCACGCCCTCACGAACAGGCTTTTCTAATCAGTGCTGTGCTGGTCCGTGCAGGTATAGTATGCAGTGTCTTTTAGACTTTACAAAATATAAAGTGGCAATACACGCATTACTTAGGCCAATTTAGAGTTACCAAGAAACAACGAACTATACGAGCTATCTGCGCAGTTACGGTACCCCGGTCTTACACTTCAACGAATCTGCAAGTACGATGCATAAGTAGGTATATGCGGATGTTCGGTGACAGAGTTTTCGGATCATTAAGCAACAGATAAGTACATAATATTGTTATATTGTAGTTGACGGTCTTATAATTGATTCTGTAATGGATAAAAACATTAAATGAATGAAAAAATAGCAAATAAAAAGAAATATAATATCATAAATGTACATGGTAAGATTTTATATAATTATTCGTATACAATTATATTTTATAGTATTTATAGTATGTATATTAATAATCATTATTATGTTTAATGTCAAGTAACAGCCAAATTGCTTTGATTTTCACCTTGACAATTTAACATTGTATTTATGATAAACACTGTATGGCACTTTTAATATGTCAATAGAATAAACTTATATAATAACATAATAATCAATCAAAACGAGACTTCAAAGGTCTAGGTATCAAAATAAGACTACACTGACATTATAATTGATTTTTTTTTATTTCGACATTTATTCCACATTGACTCTAAACAGGATACGATCATAAGACTTTGTAGTTTCTTCTGTACATCAACATGTAATATTTTCGAAATTAGTTGTACTTATTCAAACATATCTGTGATATTCAAATAAAGCTGTTCAAACTCGTAATTTTCAAAATATTTATGTATTAGTGTGAAGATAAGCATTCCCTATAAGTGTGAAGATAAGCATTCCCTATAAAAGCTCGTAAATGCTATTTTTATTTTTTTAAGCCAACATGGAAAATTGTCGGATTTATGTAAAAATAATTTATCAAATCTCTTGACCACTAAATCGTTATAAAGTCTAGTCTAGATGCTCTAATTTTAGATTATGATAATAAATAAAAAAAGATTGTTCCTCAATAAAAAAAAGAAAAAATACAGAAATTCAAAAAAAAGAAGAACTTTCTATTTCTTTTATAATGTAGGTACTGTAGTAAATTTTATTTTTATTTTTTTTCAAATATAAATTTTCTCTTAAGTTTTTAACGTTTAAAGCTTTGCATATTATTATGCATTAATGATACTTTTGTTGTTTTAAAAAATGACATATTTGTATGCAAAAAAAATAGTGATAAACTTATTTAATCCCAATCGATAACGCATATGCACTCTAATTGAAAAAAGCAAGCAAAATAAACAAATTTACATGCATGGGTGGTTCTTAGATAATCCGAACTCCTTACAGCATTCATATTTTTATTTGATAACAAGACATCTTATTTCAGGTAGTATTTTCGATATCCCAAATAACTAACTGAATAAATAATTCTACAAAACAAAACCTCCTTTTCGCAAATATTTAGAAGAAAAAAGGAAATGTATTTTATGAATAAAAAAATTGAAATAAATTTTACGTAAACTAAAAAAAATTTATATATATTTACCACAAAATAACTTGTTTAAAAAAATAGTGATCTCCTTCAAAAAAGCCACTAAAAACAGAAAATAATGAAAATTTGAAGTCAGGGTCAATTTAATTAATAAAATTTTTTATACTACATCCACTTTTATTTAACTCTTCAGAGTACAAAAACGTGCTATCCGCATAATTGCTGGTATTCCGCAGTCTATCTTGTAGAGTATTTTTTAAAAATATCAAATTTTGACCTTACCACATATAGTACGTCTGCCTCTCCTTTCTTTGTAAGAACATAGACTTTATTAATATTTTTAAACTAAGTGGTACCAAAACTCATCAATATGTATATCAAAAACCTTCGTTAACTGTATTTGAGGGCAGCTGCAAATATATGTCTACAAGGATTTTTAACAGCCTTCCAAGATCCATATGACCAATAAAATCGTTCTCTTCGTTTAAAAAAGCAGTGTTGAGTTTTTTGACTGATGCTGAGCTTTATTCGTTGAATGAATATTTTTTATAATTCATCTTGAAAAAGTCTTGATTTAATAAAGACGAAACGTTGCAATCAATAAGTGTTTAAATTGATTTTTTATTCCAATTACCCGTGAAAATAATTTCTATTTTTTATAATTTTAAACCGTTTTATTGTAATACGACAACTGATTCGTTACATACCTTTGTCACAAATAAATATTTATCTAAGTATCTATTAAATTTGCTCCGACCTCAAAATTTCATTATTTCCTTCCTTTTAGTGGCTGTTGTAAAAATATCAATATATTTTTCTGAGAGTTTTTATTTTTTACTTTTTGTAGATTTTGCAATACGTACTTTTCAAGTTAACAACCACCTTCATCCTTAATATTTAATTACTAAGCTTTTAAAAAAACTATTGAACCGATTTTAGTCAAATTTATGCAGAACCACCCTAAAAGTATGCCCTATTAAATAGAAAAAGAATCATCAAAATCGTTTCACAAATGCTGGAGATATGATAGAAAATTTTCTTTTTTGAAGTTAATTAAAAACGACTGAACCAATTTTAATAAAAACTATATGGGACCAATCCGAAAACAATTTGAACAAAATGGAGTCGGAAATTTTCAAATCGGTTCACAACTGGGGAATATATAGCGGAACATATATACAAAACGCGTAGAGCCTCCTTTTTTTTGAAGCCGGTTAAAAAGGACAAACTGTACTGGATGCTTAGATATATCAAAAATTGATTTTATGCGTAGGAAATATGCGTTGTTTGCACGTTCCAAAATCTCACTACGCTTTAACTTTGTTGCTTTCGTTTATAAGTTACAAGCGAGAAGCAAGACGTGTGAGAGACGCAATCCATAATTTCTAGTGTGCAATCAACACGAAAATTTCAAAACGAAACCTGATGAATTGGTCTATGAAAAGTTTAATATTATTTTACAATGTTTCTGGTGTGTTGATCGTATACTAAAAAACCGTTTTAAATTATAGTCTGTCGTCTTTAGTTATTTCTATAAGTTCGTGAGGATCAGCATGTTCTCTATCAATCCTGCCTGCAGGCTTCCTTCTTAATTCATCTTTACTGAGCTCATGAACTAGAGATGCTCCCATTGAGTCGCCCATTACGTTAATTGTCGTTCTGAAACGATCCCTGTGAAAAACACATTAATAATCAACACCGATTACATAATAATCAAAATAGCATTAAGCAGAATACCCAGAACAGAAGGCCTAAAATTCCTATTTAAAAGCGACATGACTACTTACAATGGACTTAATAAAAAAAACTCATGCAGCGCTGTAATATTAATATATCAATATACTTATTAATAAAAAATCATGCAAGTTAGCATTAATATTAATTGTAAAAATATAAGTATGCATACTTAACCAAGTTAGTTTAGTTGATTTAAACTTTTCCAAACCAAAATCAGATATTATTTGATGATTTTCACACCCTGTTAGTAAACTCATGTTGATAATATGTTATTTCACAGTATAGACAAAAATAGAAACATTTGTCTAACTAGTGAAAAAAATTCAAATTATTTTTTTTAAATGGTTTTTAGATTTCTCCCGTTGTCTACAGATTTTTATACTCAATTTTTAGTTATGCAAAACTATAGATTGGAAGTACGCAAATTTGGAATTAATTTTGTAATTTAACTTTTTCAAACTTAAACACAGAAAACAAGTTTCGAAATCAAATGAATATTATATCCAAAGTTTTATTTTTACAAGGCGCCTGATTAAAAATATATATTATACAATGATTAATTAATTATTATTGGACAAAATAAATCACTTTTTAATCACAAGGAAGAGAATTCGTATTTACAAAATAATATAAAAATCACTCGTAAGCTGTAAACAAAACCTCTATTATTAGTAAATATAAATTAATGTTGCACACTTCAATTTTAAAACCAACTATTATATTGCGTCTACAAAGAAACAAGTAGGTAGGCAATTGAGAATTAAATTTTTATTATATTATTCCAATTTTTTAGCTTTTAGAGTTTTATAATTAAACTAGCTATAGTCGATGCGCATAATAATTATAATTCATAATTTTCAGTGTGTAGTTTGAGGTTCAACTGTATCTATTAGAATGTAATTATAAAGGTTTTTTTAAAATTTATTTTTGCAACTGAATTTATTCAAATGTGTAAACGGCACATTTGAATAAATTCAGTTGCAAAAATAAATTTAAAAAAAACCTTTATAATTACATTCTAATAGATACAGTTGAACCTCAAACTACAGACTGAAAATTATGAATTATAATTATTAAGTATCAAACTGAAAATGTCAATAAAAAAGTAAAGAAACTGAATTTAACTTAAAGGTAAACCCATGATAAAAGAGATAATTTATAAATAAATGAAGCTCATTATAGAAGCATCTTTTAATTATTTTTTATTTGTTACACCATCACCAAACTTTAGTTAGATACTTTTTTAAATACATCAGTACAGGCATATTAGAGATTCATTACAAAATAGATAAAAAATCATTTCTGATATCACTGCTTGCATGTAGTTCTAACTCATCGTTGATCTGGCATATGATCGTTATTTCGAAACATCACGCTTGAGGCATGCTTTTCTTCATGTTATAAAAGGTTGTATGACAAATTTTTTATTAAAGATTTTAAAAATAAAGAGCATAATACTTATCATGTGGCTAGTCAACCAATAAGAAAGCTGCACACTCTTATTCTTAAATAGATTTTAAGGCTAACCAGTTTTTTCAGTTTACTCTGACAATACAAGCAGTATTAAATAATAGAAAGAACATGTAGCATGCACAAACCCTTATTTTGGGGAAATTCCGTGCATTGTTTTCAACTACATAAAAGTTTATCATAAGAATATCAACATTTTTAAAATGTGAGAAAACGTACTGCGAATACGTTTGTTCACAAAAAATGGCACTAACTCACCCGAGATCAATATATAAAGTAACTATATGTTGTTTAGGAATTTATTACGAAAAACAGATTCCAAACAAATTTTTTTTGCAATTCATTTCATAAGTTATCACAAATCTCATATAATATACCTGAACTTAGTATATGAATGTCAATATTTACGCATGCAATTTTCACAAAGTTATTATTATTTACACGAATTTTGTTAAATTGTCCGGCCTTTATAATATAGTCCGCGTATGTTCAAAACTTCAAATGCGTATAATATAAGCCAGCGTTTCCCAAACAGTGGAACGTGACCCACTGATGGTTCGCGAGTCGATTTTTGGCGGGTCGCAACAAGATCTTGAATGTGTATTTTCGGCAAGAACGTGTTGTTCAGTAAGTGGCGTTAAAATGAATGTGAAATAAATGAAATAAAAAGTTGGAAAACTACTTTTTGCACGACCCTCTATAAAATAGCCATTTTTCATGCCTGTATAGCGGTAGGAAAATGACTCATTTCGCACTATTACGTGAAATAAACAAAAAGAAAAGCAATTTTTCGAATTGATAATAGTAACTTCTCTGTCAGATGCATTTAAATCCATATGATTAACAGAGGCAGCACAGTAGGCGTTGTTTTCGTAAAGTATCCAATTAAATCCCAATATGAACTGTTAGATATATAAATACGTACTTATTATGAAGTGAAAATCAGCTATTTTATAAGAAGTACGTGCAAAAAATATAGTATGTATCTTGTTTGTAATGATATTATCACTAGATTGACTTTTAAAACTCGTTAATCACTCGTTTTAACATAATATCACAACTCGTATATATAATAATGCATTACAATCTAGATACATAAACTACTAATTTTTGTTCCTAGCTAGCCAAGAATCTCTGAAAAAATGCAATGTACCGGGAATGAGGTGGGTCGCTATCGGTTTCTAAAAAGTGGATCGCAATGTTTAAAAGTTTGCGAATCCCTGATGGAGGCTTTATAATTTAATATTGCGCGCTGTAGTGGTTCGTCACTAAAGCACTTTGCATTGCTAATGGACTGATGAGAGCAATCGACGACACAGCAGAATATAGCCGGGAAATTTTATATGCAATATAAAGTAAAACACTTGGCCACACAGGAAAACTTCGCCGACAGAACTATATATTTGCCAATATATTTATTAGAGATGCGCCGAATAGTGGTTTCGCCGAATAACCGAATACCGAATATTATTCGGTTTAACCTTTACCGAACCGAATATTTGGCCGAATTATTCGGTTTACCATTGCATTGTTTTGCCGCGTAAATAACCTGATATAAGTTTTAAAAAATAAATGTAGATTTGATTGACATTTCAAAAAATGTTGATATTAAGTTTAAAAATAAATGTTGATTTAAAGCTTAAAAATAAATATTGTTTTGAGTTTAAAATTAAATGTTGATTTAAGGTTTAAAATAACTGTTGACTATACTGACTATAGGTTAGGAAATAAATATATGTTCTCTTATTATTATTCTAATAAATATATTTAATCTTACATAAGAAGTTTTGTCTTTTAGTTCTACACCTTGGCTACATGAACCAAAAAAATAGAAATGCTTAAACCGAATATATTCGGCAACAAAACTGAATAATTCGGCCGAATACAAATAGTGGAAAAGACACCGAATACGCCGAATACCGAATACCAAACGAATATTCGGCGCATCTCTAATATTTATTAGTTCGTTTTGCTTTTTTCCTATTCCCGTCAGAGACTACTGTTTACCGTCAGCACTAATTTTTAATTTTAAAAAAATTAAATTGTTCAGTAATTGTAAAATTTCTAAATTATAAAAAAAGTCAAACAAGAATTTGTTCCAAGTGCGTAGGCTTTCACGACCGGCTTTGTTCCAGGTCTTCTTGGTTTTCGGGCTTGTAGGGCCGTGATCCATGGATATTTCTACCGTCCACAGCTGCGGTAGACGATATCAAAGGCGGTGTAGCAGCGTCCGAAGTGCCCTTCTAGGTCGCTTACAGGAAAGTCTGTCCACGACTGATTTTCTCCCTTCTTTGATACGCTCAGTGCAATCACAGAAGAGCGATCAACGACCGACTTACCTTTGAGCCGCCTAAAAGGACACTTTATTCGCTACCACATCGTCTTTAATAATGTCATTTGTAGACAAAACGTCAGGTAGAAATATCAATCGACCACAGCCTACAAGTCCGGAAACCAAAAAGATATGGAAGCATTTACTTATTTGAAATGTAACACAAAGTTGCACTCATTTATACAACTTTGTGAGATTCAATAACATTTACGACAGACGTTATAATTTTCATTATCCATATATATTATCCATATAATGCAATTGTCAAAAGTAAGTACTTTTTTTAAATCATCATTATCATATTAAGTACTAGATACAAAAATGAAAAATAAGATGTTCGATCATGACCGATTTAATTGGTATCAATTTCGTTGTTAGATTCCAAAATCTCTTAAATAATGTTAATCCTGTACACAATAATTAGAAAATAAAAAAAAACTGTTATTTGTTAAGGTACAACCAAATTGTTAGAGAAAATAAACACCATAAATATTTACAATATTAGAAAAAATAATAGAAGATTGACCGCAATCGCAGATAGTGACAATATTTTCTCAAAAATAATCAGGAGATCAACTAAGTATTACCAATTTTCAAACTCGTGTAGCTTTACAAACAAAAACATTTTTTTAACTGAATTATACTTATTCTTTTTCAACCTTACTGCAATGAAGCATAAATTATTCATTTAAAAAAAAACTAAAGGAATCTACCTCAGAGAACGTGCGGAAACGAATGCAGCGCAATATCCGAGTTTCTCAGCCCTATATCTCGAAAATTACTGATTCTACATAAATTTTGTATAAGATCTTCTTATGCAGAGTTATTTCACAAAGACATTTTTTGATAACCAATATTAAAGTAAAACCGATAACTTTCGAGATATCTGAGGAAAACTAGTTTCCTTGACCTTTGGCCTTTTTTTAGCTTTTCTAACCGGCCGGTTGACTTTATGAACTTTTAAGAACTTATTTGTCACGCCAATAAAAAGAGATTCCCGCTGAAAATTTTTCAGTTCGACTTTTTTCACATATAAAGTGACTTGGCTATATCTCGGTCAATTCTCTATTAGATTTTATACACTTTAAAATTCATCTATTCTATAAACTTTCATTTTGTGCTCGCTTTCAGCTCTGTAACTATAAAAATGTTACAAAAAATACCCAGATTATTCTAATTATCCTTCTGTAAAATCTATTTTTTTTTTACTTTAGATACAACTCATCTATACAAAACTTATAGAAAATGGAAGCAATTATAAAGTTTCTATTTGATGAAAATACTAATCATGACACTGATAATAAGAATTAAATTTCTGAAAGAATTGTTTCAAAATCTTTAAATTCAACGGAGATATTCAATTTTTTTTGATAAGTGGACGGCCAACGAGACAGAGAAGTCTATCATGCCGCGTAACGTCACACTTAACGTTTTCTATAACTACCAGGTAAACAATGCCGCGTGATATCACCACACTGAGAACGGCATAACACGGAGAATTGTCAATTTTAATAGCAACTTTGTTGTTTTTAAAAACATATCAAAAATGCTTTTGCAATTAGTTTTGTAATTTTTACAATTATGATTAAGACTAAAATAAATAAAAAGGAAATTTCCTAAGTTATATAAAACATTAAAAAAAACTTCTGGTCTAATTTTGTATTTTTCCACAGTAACAGAAATAAGAAAGCGATTTTATAAAACAGACTTCTGATGAAAAAAGATCAAAATGTAATTTGTAGAGGAAACTTATAGATTCAAGGTATAATTTAGTAGCATGAGAATGTTGATCTTTTCTCGTCGCATATGAATACAAAACATGTATAAGTGCATACTCACAGTAACCAATCGACAGCAATGATGAGCGTGACATCTTCAGCAGGCAGTCCGACGGTGTCCAATACCATCACCATAGTAACAAGTCCGGCCTGCGGAATACCTGCGGCGCCTATGCTCGCAAACGTGGCCGTTACACTATAGACATACAAGACCAAAAGTTATAGATACAGAAGTGACAGTGTTCCGTTGAATATTAGTGGGGGGATGACGTCATCTAGTGGACTGTCAAATGATATTGCGTGATTGATAAAAATATTGAACGGCCTCACAGCTGACGTAATTCATTAACCAGGTAACCCGTTTATTTCTAATAACCTTGCACAAGACATGTAGAGTATTAAATAGAATAGAATAGAATAGAATCGAATAGAATTTATTTCTTTCAACAAAATACAAAAAACCCGGGTCGCAGTGCCAAAACCCTGCCGACAATATAGTGTATTTGCTTGTATAGGGCCGTGTGGTTTTATACTTTTATTATGTGAAATTAAGTTTGTTTTTGGGGCAAAATAAAAAATTTAACCCCTTAATACACCCCTTAAAATAACATTTTTTTTCTTAATTGTAATATTATTATCAATCTAACCTCTACATTGAATTAAATACACCCTTCAATAAATAAGTCACTATCTGCAAACTAGTGTTTTCATAAAATTTGTAAATCCGGTCCTGTCGGGCCGATTTTATTAAAATTGTGGGGACACTTTTTAATCACTACCAAATGGTTAAATTTCAATTTTGAAACGATTCGGAGAATTTTTTCGGTATTTTGAGGCCCAAAAACATTTTTCAACCCCTAAAAACTACCCTTAAAATAGCCCGATTAGGCCCATTTTAAATAGGCTTCTTGCGGTGATGGATTTCAACACGTGGGCCAAATTTCGTTGAAATCAATTAACTTTTTCGAAAGTTATTGCGCGTACACATATATATATATATACACATATATATATACACATATATATATATATACACATATATATATATATACACATATATACACATATATATATAAACATTTTTAAAAATGGTGCCAAAGTGTTTAGGAGGTTATGAAACGTCGAGAAATTTTGGTCCGACCCCTAGGTCCCGCCATCCGACCGACGCCAATAGTGTATGTTGCCATATGGCAAATACACTAAAAAGAAAATATATATACAGTATCGTATAACAAAACAAAATTGATTGAAATATATAGGCTTGTTCTAAGATTCGCGTCTTATTGCCAGACGCGGGCAGGTAAATACGGAACAGCCTATGAGTTTATTGAAGTGTAGCTTCTGATGCAAGTTCTGGTCGTTTAACGTGTTCGTTAAATATTTAACGTTAACGATGTGACCATGGCAACGAAAAACAAATCATATGATGTTAATCTCAATTCATAACATTTAAAGACCGCATGACCTCAGCTGTTGAGCGTCTATAATCTACAATCTCTCTCTTTAAAAACAGCACGGCACGCTTTTTGAAGGTACCTAAGTTATTTCACGGGGTAGTGCACATTAGACCAGCACCTGCAACCATCAATGACCTCATTTTATAAGTCTTTGATTCTTGGGCGTTAAAAATTGTCCTATTAGCAAAAACACTTGCACTGGGTCATTTTTTCCAACGATTTGTTAAACATTATTTAGCACTGATCATTTCTCTTTAGTTAATTTAAATTTAAAGCGTCATTAAAATTATAAAAAGAATTTGTATCTTAAGTTTAAAAAATAATATGTCTAGCAAGTATACCATTTTTTATCATCAGAGAATTTTAGGTTTTTAGAGGCACTCAAACATTTTAATGAAATCTCTGAAATTAGGAAGCATTTACATTAATTAATTAAAACTACAGAGGGTGTGCTAGCCCAGTAAGATTTTGTGTCATTCAGTATACAACGTCATATTTGCGTATCAAACACTTCATAATATGTCTATATAGGCTTGTATCCGCTCCGTGCATGTTAAACGTGTGCATCAGAAGAGCCTACAACTATTTCCGGTCTACGAGATACGTTCAACAATTGTGAAGGGTTTAGTTGGATGCAAAAATAAACGATATGAGGCGAAGATAAATAGGCTCTATTATACCTATAGAACATATGCTGCAACAATATCCCCTTGCTTATCAAATTCTCAAAGTGAAATTAAATTTTTGCAGATTCACTGTCTGAAGTTATATTTAAAAGATTTTTTATATTGGTATGCACCTTACATAACATTCCAAGAAATTTGGTCCCATACACCTGCGAACAAATTGTGCAAACTAATGCTAAAAGTTGTTGTGCAAACAAGGTCATCATACACTATATGCATTTTATACAAACTTTAGTTGGATTTGTTGTGGACATGTCGCATGACGATGCAGCGCGTGTTTAGATCTAAATAATTGCTGTTGCGATGAATATTGGTGTTATAAAAAAGCAGAGTAAGTATCTGGATGGAATATCTCATTTTAGCAGGCAAAAACTTCACTTGAATTCATCAATTATTTACGAGAGGACACCACCACCTCTGGTGAATTATTGGAAATGGTGACACCACTTATACAAAAACAACGCTGGATTTTGAGATATTAGTTGCGCAATACCCAGTGTTGTGCATTTAATTTCAAATGAGTTTGAATTTCTGCTGCTAATTGCGCAGCACGTCTAACATTACCATATACTATACAAATACTTGCACAGCAGCATCCGTTGCGCTATTTGTTCGCAGGTGTTAGCGCCTATGTATTTTTCACTAAATAAATTTGAATACAAAGATACGGAAAATATTTAAATCAAAATTTTTATTCTGTTAATTTTATATGTACACTTGAAACAGCCCTAATAAATAATTTAGCTCCCTAGTAACATTGAATTTGTCCAGGAATACAGCAAAATCGCGCATATACTATATATGGTACATATCCTTTTTCCGGTTCAACTGAAATACTAAAATGTACAGGTAAATTACATTTGCTCTATGAATCAGATATCCTCAATTCTCTTTTCGCAATTTACATGCTCAAATAGCATTTCCTCATAAACCTCGAATGTAATTTCATAGTAGAACATAAATATAAAATTATATCACTTCTGTAAAATAACCAATTAACAGCATCGTAAATTCTTACAATGGCTAAATAGGGAACAACGCCATTCGAATACCGATCTGCACAAAGTAATATACAGGGTCGGACTGGGCCGGAAGGGCCCGGGTGGCTCCCCACAAGTCTGGGGCCCGAGACTGGATAATGGTAGATGGGATATTTTTCTATTTCATTTCTCTCTAATGTATGAACGAACTATCTGATATAGTTTACATTTAGGTCGCAAGAGCTGGGACCCTATCCTACCTACCGCCTGGCTTGCGGCAAGCCCCGCAAACCTATAACCGTTACAGCGTTTTCGGCACGGCTTAATTTTAATCATTCGAGCTGAAATTTTCAGAGAATCATTTTTTCAATGTAAAGAACCATTTTAAAGATTAGCATGTAACAATTTCCAACTTGTCAAAATAAGGGCCAGTCTATTATTAGACTGGCCTTTATTTGTATAAGCCAATTTTTTTTTCAAATTTTTTGAGTTGCTACCCCCTGAAATGGTTCTATATATTGAAAAAATGATTAGTTTAAAATTTCAGCACAATTTATACAATTTAACCCGTGCCGAAAACGTAGAGAGCTTTGAAAATACGTTACGTATAGAAAGCAAATTCCGAAAATTAACTTTTCCTATGTATCTGGACAAATCAATTCGCCTCTTAAACACATCTTAGGACTTCTTTAAGATTCTTTAAGAATTGGTTGGCGTTAAGTCATAGACAAAGTTACGCACTCGCACTACGGAACGTAATGCTCCGTGTGGGGCCCGCGCAGGCTGGGGCCCGGCTGGCAATCGCCACCTCGACTATATGGCCAGTCCGACGCTGGTAATATATACTAGTAATTTTCCTAAATAGATCGTTTGAATTTAAAATAAAATTTATTACATTAAATTTCAGCTAACATTAGTATAGGTACCTAGCTATTATTATCAATAAAATCAGTAACTAAGTAGTTGAAGTTGTATTGTATCATTGACTTATGCTAAAAAACTGGTCATCACACGATGAAAAAAAATATATACATATATATAAAAAGAAAATAAAAATCGTCGTGACAAGTAGGCATTGAAAAGAATTGAACAAAAAAAAAAGTTTTTCGAAATCGGTTAAGCGTTAAGCCGTTTATCCGCGTGAGACAAAATACTTTCTTTTTTTTTTAATTTAGTAAAGCCGGTTCGACACACTAGGATCCTTCACAGTTGGGTTCATAAGTAACATCGCGAGTCTAGGTTGAATTATTAACATCACTATTGTGTTACGTCGATGGGTAGTTTCCGTTTTAGCCTTCTTGCAGGAGGATTGTATCCCAGATTAAAGTGGGCAGCCCCTGAGCACTCTGTTAATTTGTTATGAAACTTTACGGCGCACTTTTTTATAAATTGAATAACTGTTGCTATGGCTAGTTCGCTGTGTATGTGTGAGTTGCGGATGAACCAAGATGCATCAACAATTATGCGAAGGATTTTGTTCTGTAAGACCTGAAGTTTGTTAATGTATAATTTGGAGATGCAGTGCCCCAAACCACACAGCCGTATGTTACGACTGGCCTGATAACTGATTTATACAGCAATTTTGCATACACAGTTTTCAATGGTGACTTCCTATTAAGTAAGGGGTATAATAAGGCTAATCTTGCGTATCCTTCATTGAGTTTTTTGTTAATATGGTAGCCCCATGTTAATCTGCGATTCAGATAAACCCCTAAATATTTTATTGCACAATCAGCAGGATTCCAAGCTATTTCATTATTATTAATTTTGATATTAGGTGGATTGGTTGACCGTTTCAACGTAAAAATTTTTGTTTCACATTTAGTATAGTTCAGTTTAATGCACCATTTATTAAGCCAATTGGAAATTTCATTTACCGAATGTTGTAGATGAGTGGTTGACCCGTTTTGAGTTACAATTGCAGAATCGTCTGCGAACATTGCCAAGGCAGCATTTTCAGAAATAGGAATGTCGTGCACAAATATGTTAAAAAGGGTCGACCCAAGGACTGAACCCTGCGGAACTCCAGCTTCAATTGTTTTTTCAGAAGAACGAGAGTTGTTTATTTTGGTAACAAAACTTCGGTTTCTTACGAAGGAAGCGATAATGTTCGTGAGGTAGCCAGGCAAGGTTAATTTCATGATTTTGAATAAGAGGCCGTTTGTCCACACCTTATCGAATGCTTGGGCTATGTCTAAGAACATGATGGTTGTATGCTTCTTATGTTCAAATCCGCTGCTAATAAGTTTAGTTAGACGAAGGAGCTGATGCTGTGTGCAATGTTTGCTTCTAAATCCAAAATTATGCGGCGGAATAATGTTCCTATTGCTCAGCTCGTTGTTAAGACGAGTCTGAATGATTCGTTCGAGTAATTTGGAAGCAAGCTTATAGGTCTGTAGCTGAATGGGTGTTGTTTATTTTTATTAGGTTTGTGAAATAATAAGATTTCAGCTCGTTTCCATGAATTTGGAAAGTAGCCAGTTGTTAAGCACGCATTCATCAGTGATGTTAGTTTAGCAATAATTTGTTTGTTGAATTTTTGAGAACCCTGTTGGGTATTAAATCGCGTCCTGGTGCCCTTTTGGTTGGTAATCTGACCTATATGTATTGTATAAAATGTCGTTATCTGGTCAGTGAGTCAAGTTCTCAGAAAAAGGATGCATTTATGTGCAACCAGGGTTCAGAGGAAGAAAAATATAGGTTAAGGCTGTCGGAACGCTCTGAATTTTGTTTGTGTTGGGACCCAGCGGTAAGGAGCGAGGTAGGCAAAAGACATATTGTGGGTGTGACTTTCTTTAGCTCTGTCTCGCTCAAATCATCCGCACGTTTCAATTTTTGGCTGGTGCCAACTACGAGGCAAAAAAATGCTATTGCAAGGGTGCCGCTGTCAATTGATTACTCATATTTTTGGAAATATTTTGAAGATTTAAAAAACTTTTCCGAAAAAGGAAGAGACACTTTAGGTTTGTGATGGAACAGTTTTGTGAAATAAGTACGAATAAGGTCGTAGTGTGACATTGAAAACGTGTGTTTTTTTAGCACAATTAATGTCAACTTTTTTCTAGTAAATCGTACATAAATTACAAAAGTAGTCCATTAGAGACCTAGATTTGTCCTTTATCTTCCTTATAGAGAAAGAATTTTTGCAGAATGTTGACGAATAAGTCTACAATCAGTTGACAGCCGAAGCTCTATTTTTGGACTTAAATTCAGAGCGTTCCGACAGCCTTAAGAAGTAAATGTCACTTTTTTAGTTAGTTCAGCTATTTGTCAACGATAACGCCACATTGTATACAACCATCATGGCGTTATAAGGCATTTCGTATTTTGTGAAATAATAGAGAACTGTCAACGTTTATTAAATTTTCGTTCATCAATTTAAATAGTGTTGCGCAGTTTTAATAAAAAATGTGGTTTTAATGTGCCGTGGTGAAATGTTGCTGATATTATTTCGATAAATCGTTAAACAACTTTAGAATAATTAATATGGCTTTACACGTAAAAATTAACCAAAGCATGCTTGTCAACTGGCCAAATAATTTCCTTATGACAGAGCGTCTTGCAATCTAAACGTTTTCACTCCCATTCAAGCGTGCCAACAGATGTTTCACATCAAAATGCAATTTGCAAAAGGAAGGTGTTATTTTTTATTTTTTGCGTCCTGATTTTCGTATTCGAAAGTTGGTCGCTTTGCTAAGCGTAAACCCATTTTTCAGAGGTATTACAATATCAAATATCTACATTGTTATTCATTAGAAATTAGGAGTATTAGAACTCATTATAACAACATTATACGCATTAATGATGCTCATGAATTCTAATTAATATTGCGTATTAGATTTCATGACAGCTCGTTGCGCTCAGTTTTATATTTGACTGTTGTTCAAACTAGTTATTTCCGACAACAATACACATTAAAATCTTTCAATTAAAGTGCCACGTAGATATTCACGCAAGCTTTACTACATGGTACCAATATTAAATAATTAATTAAAAACACGAGTCGCAATGCCAAACCATGCCGACAATATAGTGTATTTGCTGCTGTGTATTTACACTGGGGTTTTGTCATTTGAACTGAAGTTTGTTTTTGAACAAAAGAAAAAATTTAACCCCTTCATACATCCCTTAAAATAATCTTTTTTTTATTTCAATATTATTATTAATCCAACATATACACCAAATTAAATAGATCTTTCAGTAAGTACACCCAGATCCACAAACTAGTGTTTTCATAAAAATTCTGTCTGGTTCTGTCGGACCAATTTTATTAGAATTTTAACAACACATTTTAATCGTTACGAATGGGTTAAATTTCAATTTTGAAGCGATCCTGAGTATTTGTTTCTGTGATTTTGAACCCATAAACATTTTTCAATCCCTAAAAACCACCCTTAAAATGAGTCAATTCGATTCATTTTAACTAATGCGATGATTGGATTTCAGTACGTAACCAAATTTTCTAAAATGGTGCCAAATTTTTCAGGAGGGTATATGAAACATCGAAAAGTTTTGGTCCGCCGACATCAATAGTGGATGTGCAATATGTCAAGTACACAAATAAGAACTATCTGCATTTTATTTTAGAAGCGACTTAATTTATAATATTCCGGTGCAGTCCGGTTTTAATATAACAATAGGAAACACGCAGACATGACACCCAAATAGGTCCTTGGATCAAGACTCGATGAAATTTCATCACTAAAACATACTTTGGATTAAAGGAAAATTTTTCAGCCAGTAAATATTCCTATAATAAAATGGTTATCTTCATAATCCACATTATTTTTTAATCTTACTTTTTTTCATATTGCATAGCTTTTTATTAATTCGAATATTTTCGGAAAATTTTAGAGGTATACATTATTGAGCTGACAGAAAGCACACTCGAACGAAGTACACATATTTCAATTAGAACTGAAATTTCGAGAGAAAACTAAAGTCCAAACATGGTTGCGGCAAATTACATAACAAATTGGATACATTTCTTTGATCTTAACATCAGCAATGAACGATATTTTATAGTGATTTTTTTATTCCCGAAGTCCAATTGTACGGTTTTGCAAGATTATATAACACGTTATATTGCATATAGTATACGTAACTGAGTTTGTAAATTAATGGCTTGAATATAATATAAATTCTAGTTACTTGTGAATTCACCACATGTTTGCATTTATTATTATTTATAAACTTAAGCATCTATAGCACACTTAAGGCAACGCGACGTTTAAAAACACATGTACGGAATGCTAATTTGTGCAAATAAATAATTATAACATGACTAATATTCATTAATAAATACGACACAATTATTTAGTATGACACATTGTTACTTCCATAAACCATTAATTACATGCCGACAGTGCGTGTATTATAATCAGTATAATTATCAGAAAAAATGTTTGCGTTTAATAATAATAATAATAATAATTTCTTTATTAGGGACTCGGACAAGCCAATGTTATCATAACGTTATCATAATAGTTCACTCATAACAGAACTATAATTTTCAAATGATTAATTATATCACTGTTAGAACAAATGTTTTTCACGGTTCTTTATGCACGTTTTAACTGTGTTACTGAAAATCAAATTCACAAAAACCAACAAATGGTACTGAAGTTTGGAGTCGAATCATGTGTAGTGGACAGGTTACTGCAAGGTTTGTAGAATAATATAGGTTGGACGTTAACACTGATGAAAGTGTGACTGTCAAACGTTCATTATAATTGAAAAATCAAGCAAAGGCTTTCGAATGATGTAAGTAGCCGATTCAAGTAATCACAGACGTGACCATTTTTATAGTCTCTT
This sequence comes from Venustoraphidia nigricollis, assembly GCA_034508555.1. Taxonomy (NCBI): domain Eukaryota; kingdom Metazoa; phylum Arthropoda; class Insecta; order Raphidioptera; family Raphidiidae; genus Venustoraphidia; species Venustoraphidia nigricollis. The sequence goes on from JAVRKA010000062.1 coordinate 2,346,295, forward strand.
AAGTCTAGCCTATAGTACTCTACGAACCTCGACGTTACTGTGCTACTTTGATGCCGTTTGTACCTACTTGTAAACATTTGTAAATTAATCTTAAAAGCAGTTTGAATCTCAAATATGACATCACAGAACAATGAATTTATGCTTCCATGGTGATAATACAACTGCAGTATGAATATATAAGATATATTTTATTTCTACAAAGCTGCAGACGCTATATAATAATTTGTTAAATCATTCATTGTTATAATATTTATTGTTATAATATTTATTATGATGAATTGATTGTTTTGATATCACACCGTAGAGTAATTGATAACTCATTCCGCCGCGAATGTGGAAAGATTTGGGTTTGAGTCCCAACGGTGTCGGTGGATAAAAAATAAATTGTTCTAATTTAGCATTATAACAATTAATGATTTAACAAATGCATTATGAATAATTAGGCCCACAGAATGGTGTCACGCTGAAGCCATATACTTAAAAGTATCATTTTATAGCAGAAAGGAATAAAATATAGCTCATTCAAATCATACTGAATGGCATTATGGCTCAGTTAATGACAAACAAAATATTTAAATACATTCTTCCAAACAATATGGTATTATTTTCACCTGAGCAATGTAATAATATTTAATATCTCTGGTTAGAAAGTTTCCATGCCTATATATGTTGAATACAAAAAGAGAAGTAAATTTTAAGTTGAGTATGAATGGCTCGAGTTCCTGCAGAGAATATTGTAAAATGCTAAGCGAACTGGAAACAGAACTCAAGTGTAAATAATCTTCTCATTTCTGTGCTTGTCTCAGGAACACGATTACCAATACGTAAATACGATATGCCCTAATGCTTTCAACACATAAATGATTACACGCTGCTGTATCCATATATAACCGGAAAACGAAATATAACGAGCATTAGAAAATATTTTAAGATCTGGAGATTGGAGAAATAGGAATACACCAAAAATTACCATAAAACGAAGAAAATTCCTTCAGCGTGAAATTTTGCTTATACGTCTTTTTTGACATAAGAATGAAGAATCCGAAGAGTTCATAAAAATTCAAGGGGCAAAATGTTTTCTGGGGATGCGAGTGAAGAAATTTTTGGGTAGTTCATTAATAGGTCTATAACACCGATGTGAAAATTTAATATTTTACACAGACGTGACCACTTTTATAGCCTCTTACGCCCAACCTCTCTACTAACCTTGAATCAAACACACTACTATCAGTAAAGAAGATTCACTTCCAAGTATTATATGTAGAAATTAGAAATACTGAATATACAATAATAACTTGTTTAATGTCAACAGTCTCCACTCACTCTATTCTCAACTTTCACTCGCTCGATCTTCCTGTCATTTTGTTATTTTACATTCTTTAAATTTTAGTTTTAGTACAGTGTAATCAGGGCAATTGTAGAAGTTAAGAAGTCAATTTGAGATTACAAAAAGATTTAGCTTATTAAAAGAGAATTTACCAGAACTTACCTAACCGCTACGATATTTCCAAACGATAATGGAATATTCCTGATCTGAGCAATGAAGATGGCTGCAATGGCTTCGTACAATGCCGTTCCGTCCATGTTGATGGTTGCACCAATTGGAATGACAAACCGTGAGACGCGTGGATCAATGCCCATGTGGTCCATGCACTGGATTGTGAGCGGCATTGTGGCTGAACTGTAAATCAAATATAAAAAAAAATGTAGCCGCACGGTAAAATTTCTAATCCACATTTTTATTAATTTTCAGAATCGATTAAAATATCAGTATTAATTTTAAAGAATAACCGCATTGTTTCGAATGATTTAACTTCAAATTAATGATTTTATGTGTTGTGTGCTCATTAAATTCATTTTTTTATAAATAAAAAAGAATAAACTATCGCCTTCTAAAAGTCAAGCTTATATGTTAGAATTCATATTATTGATTAAAAAAATTTACCTGGAAGCTGTTCCGAATGCCGTGGCCAACACCTGACTCATACCAGCAATGAACCTGAAGGGGAATTTGCGCGTGCATAAGAAGTACAATACCGACAGACTTCCGAAGCCGTGAATGAATAGACCCAACAGTACCGTTATGAAATACAATCCGAGTTTACCAATGATGTCTTCAAAACTGTCAATTTCCAGAATTTTAGCTGCCACTAAGAAGAACACACCGATAGGAGAAAGCCTAAACAAAAGAAAAGAAATATCTATTAGAACAGACCATTCCACCGTTTGCTCATATATAAAAATTTTAAATAAATATATATAAAAAATCGCGCACATGTATCAAGAACGGCCAGCGCAGCACGGTTCGTGAAAGTTAGCCATTGTAATATTTTACTTCGTCAAATCTCTTGCAATAAAAACGATGTTAAAATATAAACACAAAACTATTCTGCAGCTGTTTTCTTGATCTACATTTCAATAAATTAAAAATCATTTAGATCGAGGTTATAACTGTTAGTATTTGTTTTCGAAAAGGTTATATACTTAGATTGTTGGTATTTAAATATTAAAAGAGAAAAAAAGCGATATTCACCAGATAACCCATTGAGTGATGATCATCATTGCCTCGCTTAGGGTCTGGAAAAAGTCCAACAGTGGTCTACCAGTGTGGCCCATCTTTCCAAGGGTAATTCCCAGTACAATACTAAAGATAACCAAACCCAAAACGTTGGTCGAATCACTTTGATCAGGTTTTATTATGTACTCAGTCAAATTAACACTGAGCAGCTCTGAAAGTCAATTATAAAATTATTTATTAGTTTCATTCGCGATGTAAGTACAGTTTAGTTTAGCTATTATTAAAATGGATCACTGGATTTGATGTCTTGTTCTTATTTTTATGGTTTTAATAAGACATATTCAACAAGAATACTTAACATTTTTGTTAAGTACAGGATCCTTACTTCAATAATAGTATGAATTATTATATAATAATATAGTAATTTGAAAAAAATTCTATTGGCTCAGCCTACAATTTTTTATAGCAATATAAACAAGGCTTCGGAGACACTACTTTCCTACATCATTTTTTTGATATTACATATTTTGTTATTACAATCAATACGTGAAAAAAAATATACAAAAAAATGAGCCGTCGTAGGACGTACGGCAGATATAAAACATTACACAGTCATTCACGAGTAAAATGCCGACTCACTAACACACACGTAAAGTAGCGACTGTGTAGTGTAGAAAAGAGGGAAGCGCTCAGTATAGGTATTGAAAGGGAGAGACACGAAACTGGCCGAATGGAACATCGCAACGTGCAAGCTAAACGTTTTCACCCCCATCGAAACGCGCCATTAGATGTTTGACATCAATAACCGCCCAAATAAACGCGTATCAGTTGGAAGAGTCTGTATGATATAAAAAGTTAATCTGCACCCTGTATATACCCTCATTCAAAAATATGTTCTCTAGTTCTACAAAAATATGTGTTTAAGAATAATGAAGTTCGTCTAATTTTAGTTTTGGCAATTATTAGCGCCGACACATAAAAACTGAAGAAAAACAAAAGCAAAGGCAACAGCTGTGAAACAAATTTTTAAGAAAAAAAAACAATAATCATTATTTCTTTATCACGCGCACGTCTATTAACAAGTCGCCTGAATGGCGCCTTGAAATTTTGACGATTTTTTAAGAAAATAAATTTGTAAATTTTATTCTTCTAAAGATAAGAATATATTTTAATCTACGTGCTATATAACAAATTTGTTCATAAGAAATACAGCGTGTAAGAATTCTTCGACTTAGAATAATTTATTTGATAATGGTTTCAGCTTATTTCTTGGTAGCAAGACAGTATTACTGTTATTTGAAAATATGCCGCTAAGAAGCAGCTTGAAGATTCCATAAGTCCTAAGTATAATATTGTTTTTTCTATTATAACGATATACTTTTCAGAACTATGTATTTATAATTGTTAAAAAAATAACTTGCTAACCAAATAAAGATTTTATGGTCGAACTATAAAGTCTCAACGTTTTGTATCATTTTGAAGAGCTCGACTCATTTTTTGCAAATGTTACTCAAGACTGCTAGGTCCCGCCATCCTGCCCGAGCCAATAGTGTATTTGCCTAAACACTGTGTACAAACTAATACAATAAAAAGGAAAATATCAAAATAATAATAATATAAAACAAATTTCTTAGAATTTAATATTAAAATGTTTGAAAACTAGAATAAAATTTTTAGTGCATGGCCTAATAATTTATTCTTGTACCGGATGAAGTAAACTACTGAAATATCTGTGCGCATCTGGTTGTAAAAACTAGTTGATTTTTCTTTACGCAGTAACCTAATACTTTTCATTAAACATAATTAAGCTGTCGAAAAATTGCGCACATAAACAACGTACACTTAGGTTTAGACAAAACGCGTCAATTGGGCATTTGATTTAAAGAAATTATTACATTCTTTATTTGTTTTTACTAATTTAACATAAATAATATTACGAAACGAAAAGGAGAATTTTTTAAAGTCGTAATTGGTTATTAGCAAATTAATTAAAATGTTAAAACGTTATAAAATATCACGTGACTGCAAAAGAAAAAAACGTTGAATAAAAACACTCAATAAAATGTCACATCACTAATAGTTGCAACTTTCTTTTTATAACCTACCCTAACATCTTAATTTAGCAGCAAAAAATAAAAATAAACATATAAGTGCATGCCAACAGAAAATGTTTTTCAATCAAATTATAAATAACCTTCTGTCAAACCAATTTTCGTTATTTTTTAATTAATATTCCAGGAACAGTCAGTGCAAATGTCAATTTATGGCATTTTAAATCAGAATTTGATAATATATCCAAATCTGCGAACAAATTTGTGGATGTTCTTTAAAAAAAATGCGATGTCCTAAGTCTGTGAAAATTGGGGGTAAAAGTAACTCTCGAATATTAATATGGATTGTTCCTAGTAAACTATATACGTAATTAGGGGCATTGCTACACGTTTGGCTATTGCTGCAATAATATTTATTTTAAAGACTTGCGCAACATATCAATTATTATTACTATTACTTTCATAAAAATTGAATAGGGATGTTGACTATTTTTGGGAAAGTGTTTTTTAAATCGTGCATAAGTACCTAATATGGCCACAAATATTTATTATTTTTATTTAAATACGACTCACGCTTTAAAAACAAGTCACATGACTTGAGAATGATTTTATTACGTTTTATTTATTAAATATTAATTAGATTCCTTAAAAATAAGGAAAAATATTGTGTTTTTTAGTATTTCTATCATAGAAACTACCACTTGACGTTAAAATTATGTTTTTATTTGAACATAGTCAACATCCCTATTCTCGTATGTTTATTAATTCACCATTATAAATTTTCTATCGTTTAAGAAGCAACTGAGGCCGCAATTTTATAATTTAGAAAAATAAAAAAAATGTGAACCATAGTAATATTCATGGTTCACAAACATATTTTTTTTAAATAAATAAGATTACTGAGGTTCTATGGTCGGTCTACTTGCGAGCCACTACGCCATATTTCTTTTGATTGGAGCATGGGCAATTTTCCAATCTGTCGTAATGTGTACTCAATCGTCGTGCCAATTCAGACTACACCTACGCAAAATGTACTTGTGGACATTCAAATTCTCACAACAATTATCACAACTAGACTAGAGAATAAACGAATGATTTTAATAATCAAAAGGTTGCTAATCGAATGATTCATTCGAAAATATTCTTTCGCATGACGTAGGATAACAATAGAAGATGCGTTTTAATGTACCCAATACATTTGTGAAATAAACGTTTTTTTATACCCGATACTTTGATATGGTTGGAAAAACAACGTTAATTAGTAGAATTAGTTGGAATCGATTATTATCTTGTTCGTTATGTTTTCCATAATATGTAAAGCAAATTTCAGAGAAATCGATCTTGTAGACTTCGATTTTTTGTGAATCGATTCATGATATTTCGATTCGAATCGATTTAAAAAACTATCTATTTCGGAAAGAATCGCCATCCCTAACCTGCATACAGTATTTCAGAGAACAGACGCAGATAAAGACGTAAGTAATCATATTCAATATTGTAAAATACAGTGAGTATACCAGCTGATGAAAATCTGAGAGAGACACTTACAAAGAAGGAGCGTAGTATAATTTTATTACCGGAGAGTGTATTATAAATCGTAACTCATAAGCATAAAAATTATTCGAATGATTTTGTATAATCTCCACTTGAGGTATCTCGAGATATTTTAAGAATCGAATAGTTTGAATATTTTCACTCAAAATTTCCCATCTTTAATCGCAATTCCGCAACTCAACAAAGACATTATGTTCCTTCTAATTCATGATCTATGTGTCTTACTGGTAAATAATAGAGACTTATAATTTTACAAGAATCGAAAAAAATGCGTATTATTTAAACAAACTAAGGTTTATGATAAAAAAATATGCACAATGTATTACTATTGGCAGAAAATAACACTCATTTATTGTGCATTTATTGTGCATTTTAGCAGAGCTGGGCAAACTACTTGACAAAAGTAGTTGAGTATAACTACTAACTACTTAAGTAAAAAAGTAGTTAAACTACTTAGTAGTTAAACTACTCGTTCTTAAAAGTAGTTAAACTACTAACTACTAGTAGTTAGTAGTTAAAATTTTAACTACTTTTTTAACTACTATTATAATAATAATATAAATCTCTTTATTTATGTCGTACAATTTGCACATATAATATATGAAAATTATTTTAAATAATAAAAGCTGAGCAAATTAACAGACAAAATTTACTTATATTTAATAACAATACGACGTTCCGGCCAAGATGTCAGTCTTTTTCAAATGAATATAAATCAATAATTCTACAAAAAATAATTTACAACCTAGAATGTCCAAAAACGATATTTAAAAAAATATATACTGTCAATTGCCATCAAGTTTTGTATATTTTAATCTTTCTTTTTGACAGTCTAGGCTGTTAATAGTTTCTTAACTTAATGCTATTTTTGTTTTCTTCAACGATTATTATTTTTTGTAGTATCTTTTATTTATATTCCTTTGAAAAAGGCTGATACCATGGCCGAAACGTCGTGTTTTTATTAAATTTTGCAAATAGCAACGATGCGACTACCAATTCCACGTTGTAATTTCAAACTAAAACTCAAGCAACTGATATTGCATTATTTAAAAAAAAGTCTGATCGTGTTCCAGAATCCAGAAAAATACATAACGAATAAGAACTTGTTCTAGCACGTCGGTTAAATATAATATATTAAAATATTTTTAAAAGTAGTTAAAAGTCATAATAAGTAGTTAGATTACAAAAAAGTAGTTAAACTACCTAAGGTAGTTAGAACTAAGTAGTTAACTACATTTTTAACTACTTTTTGCGATTACTTGATAGATATTCACAATAATAGAGTATGATTACTATGTGGAGAAAAGTAGTTAGAGTACAACTACTTTTCCAAAAAAAGTAGTTAACTACTTTTGTAGTTAACTACTGCCCAGCTCTGCATTTTAGGATCATCTAACAAAAAGATATTATAACAAATAAAAAGCCTCACGTATGAGTATGTAGTAAATGCAAGGTACTCAAATGTCACATAATAAGAGTATAGCTAAATACGGTCACGATTACCAAAAATCGCAATTTCAATAATTTACTTACGGTTACATAAGAAATGGTGGAAGGAAAGGATCGATAAATGAGTTTAAGAAATTTGATTAACTCAAAAATAAATAATAAATAATAAATAAAAAAATATTTTGAACAGTAATCGCAACTAGTTTCGTTTTATTTAATATTCAAAAATAAATATTTTCAAGAAACGATTTTTTGTGAATACCTTATAATAATTTCTTTTAAAACTATTAGCCTGACCGTTTTAATAATAATTATTCGGAGATTAAGTTTTGTTAGAAATGGTGGAAGATACATATCAATACATGTGTTGTTTAATTTTACTATAATATTTTTTTTATAAATAATTAACGTTTGGCAAGCTCAGTGCAAATTCTAGATTTAATAAAAAGATCACTTCCCGATTTGAATTTCATATTTGTTTTAAACGTTTATCAGAACAACTGTGATTTAAATTTTATAAAAAAAATATAACAGTTTTACAACATAATTGTGTCGAAAAGCAATTTTGATCAAAAAAGGCTTTTTTTTACTAATCTTAAATTATTCACAATAATTAAAAGCTACATAGCTTTTTTTAAAGTAGTGAGAAAAAAATGCTAATTAACTCACCTCCCGTCGTTTCATTTTTTGGTTGAACTAGAACAGTCCGATGCTAGAACAGAAAAAATTAATGTTACACATTTTCCAAAATTAATTTACTTTTTTCTAAACTTTCAAATTATACTACTTAGTTTCTTTGCATTTTGTCGTTAAAAAGTAGTTTATGAATTTAGAGCGAGTAAGTAACATTATAATATCATTACTTTCGAGATACATACTGCATTTTTTGCACGCTGCAATAGCTGGTTTAAACTTCATTTTCAAAAATGTTGACAGATCGCTTTTGAGTAAAATGCACTTCTAATAGTCGCACGCGATTGCACACATCGTCGCTATGATTTTCTATTAAAAAGGTAGCACGACTACGTTTCTTTTACTTTCCGCAACTTTACGGCACTAGTATTAAATGTGTCATTTTACGACCGCCATACAGGCGCGAAAAGCAGCTATTTTACAGGGGAATGTGCAAAAAGTTATTTTCATGTTTTTTGTGAGTTCATTCGGTAGTATAATTTGACAATTTAAGTCCGTTTTATAACACCAGAAATATCTAAAATTTCAGGAACCTTAAAATACATATCTCAAACCAAAAAAAGATTCTTTAACCCCTAGTAGACTTACTGCATATCTATCAAGGTTGGCGGAATAATACAGGCTGGACGTTAACATTGTTGAAAGTGTGACTCGGCGAGACGGGAAAGAGGACTGGGTTTGTAGGCCTTGAGACCTTTACCCGAACTGTCAAACATTTATTATAATTGAAAAATCAAGCCAAAGGTTTCGAATGACGTAAACAATCGACTCAACCAATCACAGCCGTGACCACTTACGCCAAGCCTATAGTCTCTAATAAGCTTGAATAACAGTTACATCATTATACTGATTAACTATCAGTATAATGATGTAACTGTACCTCTTCTCTCACACGGTCAGTAATATTGACAGTATTTTGATTAAGATATACTGGCACTTTACTGAAAAAAATTTTAAAAAATGGTCGTTAGCATTACCGACCCCCTGTGAATTCCCGAAAAGAATAACTTTTTTCCTAAATTGCTTGATTGAACGACAAACTGCCTGCACTAATAAGTAAATAGTCACTTGGCTTAAGACGGTCCTGCTTGGAACCCAATCACACATTCACGCATAATGTCTACAGACAATTGAAACTTCTACAGTCGGGCTCATGTATTTTCAACTCATGTATTTTTAACACCATCCATTTTCAGCTGATTTTACTCACGTATTTCCAAGTTTTTAGTCCCTACTTCTCACGCAGAGTCTACGCTGCTCAGCCGATGGAATAATGCATTAGACAACATTTAACTTCACATTAATAAAGGTTTTTCTGATTAGTCCATGACTGCCACGAAGTAAAAAAACCCGGGTCGCAGTGCCAAAACCCTGCCGACAATATAGTGTATTTGCTAATACAGGTATTGTGGCTTTATTACATGAACTTAAGTTTGTTTTTGGACAAAATAAAAAAAAAAATAAACCCCTTAATACACCCCTTACAATAATAATTTTATTAGTTGAAATATTGTCATAATCCAACATCTGCACCAAATTAAATACGACCTTCAGTAAGTAAATTCGTATACGCAAACTAGTGTTTTCATAAAAGTCCAGTCCTGTCGGGCCTATTTGCTTATAATTTTAGAAGAACTTTTTAATTGCTACTAAAGGGTTAAATTTCAATTTTGAAACGATTCCAAGAATTTTTTCGGTATTTTTGGGCCCAAAAACTTTTTTCAACCCCTAAAAACCACCCTTAAAATGACCCTATTGAGCCCATTTTAAATAGGCTTTGTGCGGTGATGGATTCCAACATGTACGCCAAATTTCGTTAAAATGAATTAGATCCTTCGAAAGTTATTGCCCGCAAATATATATAAACATTTTTAAAAATGGTGCCAAAGTGTTTAGGAGGCTATGAAACGGCGAGAAATTTTGGTCCGACACCTAGACACCTAGGTTCCGCCATCCGACCAACGCCAATAGTGTATGTTGCCATATGGCAAATACACTAATGAAGGAGAAGTTGAAAATACATAAAACGATTGGTTCCGACAGGTTGAAAATATATGAGTTCTACTGTACTTGAGTTATAAAATATTGCAAAGAAAATGTCAAAAGTTTATATTTGAAACACGTTTTCCGAAAAATTAATGCTACAACGCACAAGTTTAACTTCTAAAAATGTTTATTTTTGTATATTGCTTACATCATTTGCAAGTATGTCAATGTTTTTATGTTGTTTTGTACTTTAAACTAACGTTTTCAGTTCAACTTGTGGTAATTTCATTCTTTATTTTCAGTAAGTTTTTTATCACGATTCTAGAGAAGCATCGATGTTTCTTCAGTCGAATTATATATCAAAGACTTTATAACAAGAATTTATACTATTTTTACTACTTGATAAAAATATTATTTTAATATCAGATTTTCGGGAATTACAAGTGTGCAAGTCAAGGTCGAAAGTACATCGAAATGGTTCGTGTTATCTTAAACACAGTCAGTGCATTGTCGAACTTGGCTCATTGACACACTACCGTATCTCTAGTCTCTAGATATAAAATGCACATGTAAATTGCTATATTAAATCTGTCAATAGAACGAAAGAATAATTTGAATGGTAAACAAAAGACTACACGCAAGCGTCCATTATACTACAAAATGAGGACCCGTGAACCAATAAAATGTCATCCAATCGTATTCAGTTTGCAAAAAATTTCCGTAAATTTTGAAATACAATGAAAAAACAAAACCCATATAGGATCACTCTCGTTTGTCTGTCTGTCTGTCACACCTTATTTCCTCTAGATCTACTAGACGAAAAAAGTTGAAATCTGATACATATATAGAGACAGAGGGTCCAATCACGGGCGTATAGCGTAAATAAACGAATTCAGATTTTGGAGGCCACATTAGAAAAAAAAATATTCTTCAAGTGTATCGTGTGACATCAAGTGACAAACTCGTTAAATGATATTAAAGAAAATCGAGCATTCCCCTCCCTTTATTTCCAAAATTACAGAGCTTAAAATTTTGAAAAAAAATAGGAAATATAGGGCTTTATTCATAGTTCATAGGAAAACCTAAACGAAAAGTTCTCACGGAACACGGAATGGTAGAGAACCCTCTCAACTCAAGTTCGGCTTGCCCTTTTCCGATTTTTGTTTGTCTGAAATACAAATAAATTAATGCCTGTAAAAAAGATTAAAATCAAATAAATCTCAGAATTAAGCTAATAATCCGTACAGCGAAAGTCTAAATGATAAAGCTCCTATATTGCAAGTAAATTGAAAATTCCGAAAAATGAGATTTTGCAAACAATTAAATTTTCATCATGCGTTAGCTGTTAGACAAACAACCAGTGGTGAAAAAATCCCCGAAATAATTATCTGTAAAATTGTATATAAGTTTTACATTAAAGTAATTGGTGAATTTAGTATACGTAATTATTCGTTGATCGTCTGGAAATAATAATTAAATGGCTAATTCATCCATTCTGCACGTTATATTTGATAAGCATACAAATGACACAAAATTGAAGTGAATACAACGACGCAGCGATTGAATGAAATGAAATTATTTCTAATGATCTGCACTATTATATTATAAAATTCTTCATATGTAACTTAAAAATTTTAACATTTTTTTTAAGTAAAACTTCTCTAGGCGCAATATAAGGAGTAACTCAGATCTTTTCTACCGGAAGTAACTTTTTCTACCGGAAGTAACTTTTTCTCACGGAAGTAACTTTCAATTTATGCAAAGGATTCTTATCAACATATTGGTAAGTTAGAAATTTTATAACGTAACTGTTGAAGCTTTTTACTGTTGTAAAATTTCTAGCTTACCGACGTAAATTGTACCAACTGTAATTTATTCATTTTGTTACGTGCACTATTTAATCTTAAATTTAATTTAGCAAATTATGGTCTATTGTCTGTGTTATATTGTATCAAAGAATATCCGTTCAATAAAGCAACAATTGTTGTAAAAATATGGTGAATTTTCAATTTGCAAGTGATAATTTCCCAAAAAGTGAGAGTTACAAAAAAAATATATTTTAAAAATAGTGTTATATAAAATTCAAATAACATGACATTTATTTTTATTTTAGTTCAATCGTAAAATATCGCGCGTAAAGATTACACACAAACGTTTTTTTAAATGTTCCTTATGATTAAAGAAGTGCCACAAGCTATGTTTTAATTAACGTCTTGAATTAATTTTTGAGCTAATAAATTAATTACAATTTTATGGACTTAAACCAGACTAAAATCAATTGCCCCACCATTTATGCATAGTTCGATCGCTCGTAGTGAGATCAAGATTATTGGTCGGAGGGGGTAAGAGAGCTGACAATGGGAATGGGGAGATATTATAAATGTAACATAAGATAAAAAAATCTGAAAAACGGTTGACTGTAAACCCTAAAAATATTCCTTGAGCTCAAAAACACAATTTATTTATTTATTTTTAATTCTAATTTTGATGTTCCAAAAAAAAATTTAGGTCATATCATTTGAAGGGGAGAGGGGTTAACGATTTTCTTATTTTCTCTTAGACAGGGTACAAAGAGGCGAGGGTCTGAAATATTCTATAAGAGTCCGCTGCAGGATATATAAGCAGCAGGCAATCTACAAATCCGGACAAAACCGGACCGAGCTGCTAAGAATTCTATAAAATATTTCCAAATATAAATTCAAAATATCGCAAGCTTCGTTTTTAGTTTAATATACATATTATTATGTAAACAAAAAAAATACTTCATCCTGATATAGTGTAAAGTTAGAAATCATTTTGGTTTGAAGTTTTTGACAGATTCAGTTTGTGCCACAGAATATGATCAGGAATCAATCCAAATATAAATCAAATACACTCACCTGCGCTATAGTGGCTTGTATCAAATTTGGCGGGAACAAATTCCTGAAAAAGAAAAAATAGCGTAAAGTAAGAAAGTAAGAAATAAATACCAGTAGGTATTTTGATTTAACATCTCGAAAACTAATCGAGATAATAATTAATTTAGATTCTTGTGTCTGGTTTAAAATCCTATTAGAAACGACTGTCAATACTTGACGCCACGAATATCATAATTTTCTTCGTGCAATTTTATGCGATAATATACTAGCCTGGGTCGTGCAAGCAAAATGACAGAAAGAGATAGCGAAAAATGTGGTAGCCATCCGTCTTTGTTTAACAACATACAAGACGGACCAGAAAGAGATATACATATATCGTGTTTATCGTCTTCCTTTTCCTGTCGGTTTGTATGCGCAGAATACAATTAGCACTCCATATCTACAGCTCAATGATAATAATCTCTCGAAACTTCAAGTTAGTTAACGGTTACTCATTTGCTGTTCTTGTGGTTTACATATCCGCCGTTTTATTAAAAAAAAATTGTTATAAATAAAACCAACACATTTCGTGGTACGAAAGCTTATCATATCATATTTTAACCTCTTTAAAACACCAATTCTAATCTGCACTTAATAGATTTAATAAAATGTGAAAGCAAAACAGCGTGGCATGAAGCTTTGCTAAATAGCCCAGTCAATGAAAACGATCAGATGTAAAGTAATCTCATAATCTATAGGTAAATGCCTTTTCAACAGAGATTGGCCACTATGGCACCACAAATAAAGTATTATTATTATTTATAGAAAACAGTATCACGGGTAATTGGAATAATTAAAAAGCAATTTAAATACTCATTGATTGCAACGTTTATATTGATTTTTAATTATTCCAATTACCCGTGATACTGTTTTCTATTACAACATATATCTGGAATTGAACTTTAAAGATGAATTATTATTAATAGTATTTCGTGATATCGTCAATAAATAAATTCAGTATAAAATATGACTAAATTTCCGTGCTGTTCAAGTTTATATAAAAAAAAACATTAAAGATGTACATCAACCGTTATATAGTCGTTAGCACACACGTATAAAGAAAAAAGAAGAAAAAAAATATAAAGGAAAAAAAGAATCATATTAAATGAGATCGAAAACGGTGTGGTGAAATAAAATACAGTGGACCCCCGGTAATCCGGCCCCTGTCTAATCCGGGACCCCCTGTAATCCGGCATGGTCTATTATTTATTATTGAATATTTTTTTGACAATCTTCGCTAATGCATGATTGAACAAGTTCAGAATACATATATATAACATATAGAATCTTATTATTGGATCTGTAATTTGTCGGATTACAAGGTACTCTTTTGTAAAAAAATCCGGACTATATATAGAGGGTCTTAGGCAGTACTCTATAATCTGACAAATTCGATAGTTCGACACTGCCCTGCAAAATGTTTGTCGGATTACCGGGGGTCCACTGTACTGTCATCTTTAACCCATTGTGTGCTAGTGGTACTCAAAAGTACCGCTTTTTTGAGCCTCTGTATTCCCACAAACATATTTTCGTCATATAATTCCAACTAATTCTAACTAATAAAACTTCAAACAATAGTGACACCAACCTAACATAATATACGTACAGGATCTGTAGTACAGCTTTAAAGTACCAGTAATACGAAATCAACGATTTAGTGAGCTGTTTTAGAGAAATTCGTCTGGAAAATAACGGTACGTTTAAGTACCACTAGCACACTGTCAGACTTTTAGGTCTGGCACACAACGGGTTAATGAGGTAAGTAAGAGAGTCTATTAGATCAAAATAAAGTCTTATTGAACCATGCATTCTATCGTGTAATTATACAATGGGATAGCGCCATCATACGAGAAGCAGATACGGGACTGAGCTACGGGTGTTACTGCTAACACTTATCACTGGCGCATGTGCACACACACATAGTTAACAGCATATATTTGAATATATTAAACTTCAAGGTCTCGTGTATTAAAAATAATAATGCTCTAGGCGGGCGTGTCAAATTCACTAATAGTTACGGTGACGCTTAGAAATAGTCTTCTGGTTTTTATCGTCTTGAGTTCGTATTAAGCATTAATTTAAAACTGCAACAAATTATCAATGATGGATTTATAAAAGACACATCTAAACACTGGCCTAGGACATCACCACAAAGGAAGCACCACAAAAAGAGATTACTTTTTTGAAGCGAAGCTTTTTTCGGATGTTACGCGTTCGGCTGCTGGGGAGTAAAATGAAATAAAGCATCATACGGCACCGTTAACTGCGCGAGCCCGTTTTGATCACGCTTAGTTCTTAATGTATAAGAAATTCTAATCGAATTTTTGTGAACTTTTATACGTGCAACAATTCTCATGTTTTTTTAGATTATACTATAACATATACCATTTCGATCAATTGTCAGACATGCCTCAGTGGTGGGGTTTCTGCAAACTATTACCGTAATATTATAAAACGGTATTGATACACTTTCGATCATTTCTTATAAAACTGATATACATAGTTTATTATAAAATTATATAAATAAAATGCAAATATTAAATTGTTAAACTAACTGTGGTGTTTTTTTAGTTTGTTTGTATATAGGCGCGCAGTAACTAGACTATATATTCGCCAATTTTGTAAAATTGTGTTAGAGTATTATAATAATATATTAATTATATTTTATGATGTTTAGTCAAATAAGTCGACACGTAATTTTTTTCTCTTTTTTTATGGTTTCAGAAGTTAAATGAGGTGTGCCACTTTGCACTCTTTTAGAATAGTAAGGAACTTTTTAAATTAAATAAAATATTGTTATAAAATCGCCACAAAACACAGACCTAACCTACTTTTAGTGCCACTGTTAATGGTACTGCTGCACTTAACAGTTGATCACTCAGACATAGCTGAGACGAAGCAACCCTTTCTTATAATATAATAAGTGCATAAGTGATACCTGTCTACTAATTACTAATTTATCTATACGTAATATTATAAAGAGAAAAGATTTGACTGTTTGTTCCTCAAAAACTACTGAACCGATTAAAAAAAAATCTTTCACCAATAGAAAGCTCTATTGTCAACGAATAACATCATAACATGAGCTATATTTTTTTCTTTAGAACATGAACATTTTTAACACTATATATCAAAGTCTCGTGTCACAATGCTAATATCCGAAACCGCTCAACCGATTTTAATTAAATTTTGTAAATGTGTTTTGTTTGGTCCAACTTGAGAGATAGGACAGTTTTGAACTCCACTATGGTTGTCGCCGCCGAGTTCATCACACTACTGTTGTTGACACCTAGTGGGGCTCCACTACTGTTGCCGCTGCCGAGTTTCATCTCAATTGAATACGAAGTCGAGGATAGCGACTATTATTTATAAATAATCAGATTTCTTTTAAATTAAACGACGGGTGAAATCGCAGGGTAGCTATATTCTATAAATTACATTTACGGCCGAACGAAGCCGGACCGGGCCGCTAGTTGTTTGTCTTTTCGCCTTTAATTGTTATTCATTTTCGAAAGTTTTATGAAAGCTACAAAACAGGTATTTTCAGCAATGAAGAAATACACTTTAAAACTATTTTTATTATATTTTATACTTTTTTTATAAAATGTTCACATAATAGCTAATAATATAATGTACATTGATTTCTAAAGACTAAAAAAAAACTTGTTTGTCGGACTAATTTTCCAAACGATTTCGCCACTATGTCCTGTACTAAATTTAATTTTTCAGTAAATTAAGTTCTTTAAGAAGCATTAAATATGTTTTCAACGTATGTATTTAGAAATCTTTTTTTGTCTCCATTTCTTCGCAGAACTGACTATTTATAAAGGAATCCCCGTTTGCGACGCACACTGGTGTACTGTACATGTAGATAATTCAGTCACAGTATAGGCTAGTATATAGGCAGTGTTGTTGCATAATCGAAAAGTTATTTGACACACGTCGAACGTTGTGTCGATTATCACTGTTTATGAAACAGAAATAAAAAATGTATGCGACAACAAATTATAATTAATGTCAGATAAATTATTTAAGGTGACTGTTTACCAGCTGTTCAATATGCCTCCTTTTTTACCCACATAACTCTATCTTACGAGCAGTCGGACATGTCTGTGCATATAAAATGCACACAGGTTTCTGAAATTTCTAATTTGTATGAAAAAGATTATTCAATCTTTGATGTTAATGCTTCAAAATAAATTTGAAATATATACCAGTCTTTCCATATATGACTTTTTTTACAATTTAATTGATCGAAACAAACGATTTAAAATCAGATAAAGACGAGAAAATGAGCATGTTTTACACAAATTTTTGTACAAAAAAAAATAAGTTTGAATGAAAAATTAAATAAATTTTGTTTTAATAAATTGGCGCCAACCTTAAAATTTAATTTATTTTCTCTTTTTCTTATATTAGTTTCAAGGCCGTACATGCAGTACATACATACATACATACACTTCTTTTTAAAAACAGTGCAAAAATACTGTAATGACCTTAAAACATAAAAATAATATGTTGAAAATTTTGATTTCAATTTTCGTATCCATTACAATAACTTCCGCTATACATATAATATGCCAGTTTTATCCTCACGTTTCCGTGGATACGCGATATTTCAGATCTGTCTTCAATATTTTTTATTTTGTCTGTCGTATATTGAAATTTCAAGTTTCTTCTCAGTCACTTGACTAGAAAACAATGCTTTTATCTTTCTATCCGAATCAGAGATGTCAGTCGACAAGATCTTTCTACTTTAAATCTCAAGTTTCTTACTTTCATACTTCACACTTCCGTCAATAGCCAAGTCCTACATTCAGTTCTTTGTTCATTTCTTGCTAAACTTGATGATACTTAGAATACATATTTAACTTGGCAATTTGCCTTTGCTCTCTTATTAGTGAAAAGTAACACAAAATAAATGGAAATCTTATAAAAATTGTACATATTAGGCGTGTTTGGTATCGTACTTCGGTTCAAAAAGTGTTAACATTTTTTACTCTATTGCGTTTGTTATGCAATTAAAGGAGTAAGTTACATTGATCTGTTTGGTATGTTTCACTGTAATGTATTTTGTAAATCAGAAACAGTCGACCGGTTTTGGCGAATGAAGTATCACTAGATTCTTCTGAACACTACGAGCAGGAATACTATACAAGGACTACGAACTTCATATACTATAGGTATATAAAAAAGCTTCCTAAGAGGTCATTTGTGTTCTGTATGTAATCGAAACAATCAATGTCTATGATCGAAACGGTGGAGGCGTTCATGCGCTAGGGATGTCAGAAGTGCCAAAAACAAAAAGTATCGATATATATATCGTATCGATATTTTTTTTAAGTTTCGATGTCGGTAGCGATATATTTTTTTTTAGTATACATATTGACTAGCTTAATATAATCTCAAATAGCAATTAACAGACATTATTTCTAATAAATCAAATAATAAATAATTATCTGAAATCAAAAAAACAACGATAAGAATTTTTTTTGTATATTAATCAAACGTCTAATACCTTCAGGAGCAGATAATTTTAGAGATTAATCAAACAATTAATAAAGCCAGGAATGGTGAACCTATGGCATGCGTGCCAGAGGTGACATTCGACAGAAAATTGTTGGTACAGCATGAATTGAGGTGTAAATCTAAATAATTAAAAATATTCTAGGTGCTGTAGAACTGAAATGAAATATTGCATGAATAGCTATTTTGACCATTTATTATTCCGAAAATATCGAAAAATCCGGTGAAAAAGAAACGTGTTTTACATGTAGTACTTTATTCACTGTTGTTGTTTTTGGAACGCACTTAAAGTATGTTCCAAAAACATATGTAAAACACATGTTTCTTTTTCAGTGGAGTTTTCAATATTTTCGGAATAATTAAACGGCCATAGTCAGTCGCGGTAGTACATACAAGTGTTGTTACTGGAGAAAAATATCGGTTTTCGATACTCGGAATTTTATATTGATATATCGATATCTCAAATGTCGCCCAAAAATATCGATATATCAAATAAAAAATATCGATATTTTTTCGACATCCCTATCATGCGCTTCACATACCAATTATAATAGAACGGTAGAATTTTGACACGGAATAATTTCACTATATTGATTTACTGAGTCAAAATTAAAATTAATTGTTAAATTGTAATTGATCACTTATTAATATGAAATTCTTATAATCCCATGACTATTTTAACAGTTTACTTATCTAATACGTGTTTGCTTACTTCACATGTATTTATGATATCTGAATTCACGTCAGTACAACAGGAAAATTAGCGACGCTAGTGATAAAAAAGAAAGTACTAATATGTACGATTTAGTGGACAGATTTTGTCAATTTCTTCTTTGTGAGTTCGTAATCTTTGTTTAGAATCCATGACTGCGTGTGTCATAGAGTATATTATATGTTTCTAGAATAAATGATTTGAAAAAAAACTGGAAAAAATAAAATCTATAATTGTTTAATACATTAATTTAGTACCTATTCAGAATGTTTGATGATCTAAATCAAAAGTTCTCATTAATTTTATAGTTTACAAGGTCTTCTGGCACGACACTGCCCAAAAAATTATTTTTGTTTTGAAATAGTAGTTCAATAGTGGGTGTAATAAATTATCTGATGAAGCCAGAACGTATATTTCGAAACTCTTGGCACACTAACAAATTCTTGGAAAATAATCGAAAAAAAAAAAGTTTTCCTGTAGTTATAATTTATACAGCAAAATGATATGAGTACATAAATTTCGTAATCATTTTGAAAACCGTAATTTTTTTTAAAGCCTGCGTACATCTATCCAACACGACCTGCTGCACGGTTCGTGAAGGTACCAATTTTATTAATAGCGGAGTAAAGCACATTAAATCAACACCTGCAACCAGTAGCCAGCCACGACCGTCAATCTGTCACCTGCAATTTCTCTCTAAACGTGCTGAACCGATCTAAAGTTACAGACAGCGTTGTCAGAAAATCTAGTTTGAGAATGACATTTTATTGTGACCACATATATTTCTCTATAAAAAAGCGTTGCAGACCCTGCTCGAAAAATAATTCATTAAATTATATGGAAAATAACATTTCTCTATGGATTTTGAGCAAAATTTTGCTTAAAAAGTGATTTTTTCTATGCAATCAATCTAATGTTCTGCAACGCAAAATTGAACAACTGCAGTATCGACATTATTATATAACAACTGTATTACATTAAAAGATCGCGCACACTTGTCAAACATAAACCTGCACGACCAACACAGCACAAGCCTGCAACCTGCACGATGTCGCACACTAAAGCAGCTAATTTTAGTGTAGGTTTCGTGATGTGCGGTAAACATTTTTCAGTTTACAGGTAGTTTTATCAATGCAAATTTACTAAAGAGCTTGATACATCACTAGCACACTAGATTGGTTAGCACGGTTAGACAAAAATTGCGAGCGACCGACTGACGGTTGTTGCCGGCTGCTGTTTTAATGTGGGATACTCCGCTAAAAACACGGGTACCTTCGCGAACTCGCTTCTCTCCTTCATGTTGTGCAGGTCGTAAGTACTTGATAGATGTGCGCGGTCTTTTAGGTCTCTAAGAAATCTCTGTCAATGCGTTCTGCCAGTGGAATAGAAAACTAGATAGTACTAGGGATTGCAATCCAGCAGCATTTTCAATCCAGCTGGATACATTGCTGGATTAAAGCAAATCCAGCTAGATCCAGCGCGGATCCAAAATTAATCGATTTTTCAAATAAATGTAACCATTTTTTAACTTTAGAAACTTTAATACCTATTTATATAGATTTACATCAAATACTCGTTTTTTTGGCGTCAGTAAAGTACCCTAATAGTAAGTAATAGTTACAAGTATCCGGAATGTAATTATTAATTATCACAATAGTCTTAAATCACATAAATTTATATTCTAGATATCTGAAATAGTTATTCGTTTACCTATTTTACAAACTATGTAGATTGTAGTCTCAGTTTCTCAGTCTCAATAATTTTAGAAATAAAATTGCGTTTCCTGCTTATAAAATGTTTAGTTAACTCTTATTAGAAACAAAACTTTATATTAATATAAGTTAGGTGTATTATATAATTTAAGACTTGACTTGTCTTTTAAAGAATAAAGCCAATCAATAATTTATGTAACAGTTTTTTTTACTTTTTTTAAAGTAAGATCACAAAAAAGAAATGTTTATTGATGGTGTTATCTCCCTGTCTACTTCTTAAAAAACTGCAAATATACCCGCCTATGGAAAGGGCTCTCCTACCTCTAAGGTTGGTTTGAGAGTCATCAAATAATCATAGATTAAAGTTAGGTTTTCACCTCTTACTTCCTCACTTTCATAAAGTGCCTTTTATTTCTTCAATATCTTATCATAATCGTTCTCAGACCCAGTTAATACTTGTTTTTAGCTGATTGCGGATCCGCTGGATCTAGCGCCACATGCTGGATCCAGCAAGGCCAAAAATGTGCTGGATCCAGCTGGATTGCTGGACCCAGCATTGCAATCCCTAGTAGGTACCATATCAAATGCCCATAGGACGGCTACCTTTTTCTCTTACAAACAAAAGTATAAGGTATAAGATAGCTACTGAGATTCACACGCCCACTGGAGGGTTAAAGTGATGTTTCTATAGTTATCAAACAGAATCGCGCAGATCTGTGTAGTGTTGACGGACGGGTGTCCCCATGCAAGCCGGATACACGGTGACATGTGAGTTCATTACACAACTATATCAATATTTCCTGTCCCAATAAGCCATGTCCTGCTATCCAACTGTGTTAGATATCACATACCTATATTATCATACCCACTCTATAGCCCGTCGTCATCATGTTGTGCTCTACTCGCTAACTTGGAGCGATACCTACCTTTGTGATCACAATTTATATCTATGGGCCAAAGACAAAACCTCATATATGATATATGTTCTGTGTCTTCAAATTGATTTTTTTAAACTTTATTTTGGGTACCATTGCATAAATTCCAAATTTAAGTTGCCATCCAACACCGAATTTTGGTCTTTAGAGAAGAGTCCCCAACCATTGGAAGAAAAAAACTCCAACGCCCGGTAAACCATAATAGTTAATTTTATTTGAAATATCTTCTCATAAACGATTTTTTCCGGAAATAAAAAATATTAAAAAATTTGAAGACGTTTTTGACATGCCTTGTTTATGAGGGTCGAACAGATCTACCTTAAAACAAATTTTCCAAGTTTAAAATTTGAAACTTAGTGTACATATAAATGAATACTTTAGGAACGTATTCTCAAAATTTGAAAACGATCCACCGTTTAGTTTCTTAGAAAAATAGTTTTAAAAATGTCGTTTTTTAAAGTTCTTATATACGACACACAGACTCTTATGGCTGACATGCTTTCGTCACGTCTTTTTCTATTATTTTTTTTATATTTCAATTTTAAGGAATAAAAGACCGCATGTAATAAACTTGAAGAGTTGCCAAATATTATAACATTTTAACAATATAGCGCTACTGTAGTAATTATGTAAATTACTTAAACTTTATTTTTTAATCTCGTTTATCGACACTGAACAAATTAGTGAAGGTTTGGCAATACAACCTCAAAATAACGAAGTCATTTTATTACTTTCTTTTATTAAATAAATAACAATTATTAATTTATAAATTTGTTATAAAAATTCATTATTCTAATTTATATTAATATAACGAATTTATAAATTAATAAAAACCCGGGTCGCAGTGCCAAAACCCTGCCGACAATATAGTGTATTTGCTTGTATAGGGCCGTGAGGTTTTATACTTTCATTATGTGAAATTAAGTTTGTTTTTGGGCAAAATAAAAAAATTTAACCCCTTAATACACCCCTTAAAATAACATTTTTTTTTCTTAATTGTAATATTATTATCAATCTAACGTCTACACCGAATTAAATACACCCTTCAATAAATAAGTCACTATCTGCAAATTAGTGTTTTCAAAAAATTTGTAAGTCCGGTCCTGTTGAGCCGATTTTATTAAAATTTTAGGGGCACTTTTTAATTGCTATTAACGGGTTAAATGTCAATTTTGAAACGATTCTGAGAATTTTTTCGGTATTTTGGGGCCCAAAAACATTTTTCAACCCCTAAAAACTACCCTTAAAATGGCCCGATTACGCCCATTTTAAATAGGCTTCTTGCGGTGATGGATTTCAACACGTGGACCAAATTTCTTTGAAATCAATTAACTCTTTCGAAAGTTATTGCGCGTACACATATATATATATATATATATATATATATATATATATATATATATATATATATATATATATATATATATATATATATATACATATATATATATACATATATATATAAACATTTTTAAAAATGGTGCCAAAGTGTTTAGGAGGTTATGAAACGTCGAGAAATTTTGGTCCGACCCCTAGGTCCCGCCATCCGACCGACGCCAATAGTGTATGTTGCCATATGGCAAATACACTAATAATGAGTCAAAGTAGTGTTTTAATTTTTTTGTTTGCTTAATTCTTCTAATAGTTATAAACATGCATTATTAGTGTATTTGCCATAAGGCAACATACACTATTGGCGTCGGTCGGATGGCGGGACCTAGGGGTCGGACCAAAATTTCTCGACGTTTCATAACCTCCTAAACACTTTGGCACTATTTTTAAAAATGTTTATATATATATGTATATATATATATATATATATATATATTTATATACGTATATATATATATATATATATATATATATGTGTACGCGCGATAACTTTCGAAAGAGTTAATTGATTTCAACGAAATTTGGGCCACGTGTTGAAACCCATCACCGCAAGAAGCCTATTTAAAATGGGCCTAATCGGGCTATTTTAAGGGTAGTTTTTAGGGGTTGAAAACTGTTTTTGGGCCCCAAAATACCGAAAAAATTCTCCGAATCGTTTCAAAATTGAAATTTAACCCTCTGGTAGTGATTAAAAAGTATCCCCACAATTTTAATAAAATCGGCCCGACAGGACCGGATTTACAAATTTTATGAAAACACTAGTTTGCAGATAGTGACTTATTTATTGAAGGGTGTATTTAATTCGGTGTAGACGTTAGATTGATAATAATATTACAATTAAGAAAAAAATGTTATTTTAAGGGGTGTATTAAGGGGTTAATTTTTTTATTTTGCCCAAAAACAAACTTAATTTCACATAATAAAAGTATAAAAACCACACGGCCCTATACAAGCAAATACACTATATTGTCGGCAGGGTTTTGGCACTGCGACCCGGGTTTTGATAATTATACTCGAAATCCATATGATATATTAATTTTATTTATTATAAAAATGGATATTTGTCTGTTTGAGATTAATAGACACCGTTTGACCGATCACTACAAAAATTGGCACATATATATGTATTTTTTCATGGAGAAGATTTTTCTATCCACTTTGTTCTAATTCACCACTAGAAGACACCAGGTGTAACCGAAGGCTTTACTACCGTTGTCGCTACCGTGTTTTATCTCAATCGCGTGCGGAGCCCCGGGTAGCGACTAGTATAAATATATTTTTAATTTTGAAAAACGAAACACAAAAACTGCTCTGACAGAAAAATGGAGTCCGTTTTAAAGTTTGTTAATTGATGTGACAGTTTTATAATATTCATGGTTAGTTAAGCATAACTATCTTCACAACATTCCTAGCTAAAATAAGACTTTTTAGTGTATTTGCCATAGGTAACATACACTATTGGCGTTGGTCGGATGGCGGGACCTAGGAGTCGGACCAAAATTTCTCGACGTTTCATAACCTCCTAAACACTTTGGCACCATTTTTGAAAATGTTTATATATATATGTATATATATATATGTATATATATATATGTATATATATATATATATATATATATATATATTTATATACGTATATATATATATATATATATATATATATATATATATATATATGTGCGGGCAATAACTTTCGAAAGAGTTAATTGATTTTAACGAAATTTGGCCCACGTGTTGAAATCCATCACCGCAAGAAGCCTATTTAAAATGGGCGTGATCGGGGCATTTTAAGGGTAGTTTTTAGGGGTTGAAAAATGTTTTTGGGCCCCAAAATACCGAAAAAATTCTCAGAATCGTTTCAAAATTGACATTTAACCCTTTAGTAGTAATTAAAAAGTGTCCCTAAAATTTTAATAAAATCGGCCCGACAGGACCGGACTTACAAATTTTTTGAAAACACTAATTTGCAGATAGTGATTTATTTATTGAAGGGTGTCTTTAATTCGGTGTAGACGTTAGATTGATAATAATATTACAATTAAGAAAAAAATTGTTATTTTAAGGGGTGTATTAAGGGGTTAAATTTTTTATTTTGCCCAAAAACAAATTTAATTTCACATAATAAAAGTATAAAACCACACGGCCCTATACAAGCAAATACACTATATTGTCGGCAGGGTTTTGGCACTGCGACCCGGGTTTTTTTTTTAATTTATATTAATATAACGAATTTATAAATTAATAATAATGAGTCAAAGTAGTGTTTGAATTTTTCTGTTTGCTTAATTCTTCTAATAGTTATAAACATGCATTATTCTAATTTATAATAATATAACTATTAGAAGAATTAAGCAAAACAGAAAACTTCAAACACTAATTTGACGCATTAGTTTCGCTGGAACCTCCTTAACGAATCAACAATGTCATGATTTCTTTTTTTTTTTCACATTACCAAAACCGTTTGGAACTACTGATTTTTAGACACAATGACGTGATTTGAGGACTATTGTACTAAGAGAACAGAATGTCAGGCTGAGAGGTACGGCGGCTGTGATATAAATACACACAGTCTACACAATCTACTTATACTATCATTGGCACAAGATACAAGTCGTAGGAATGCTATACGTACGACTCTTTTCCTAACGCAAAACTATAAACATATCTTATAAATTTATTTCAATCTAAAAATAAAAAAAATGCAGTGAAAGTCGAATATAACGACGCTACCTGAACCGAGAAAATCCAATTGTTATAATAGTAGGTTCAGACTCACGCTAAAGTCAGCTTCGATTGCATAATTATTTTAAACACTGAACCAAACATTACGTTGTTCTAATGAAAATGTTCATATTTTTTTCAGCGATAATAATTTTTTTCGTTCTTCACACTAGGCGAACGCCAGCATCAGAATGATTTTTAATTGGTTGCTGGACGCCTCCTGCCCAGACTACACGATAAAATTCCGTGAGTTTTCTTTTTTAACAAACAAAACGTGTAGCATCGAGGCTATATGCGTTATTTTAAGATAAGAAAAGATAATACTACTAGATTTCTGAAGCTGAAGATGTAAAAGAAGGTGAAGATGATGAAGTGGAAGAAAGTGAAGATGGCATGCTGATGGTGAAGTCTATATGGTGAGCTTGCGATGATGCGAAGAAGATGGCGATGGTACTGATTGTTGTTGACCTAAGATATCAAATTCTCACGGCGCTTTAAGCTGTGACAGTTCTCTGTGGGTCATCCTTATATTTTACACATAATCACTTCGATTTAAAACAGAAGGTAAGTAAAATTATAATTATTTATTTAATTTCTTATTAAATATTATTTTATTCACTTATTTTAGTTATTTGTATTTGGTGTCAATGTTTAGAATTTATTTGTCAGGTTGGTGCAAAAAATAGGAAAGATTATTTATGGTGCAAAAATCATATTTTAGGATATTTTCAACTTTAAATGGTAAGTTATAATACTGCTCTTTCTTTTTGGTATTTGTTGCAAGTTTCAAGAATTTTTGTTTGTTTTCTTTTGTATCTAAATCCAAAAAAAATCCGGTCCGTTCGTTGATTTGAGCTCATTTTTCAAACAGACGACCATGCTTGTTGGATGACGACGAAGTTCTTGTTGTGATGTGATACTTTTTAAACAATGAAAGAATGAAAAAAGCGAAAAAAAGGAAATTTTGGGTGCATTCAATCTACGTAGAGAGATTTTCTATAGGAGCTTTCCAAATGGTGATGTGTTAATTGAGAAGTGACGAAGTTAAGTTCTTTAATTATTTCAGAATGTCTATAACTTACTCCATAATACGGCCACAATTTATAATTCATATACAAAAACAGCAGTTTTATTATAATATAAGCAATATAGCATAGGTGCATGTCTGTCCAACAAGTGTTAACAGAGACATAAGAAACTATACGCCAACGACTTCCTACCCGACTTCTTACCGGCCGGCAGGCGGTGACAAATCACCCATTGAAACGTACCGGAGACGAATTTTAATCGTGTCGGATAACTATGAACTATGCCATACAAACTAATAAGCCACAAAGGCATCCGATTAAAAATCGTTCCAGAGCCCGGCTAGTGTGAACGAGCTCTAAATTTTTGGGTTTATAATTACAGTGCAATTCTAAAGAGTCTGCTCTTCTCTTAACTTTTGAACGATTAGTGAATTTAACACGCGTCCTAATTATTATTCACAACTTTAAGTAACATTTTCTCATAAATAATTCTCGACGAATATATAACTATTGTATAAATTCTGGGTTATGAGGCTTAAGATAAATAACTTGAGATAGTAAACAAATTGAAAGCTAGAATAAATCAATCTACTCACCGCACCAAATCCATAAGCGTATCAATAGTCAGAACATCTCTTGTGATTTTTTTAGCTGAATGTTCGAAGCTATCCCCAGCTCCGCTTCCTGGTCTGATCGTAACTACGAGGACAATTCCGAGTACTACAGCCAAACACGTGGTTGTCATATAATAAAGTATAGACCGTGCCGCTATCTTCTTAGATTGGCCCAAATCGAGCGAACCGATCGCCGATATGATGGACGACGTGAGCAAAGGAATGATAAGTGATTTCAACATTCGCAGAAAGAGATCTCCTGGGAATGACAGATACATCACTTCGCGCTTCGTCCATTTCTCTTCCTGTGAAACGCGAATGATGAATCCAAGAACACAACCGCCGACTACACCGGCGATCGTTAACATTGTCAACAAGTTCTCGCCAAGGAAAGAGGTCACCTTTCTTTTCGGCTGCGCCATTTTGATATTACTCTAAATGCGTTCCAAACTATAAATTTCGATTGCCGACGTCTTCTCTCTAGAAGACCACCGGGCGGTTTCTGAAAACAAAAAATGCATTATTCTAAACATATTTTATTATCGTATTATTGTATTTATAATAACCAAAAAAATCACAATTGGATTTTTAAAGAAAACATTTTTAGACATAAATAGAAAGATTACATACACGTTTTATAGCAAAAGTGTTTTTAATCCTACTTTTACTTAATAATTATATAATTTATACTTATTTCAATAAAGATTAATTTTGAAATTAAGTTCTGATGACCCACAGAAAGCATTCGAACGTGAGTGACATCACAAACATTACTGGCACACTTTGTAGTCCAGGGTATTTTTTAATTTAAAATTTTAATTTAAATCGTTATTGATTAGTTATGGCTTTAAAAAATGGTGTCTTTTCTATTTCAACACTAATAAATTATAATAAATTATTAAAAAATAACAAAATCCAACAATCCTATTAATTGGTATAACTGCAGTCTAAAATTTGAAGAATAAAAATTGTTGATTATAAACGCTCAACATGTGAGGTTGTTAGATTCTATTCTAAAACTCGAAACTTAAATAAATAATTATAAGTTTTCAATAACCTATTTTAGAATTACGATAATTAATAATATTATTGATAACAATCAATAAATAATTTTCCCCAAGTGTCCACTGAATATAAACTTTTGTTTCTTTTATCGGATATTTATGCGTAGTTTTTGACCTGTGATCAATTAATAATGATGCAAACAATATCCAATAATATATTTCAGACTTACAACTTCTGTTTTAAACGTAGGCGATAAATTTATAAACAAAAAGTCCCTTTGTTAGTTTATTTAAAAGTTAAATTAGCACATTTAAACAGAAAGTGCCACTTAAAAAGCCGTAAAACAATGTCAATAATAAAACGTTCAACAAGCATGCCGTAGCCGTACTGCAGTTGCATATAAATGCCGATTATTATGAAGTTTATGTCCAGAGGTATTTGTGGAAACGTTTAGTTCCGATTACCTATCCACTCTTGACGAACTAACACTCCCTGTTAATGATGAAAGAAGTTACTAGTGTATTTGTCATATATTATGGGTCGGATCGATGATGGGACCTAGTGATCGGACCAAAATTTCCCGGCGTTTCACAACATGCTAAGCAACTTGACACCATTTTTCGAAATGTTTAAATATATTTTTATAGTCTTTTTTTTTCTTTTTGTAAAATATTTTTTTCAATTTTTTAAAGTTTTCTTCATTTTTTTATAATATTTTTCCATTTTTTTTATTATACGGCGGAAAACTAGCGGGATGTGCACTTTCATTTTGCCAACTATTTGCCTTCTTTTCTCTTTATTCAGTTTACATACAATACATACATATATATTTAGCTCCTTGCATGCTTAATGTGTCCATGCTTTCAATATCTTCCATTATTTTCACATACAAATTTCCTGTAACCACCTTATGATATCTGTTAGTTCAGTTAAGTCCAGTTCCTTTATTAATTTCCTTAAGACACTGCCCCACGAATTCATTCTCCCATCTTCCAATAGCACAATACCTCTTTCCCATGCCCGTGAATTAAATTCAGGTAATAATTCAATGCTTTTTTATATATATGCTGTCACTGATACATGTCCTACTTCTAAATATACCGCAGAGTTGACTGTAGATTTAGTAGAGCCTAGTATTTCTTTAAAGAATTTGGATCCTATTCCATTTGTACCCTCCATAATTTTGCCGATACCACAAATTTCACTCGCATAGGTATACAGGTTGAGAAGCAATTTAGACGGAGTATTTTCATTCTTAAAAATTAAATTCCTTACATAATATATGTCCCTATTTGCATTTTTAATAATTTCTTTTCGATGAGTACTCCAAGAGCCATTATAGCTAAAGTACTTGAAATTAAATAAAAAAGATTTTTCCTAATAATAGTACTTGAAATTATTAACTACCTCTACATTTTTACTTTTTTAGTACTATGCTTTGCTTCGTTTCATCCCCTTGCTAAAAACCATAAGTTTCGTTTTCTTTACATTTAATTTCAGATCCCAAATATCATAATAGTGCCCTAATCTTTTCAGTCCTCTTTGTAGTTCATCTTTTGTTTGTGACAGAAATACAAAGTCATTAGCGTATAACAACATTTTGATGTCTTCATAAAATATAATATATGGTGCGTCGGTCTGTATAGGTTCCATGTAATCTACTAAATCATTAATATATAAGCTAAAAATCAGTGCTGACATTTGACATCCTTGCCTTAGATCAGTGTTTGACTTATATTCGGTTCTGTAATTTGTATCCTCTCTAATTGTAAACGTTGTTTTCTTGTATATACTGGCAATTACTGTAAAAAAATTCTGAGATAGACCGTATTTCTCAAATTTCGGCTACAGTAAATTTCTGTTCACTGAGCCTTCCCAAAGTCTATGAAGCGGCAATGGAGTTTATTAGTGTATTTGCCATATGGCAACATACACTATTGGCGTTGGTCGGATGGCGGGACCTAAGGGTCGGACCAAAATTTCTCGACGTTTCATAACCTCCTAAACACTTTGGCACCATTTTTAAAAATGTTTATATATATATGTATATATATATTTATATATATATATGCGTATATATATATATATATATATATATATATATATGTATATATATATATATATATATATATATATATATATATATATATATATATATATATATATATATATATATGTGTGTGTGTGCGGGCAATAACTTTCGAAAGAGTTAATTGATTTTAACGAAATTTGGCCCAGGTGTTGAAATCCATCACCGCAAGAAGCCTATTTAAAATGGGCGTCATCGGGCCATTTTAAGGGTAGTTTTTAGGGGTTGAAAAACGTTTTTGGGCCCCAAAATACCGAAAAAATTCTCAGAATCGTTTCAAAATTGACATTTAAGCCTCCAGTAGTAATTAAAAAGTGTCCCTAAAATTTTAATAAAATCGGCCTGACAGGACCGGACTTACAAATTTTATGAAAACACTACTTTGCAGATAGTGAATTATTTACTGAAAGTTGTATATAATTTGGTATAGAAGTTCGATTGATAATAATATTGCAATTAAGAAAAAAATTTTATTTTAAGGGGTGTATTAAGGAGTCAATTTTTTTATTTTTCCAAAAACCAACTTAAGTTCGCATAATAAAGCCACCCTGCCTGTATAAGCAAATACAAATTGTCGGCAGGGTTTTGGCACTGCGACCCGGGTTTTTTCTTTTTCGATCGAGCGATCTTTCGGTAATCTTATTTGGTATCAAGATATTGTAACAGTACTGTACCCTTATCTAAAGCGAGCTTGGACAGGTGCTAGCAGTTCAATTTATTCCACCCTGTTTTGTAGACGAAGTGCCCAAAATTTTCAACATAACTTTGCTTAGACATAGCAATATTGTTCACATACATCACCCTTACCTTTATATAAATTATTTATTTCGTCTGTGTACCATTTATCTGGAAACTGTTTAGCATTCTATGATTTAAAATTTCTTTGAGCAGCCTAACTATATTTTCATTTACAGTTGAGAATTTATAAAATTCACCGGGGAGTCTTATCTTAAATCTTCCTTGACAATTTTGAACCAAACAGCTTGACTCATTTTGCTATTTAATTCCTGAACATTGTCTTTTAGTTCTTTTCTCAAAATAATTGGAATTCCTCCCGGAGCGCGCTCTGCATTATTCTTCTTTTTAACATCTTTTCTTGTAAATTTTCTTATCTACGTATTTTTTATATTTTTTGTAGTGGTTACTTCTGACACAGTACTATAATGTTCATAATGATAGTTGCAAAGTTGGATTCAACTCTATCATCTACTATCACATCTCTAAATCCATTTGTCGTATCTAAGCAATAATCGACAACACTATTTCCATTATCACCTATGAATGTAAACTCTCCTTTCATATCATCTTTCATTAGGCATAACTAAATCTGTTTTTCTGCACTAGCTGTATCCCATAATTGTTCACATGCTTATGTTGACTGACCCTACCTTTAATTATATCTCCAATATACACATTTATATAATCATTTTCATATTCTTCTATTTCACTCGCACGAGCGTTGAAGTCTCCAGTTAGAATGATTCTCTCCCTTGTATTATATCTCTTTCATTGTGTCAACCTCATTTCTCAAACCATTAAAAAAGTTTGTATTTTCATATGTCGAGCCAATCGGGTGATTATATACTATACCAACAATATACCTGAAATCTTCCTTGACAATTTTGAACTAAACAACGTGACTCATTTTGCTGTTTAATTCCTGAACATTGTCTTTTAGTTATTTTCTCAAAGTAATTAGAATTCCTCCCGAAACGCGCTCTGTATTACTCTTCTTTTTAACATCTTTTCTTATAAGATGTAGCCATTGACAGTCAATGTATATTTACGAGATAGTCAAGTTTCAATACAACAAGCGATATCAAATTTCTTTATGTAATTCATCAATTCTCCATTTTCACTCCTATTTAGTATCCCTTCTAAGGATGTTCAAAAAGTCCGGAAACGCTGAAATATATCAGAGGAATGGTGTTTTCATGGAAAATGCTCCGAATAAAAGTTTTGCAATTTCAGGGAACGCTTATTTTGGTGACAAAAATTTCACCCGCGGAGGGAAAGGGTCAACTCTAAAATTACAAATTGCAAAGGCTATTTTTCTCTATTAGATCGTATTTTCCCACAAATCTAAATATCTTTTGTCCGAGAAATTTTTTTTCAAGCTGTCAATCACGAATAGGGCTTTAAAAAAATTCTAAATTACCTCTAATTCTCTGCTTGAAAATTTTCACCTATTCAGCAGGAGGTTGGAGGTAATTTGGAATTTTTCTCAAGCCCCATTTATGAAAAAAAAAATTCTCGGACAAAAGATGTTTATTTTTGTCTGGAAAATACAATCTAATAGAGAAAAATAGGGTTTGCCATTTGAAATTTTCGAGTTCACCCCAACCTCCAAAATAAACGTTGCTTGGAATTGAGAAACTTTTATTCGGAACATTTTTCATGAAAATACCATTTCTTTGAGATATTTCAGCGTTTCAGGATTTTTGAACACCCGTATATTCCACACTAATATATTGAGAGAAAATTAATTTATAACTTTTACTGTGTTCATAAATTTTAATTTAGAATCAAATTTATGAGTAGGTTCCTTAACGTTAATTATACTTAACGTAGTGATTTTATTATTTGTTAATTCGTCAGTGTTTGAAGTTTTTGTAGTTTAGTGGTAATATTAGAGGTAGTGATTTTATATAAGTCTAATACTCGCAAGCATGGCAGGGCGTGATCTGAATAGTGTTCGGTTAATTAAAGTGTTTGTTATAGTGTGTGTATACACTATTACAAACAGATTCCTCCGTGAAATCGTGATAAAGAATCCCAAAGGCGGAGGGACAGTAAGAATAACATTTTTTCACTAAAAAAAATTGCCACTATAATACAGTATAGCTTATTTATCGGCCTAAAATATTCTACTTATAGTCGTCACCAAACAGTAAATAAAAATACTTCACAAATGATTTTTTATGGTTGATTGTGATTTCTCAATTTTTTCTTCAACCTTCTTTTCAACAGTGCGGAGGGACAAGTCACTGTTCTCTGTTCCAACGGACTTCTTAAATATTTTGATTTTTTGTATCGCGATTTTTTGGGGCGCTTATTTCGAATGAATTATATTAGTAAAATTTTTTTATATACATTTTTAAAAGTTAGTTTATAACTTTTATTATAATAAATTTTATTTATTTTAAATGTAGTTACAACTTCTAATGACATTCTTAAATCTAGATTTAAGTCGTATCAGACACCCAACAATATGGTAAGTAAGGTCAGTTTTTAAATTCGTAGGTCGTTTTACAATTATATACATCATTTATTATAAACAAAGCGGTTGTCGCATTTTGCCGCAAATGAAATGCGCAAATGAAATCCTGTGGGCCCTTCTATGGATCTGAAAAAACCCTAATCCCGCACTGTGCATGGTTTTTAGTATAATAAATGTATATAATCTCTCACAAGTACAACTCGGAGTTGTACTTTAAAACTGTGAGACTGCCTCTTGGGGACGCAAGGAATGAAATTGATTATAATATTTACTAATTACTAAACATTTTATCGTAATATTGTGTGGCTTTATTACTGAGCTACATAATATTATTACGTTCAACGACCGCATATTAGATTGGTTCAGTTGAAAACTACTGAGGGTTAAATGGTTTTTGTTCAACGACTCAACAATCAACGTTTTTCTTCTTAAACTTCCTGGGTGAAACTTAAATTGAGCTTATAACTTCAGATTTAAGTGAAATTTCGTTCAAATTGTTCAAGTTTTTCTTTCTATCATTTTAAAATATCTTTTATATATCTGCTTTTAAGAACTGAATCATCATTATTGTATTTGCTTTATGGCACATACATTATATTAGCGTCGGTCGGATGACGAAACCTTTAAAGGTCAGACCAAAATTTCTCGGCATTTTATAACCTCCTGAACAATTTGGAATCATTGTTGGAAATGTTTATATATATGTAAGCGCGACAACTCTCAACAAACAATCGATTTAAACGAAATTTGGTTCACATATTGGAATCCATCACCGTACGAAGCTTATTTAAAATGGGTCCATTTGGGCCATTTTAAGAGTGGCTTTTAAGGGTTGGCCCATGTTTCTAGGCCCAAAAATACTGACAAAAATCTCAAAAATTTAATCCACTATATTGAAGATTAAAATGTGACGTCAAAATTTTAATAAAATCGGCCAAATAGGATCGAACTTACAAATTTTATGAAGACGCTAATTCACGAATGCAGATTTACATACTGAAGGGTGTATCTGTTATCATTAACTGTTATCACATTGTCTTTATTAAAGCGTGAGCCCGTCATTAAAATGTCAATATATCGGCCTGTCTTTTTAGTCTACAGTTGTAATTTTCAACCATTCATATAATTAAAAATAAGTTATCTCAAAGGCAAAGTAATTACATTTTAATTAGTTTGATACTAACTAAAATATAAAAATTATCAACAAAGAAATATTATAGAATATAGATCAGTGGTCATCAATTATTTTTACTGTAGGTCCATTTCAAAACAGTGTCAAGTTTTCACGATCCAAAATACTTACCCCCCCCCCAATTGACTCCTTCTATCGCCCCTTCCACCATGTTACCAACTACTCTACTAACCTAGGCTACTTGCTTCGCAGTAAAACTTTTCTTTGGAATCAGTTATCTTACGTGCAAAATACAAGAGATACCAGTGAAATGAAGTGAAGTGAAGTGCATGAATCAAGTGTTTTATGATATTTAAAATACAATAAAATTAATTTAAAGTACATATTATAAATTCAAAAATCCTTCTCACAAAGTTCGTCGTGGTTAATGTTCAGTGGGGAAAATTGGCACGTTTTATTTTAAACAACCTGCTTGAAATTTGGGGTCATGTTCCTGCAGTTGATTGTCATCAAGCTATTAAGGTGGTCCATCTGTGAGTCGAGATCTGTACCGCTTCTTAATTTTCTGAGAATGCTGCTTCACACATAATTAGTGTTGAGCCGAACATGGAACACAATTTTATGATTAACGTGGTAGCCTGTTTGTTGGGGACTTTACAATGAAACATTATTGTTTTCTGAAAATACACAATTTCGTCACGGTCCGTACAAAACTTGTCTTGGTGACCACTGGTATAGACCATAAAAATTAGTATCAAACTATTAAAGACGTAGATAATAATTAGAAACCAGATAACGATGTCCGCAAGCCTGTATTTATAACTAGCCGCTACCCGCGGCTTCACACGCTATTGAAATTAAACAATGTTTTATAGCCCGCTCGACAGCGAAATCTTGCCTGGCGGCAGCGACGACAATGAGGTGCAAGCAAAGATAATTCAATAAAAATGAGAATTTTTTAGTCAGAAACCTTCGCACGCGCGTGGAGAACTCACAAAAGTTTGGTATGCCAAATCATAGTGTATGTAAATTCACAAAATCTGACTATACCACTGATTTTCAGTTAAAAATTGTAAAAATTGTCATTACTGATATTTTTGTTAAAAACAAAGTTATCAAAAGTGGGTGTTTTCAATTTCCGACTAAAAGTCAAAACTGAAATACGTTACCAAAATTCTTATTTCACCAATTAGTTTCCTGAAGAATAAGGAGTGCACATTTCATTTTTCTCTTATTAGATTACTTGCAACTACAATAAATTGTCCCACCTGTACAAAAAAAAGAAAATAATATTGTACTACTATTTTTTCAGACTGTTAGTTTCGATATGGTAATCGGAAAAAATAGCCCCGGAAAAAATAGAACTGGAAAAAATAGATTTAGAAAAAAATAGCTCCGGAAAAAATGAGTGGGTGGGTGTTGGGCGCTTTTGGGTGTGTGGGTGTTGGGTGCTTTTGGTTTATAATGCTAAATGCCCATATACTGATTTTTATGTCTTCTTAGTGCATATACATCGGATTGCCATTTCCATATATAGTTGTGATTCGGGTCTATTTTTTCCAAGGTTATTTTTTCCGGCGCTATTTATTCCAGATCTATTTTTTCCAAGTCTATTTTTTCCGGAGCTATTTTTTCCAGGTTTATTTTTCCGGTATTCTTTTGGTAGGGTAAACGACTAATCATTGGACATTACTAGTCATTGGACAGAGCACATTTTCATTTTCATTTAGCAAATTTGACTGACTCAGTTATTCAAATCTGTTTTAGTACCGTTCTTATTCTTATTATAGCTAATGAAAATGTGCTCTGTCCAATGACTAGTCGTTTACCCTATATATGATCCACCAAAATATTTCATGTGAAATTGGTTGCCAAGACTCACAAGTTCATAATACTTTCACTGTTAAAAAGTTACGAGATCTCTAGTAGAGCCAAACCGCTATCTGAGCTCCAATTTGTGCTCTACATCTTGGTCAGAAAGTATGGCTTGGCCGTTTAATGTAGGTGGAACTATTACGTGACATAACATTTAAGTCCATAAGGAATAGTTTGTGTGATAATCACGAAACGGCCAAGTCATACTTTTTGACCAAGATGTAGAGTACAAATCGAAGCTCAGATAGCGGCTTGGCTCTACTAGAGATCTCATAACTTTTAAACAGTGAAAGTATTGTGAACTTGTGAGTCTTAGCAAGCAACTTCACATGAAATGTTTTTGGTGGGATTTCATTTCTTTTTGGCAAGCGCCGTAGATTATTTTATATTTTTGGTCTCTATTTTTTTGAACTTCAGCTATTTGTGAACCACTTTGTACATTTTGCAAATATTCCTTTATGTACAGATATGTACCCCCTATACGAGGAATTAGCGGGGAAAAGTCCGATTTCTTAATTTTTCCCTTGTTTATATGCAAATCCTAGCCTACAACAAAATTTCAGCATCCTAGGATTTCAGGAAGTACCCTAGAAATTTTGATGATCAGTCAGTGAGTCACGAAATCGACTTATTTCAAATGTCAATAAATCTTAAACAATGAAAGCTAGATAATTGATACTGGATGTGTTTGACTAAGAACATCTTATTCTGAAAATTTCAGCTTTCTAGCATTATCTAGCCCGAAGCTATGATGGTTCGAAAATACGACCAAACGCTTCCAGAAAAGGTAGGTATTGTCTCGCTTCCTTTGGCTGGTCTTATTGGGTGCACTACCAAGCCCCCAGATCAGGCTGACTCTGATTTGAATTTGATCTCTGATTCTATTTTTATATAAAAAGATATAATCAAATCTAAACGAATTAGCGTCTAAATGTATATGGCATGTAATTATATAAATTTTTATCTGATAAAATTTGAATTAGATATGATCAGATTTAAATTAAGTAAATATCATCAAGTCTGATATTTTTCCCGGAAAGATAATTGGCAGATAATTTAAGTAATAAAAATTCTATACATATAAAAGCCAATGAATTGTAAAGCACGCATAGTAATTTGTAAAATAGGTATTTTCAGTTTCCTCACATTGTTTGTTATTAAATGTCAAGGCCTTTACATTTGCATACGAATCATTAATCAATATCTCTATAATTTCAATACTTTACGTTTAATTCAAAACAAGCATTTATGGAATATATTTAGTTAGAAGGTTACATCAAGCATCTTAGTTACAACATGATTTAAAATGTTAATTTTATTCCATTCTATTTTGGTGTATGATTAATAAAGCAGAACAGTGGTTTGTCTTTTCGGATATTCTAATTCACTTCCATATGAGCTGAAGAGTTGAAATTTAGCACATTAATTGCAGAGATTGTCCTTAAACTAACAGAAACAATCGAAAATTATTATTTTTAAACGCTAAAGATGTGAAGCAAAAAAAACTCGTGCGAAAAATGTGTGTTTTTGACAATCAATAAAACAAGAATTTTGACAATTTAATTTGTAGTAGATTACATGGCAATGTAATAAATCTAATTGACAGTATCATTAATTCTTAGATTAGAAGAACTGAGTGCTGAAGGTTTGTTACAAATGAGTCATAGAAAAGTTATTATAAACAAGGCTATATCTTTATGTAGTCGACTATTCTAAACACCGCGAGGGAATCCTCAAGGCCGAGTCCAGGATTCTGCAAAAATTTGCAAAAGCTTACGGAAAAAGTACAACTTTCAATGTCGTTCATTGAAACTTGTAATATATTCAATTATGTTTATTAGTGTATTTGCCATATGGCAACATACACTATTGGCATCGGTCGGATGGCGGGACCTAGGGGTCGGACCAAAATTTCTCGACGTTTCATAACCTCCTAAACACGTTGGCACCATTTTTAAAAATGTTTATAAATATATGTATATATATATATGTGTGTGTGTGTGTGTGTGTATATATATGTATATATATATATATGTGTACGGACAATAACTTTCGAAAGAGTTAATTGATTTTAACGAAATTTGGCCCACGTATTGAAATCCATCACCGCCAGAAGCCTATTTAAAATGGGCGTAATCGGGCCATTTTAAGGGGTTGAAAAATGTTTTTAGGCCCCAAAATACCGAAAAAATTCTCAGAATCGTTTCAAAATTGACATTTAACTCGTCAGTAGCATTTTAAAAGTGTTCCTAAAATTTTAATAAAATCGGCCCAACAGGACCGGACTTACAATTTTTTTGAAAACACTAATTTGTAGATAGTGACTTATTTATTGAAGGGTGTATTTAATTCGGTGTAGACGTTAGATTGATAATAATATTGCAGTTAATAAAAAAAATGTTATTTTAAGGGGTGTATTAAGGAGTCGAATTTTTAATTTTGCCCAAAAACCAACTTAAGTTCGCGTAATGAAGCCACACTGCCTGTATAAGCAAATACACTATATTGTCGGCAGGGTTTTGGCACTGCGACCCGGGTTTTTTTTAACTTTCTGATCACCGTATAAACAAAAATCTGTTTACTCACACACGGACGTTCATCCAAAAATAGCAGTTTTCTAGGACCCCAAAATGTCGAGATCTGATGAAAAATCGATTTTCGAAAATCGAACCGAAACTAATAATTTCTATTTATTTTAAATTTTTAATAGTGGGAAGTTGAAAAACAGTTTTACAGCTATAGATATCAATGTTTTTTAATTTTTAAAATTTCGTTATAAAAATAGTTCTCACCTAATCATTATTTACAGCTATGAACAAGTTTGGGGACTGCTTGTGTAAGAGAAGAATAGCATTATCCAAATATTTGTTATGTCAAAAGTATTTCAGCACAATAAAACTATGATGCGGGCTGAATATCCAGAAATAAACGTTCTATTTAGCTTCACTATATGCGTTAGAAATTAACGAGTTAATGCGAAGTTTCGTAGTTCAAAGATTTCACTGCAACATTTTTATTTAATATTACTGTGGTACCCGGTTTTACACGAGTGAGGTGTAGAATGCCAACGTTTCACTCGTTCTAAATAGTATTAGTAATTAGTAACTCGAAAAACTGCGCCTCCTGACACAAACACCCGTTCAAGTAGTTTTTTGAAATACTGTCGAAGATGTATTTCTTTGTTTTTAAGATGGGCATTTTTCTCGAATCTCCTGATATATGCGTTTCCATCTCAGGACGCCAATAATGAAAACTCGTAGCGCACATGCCTCTTCGATTTTAACAATGCACTCTCATGAAAATTCGTATTTCTTACTTTAACAATTTCAAAAAAGTCTACTTTTTGCAAAGCACTTTTTTATACCTTTAGGAGTTAAATTTCCAAAAATATGTTTCTAATGGATTAAAGGAGGATATTTCTAAAATTCAGTGGTCACGACTATGAGTTGAAAAATATTATATAGTAAAATACTAAAAAGTATAATTTCCATACATCTTCGGTCAAAATGACTTTCATGTAAGAACATTACAGATAACAGCTGACATAAATCTGAATATCCATTTATTAAGTAGCTGCCCTATTTTACAAGTAATTAGCTTCAGTGACAGATAACACGCATTTTAATTGGAACGATTGCAAATGGCGTTCTTTGCATTAATCATAAAATTAAACTGTCATCTTAAAAATTGCGCTGAATTTATAAATTACTAGCCGCTTCCCGCGGCTCTGCACGCGATTGAAATTAAACACGACAGCGACGACAGTACTAGAGCCTTCTGCTCCACCGTAGTCTAAATATACAATCTACTATTATAATTGTAATGTATTAGGTACTCATATTTTACTGTAAATGAAAACAGTACATATGCTAATTTTTATGTTGGTGCCATCAACAAAGTGAATAAAAACCTTTTTCATGAAAAAATACATATATGCGCTAACTTTCGTAGTGATATATTTATTGTAGATTATATTTATTGTTGATTACAAGCCACTAACCCGCGGATTCGCACTCAATTGAGATGAAACGCGGCAGCGACAATAGTTGTAGAGCATTCGGTTCCACCGTATTTCGCGATCTTACCTTGCGGGGCTGTACCCTTCTCAGCAAGACCTAACAAGCATAAAAAATTTAACAGCTAAATTTTAAGTTCATAGGAACTATAGCTCAAAAAAAATTATAATGTATCAATTATTGTCACCCCCGCAGTTTCCCCCTTTTCCACTCAGAAGACAATTATAAGAAAAAACATTTTTAGTGATGTCTATATAACATAAGAGACATCCCCACCAAATTTCAGGTTTGTTAAAGTTATAGTTCAAAAACGGGAATTTTATATCTATAACGCCCCCGCAACCCACCCCCCTTGGGAGTCGATTTTTGCTAAACTCGTTCTTAGCAGATCTCTATTCAACAAAAGAAACATGCCTGCCAAATTGTGAGTCTGTAGATTTAATAAGTAGTTCAAAAACGGGAAATATATTATTTCACTGCACATACATCAATACATCGTATATTTATATACGCGTTATAGTTCATGATAAAATATTTTTTTTATTCAGTTAAGCTATGAAGAAAATTAAGTTTACCTGATTGATCTTTAAAAACCAAACTGTCCAAAACAAAATCGTAGGTAAACCAAATATCTTTGGGATCATAACAACTTTACTTGCTAAACCATTGAACAAACGCGTACAATCTTATTAATTTATGTCTATTATATCAACAATTAATCGATAAGAATAACTCAGTTATGAGAGCAGAGTAAATAACAATGCCTTTAATAAGTGTTCTGCAAACATATTATTTCCGGATGAATATAATGCATTAAATTATCGTTGTAATAATTTGTTAAGACCGATAATATCTACCTTTTGGTTCGTGATGTTAAGTATACAAATAAATAAGATCGTAATTTTTTTGTACAATTTATAGGAAACGAATGTAGACAGAATTATTCATGTTCAAAATTTTTGTCTATGTGTATGCTTGTTTTTTTAGAGTAGGCTCCATATCATCACGTGTTCCTTACTCATTTTTTAAATGTATATCTTAAACTAATGGGGTCAAATCAAATACAAATTAATACCGTTATTAATATCAGTTAAATTGTTATCTACACTAATATTATAAAGAGCAAAAATTTGTATTTTTGTATGTATATAATGAATAAACTCAAAAACTGCTGTGCCGATTTAAAAAATTCTTTCACCATTAGAAAGCTACATTCACCCTGAGTAACATAGGCTATA
Organism: Venustoraphidia nigricollis; assembly: GCA_034508555.1. Lineage (NCBI taxonomy): Eukaryota > Metazoa > Arthropoda > Insecta > Raphidioptera > Raphidiidae > Venustoraphidia > Venustoraphidia nigricollis. The sequence goes on from JAVRKA010000062.1 coordinate 2,388,658, forward strand.
TTTATTGCTAGAAAATATTGGGTGTTTTTAGATTATACCGGGTGTTTTTAGATTATACCGGCTGTTTTTAGATTATACCGGGCGTTTTTAGATTATACCGGGTGTTTTTAGATTATACCGGGTGTTTTAAGGTTATACCGGGTGTTTTTAGATTATACCGGTTGTTTTTAGATTATATAAAACGCGTTACGAAAAACGTCTTATACGAAAGGGACTTCATTCCAAACGCGTGTCCCGCGACACGTTCCAAGTTTTTTTTTAATTTCTTTTTAGGGAAATAAGATTTTTCTTCGATTTTTGAACATTCACAAATAAAAGCGATTGAATTCGCGCAAATTCCATACACGTTGACAATTTAATGATAATGATTCTCATCTTTTATATCCTATATATTACATTTACACCCGGGCGAAGCCGGACTGGGCCGCTAGTCAATAATATTTTTCTAGCAATAGTCCATATTATAATATTATAAGGCTATTTGACTCTTATTTTTAAATTGTCTTAAAATGTTAAGTACTGTATTGGTCAGCAGGAATTTTTATTTTGCTTAAATGTAATCGTTTTATAGGATTACATTGCACTCAAAATTTTAAATATATAAGCTGGCGCCTAAACACGAGTCGCGATGTTTACCTACAGTGATGTCGTTTTTGTACTATACAAACAAGTGAAAATAAGTGTTCACTCACGCTGTATCGGACTGGCCATATAGTCGAGGTGGCGTTTGCCAGCCGGGACCCCACGGGCCTGGCTTACGGGGCTTGCCGCAAGCCAGGCAGTAGGTAGGATAGGAGGCCCACGCAGGCTAGGTCCCAGCTCTTGAGATTTCAGATAGCTATGCAAATTGAATTAGTTTAAAAGCAGCTAAATAGCAAGAACTTTAAACCTACAAAAAAATAATTGTAAACTTTAGTCAATTGTACACTAGTACGTTTGTGTGATTCAGCTGATATTTGTTAAACTGTGTAATATTGTTCTAAAATCTGTTATAAGTGGTTAAAACTCATTCCCTCTCTCTACATTTTGTTAGAGCATTTGATTATAATATTAAGAATAACTATCTTCATATAGCTATATGTAATATGATTGCGTTTGACAAACTTGTTTGAACATCAAAACAATCGCCTTGGACGTATTTATATAAACTAATTAACCATAAAATACGTCAACACTAATTCATGGTACACCGTATAAATAATCAAGAGTATATGCAAATTTGTACAAAACAACTTTAAAAGTGTTTTGTCTCAAGGTCAATAATAACTCGTGATAGTGAAACGCATAATATATAATACAGAAAAAATAAATCAAATATTTATTGTAAATACACCGAAAAAACAAAACAGTAAAGTTATTCTGAAAAGTAAAATGTCGATATCCACACATAACCTGTAAATTCTTCCGTTTCGAAATATAATTTAATATTTTCTGCAAAATTAACAATATAGTCACAGAATCAACATTATGTTATACGTGGTGTATAGTGACTTTAGAATAGGTGAATAGCTAAGAATTATGTAATGATTAAGGTGTGAAATCCATTGATCAATTTCTACACTTTTATTATTTAATCAAATTTGTAATAAATGAAATGACATATTTATTAGATTCATAGCAGGTCTAAAATCTACTATCTCTCTTTATCTCTCTCTTTCTTTCTCTATCTCTCTCTGTAGATAGAATGTACTTGTTATGGCAATTTTTAATATCTGAAGTTTTGCTATAAATTTCACACTCATTCACTAGATATTTTTTGCAAAATGAATAGATCAGAATGAGCCATTAATTTATTACTTTATTTGCGGTCGTTCAATAACTTGAAGTTTTGCTATTCATTTGACAGTGAGTGACAAGTCTTTGGAAAGATCAGGTCATCATGAACGGGTCATCCATGAACGCACATCAGATCGATCCAGCGCGGCTAGACATAAATTGCAGGCGATCGACTGACGATCGTTGCTAGTTGCTGATTGCAGGTGCTGGTTTAATGTGCGCGGTCTTTTAAGTGCTGCTGTCAATTTCAAGCAAAACATTATCTGGATGCAAGTATTGCACAATGCGTATGGGAGCTCGTATTTTCTTTGATATTCTAAAAAGCGACGAACAGCGAAACGCTGCGTGCCGAAAGCGAATTGGTTTTAATTCACACCGGCCGGCACGATTATGTCACAAAGTGCAGTTCATTACAAGATTCTGTCACACATGTACACGCGACCTGATGATTAATGAAATGCTAATTTAAAGTTCAGATACATCACAACAAATAATGCTGTAACACTTCAACATGATAAATATTTCCGATTTTTATTGGTGCCTATTTTACCATTCCAACCCACAAGTGGGGAATGGCAGTAGTTTAGGTCTAAATTCACTTTTCAAAATTTTGCAATATTTTTTCGTTTTGCTTGCTTCTTAGTCTATGAGCACGATACAGGTCAAACGGATGAATGGATTGAAACCAAATTTTGGGAGGATGTTTGGTATATAAATATGAAGAGCCCTATTGGTTGTGGGGAAAATCGGCGCATTCGCAAAAGAAATATATGCTATAACGTTGTTTTTTCTCATATAATGATATACTTTTCCATAATGATTTATGTTCTATTTATTTTTCTAAGAAAGTTTTGTAAAAAAAAATTCTTCTAAACTTTAGTTTCGGAAATATTTTTTAAAATAAAAAGAAATCTGCTTTTATTTTGTTCTGGAATTTTTTTAAGTTGGAATGGTGCTGTCGTCCAATTGGCTGGAATGTTTTTATCTAAGGAGCGCATGAGAAGCGTAACCTAGATCTCGTTTTTTAAGATACGCCCATTCGTAAATTCTAAACGGGTAAAAATTGTCAATTTGCTATAAAAATATATACAGTGAATTTCATTTATATTCATTCATTCATATTATATGACTTTTGTCGATATGGTAGCTATGATAATGCAATACAGAAAATCGTCCCACGTAAAATGCGACTTAGGCCAGGCGCCCAAGGGAAGTTCGGATTTAAACTATTATGAGAGCATTCTGATGTCATATAGATAGATAGATGTATATTTACAACATTTGGTAGAGAATGTACAATAGTTGCAAGTCAAGACAATTTAAAATACACAGATTAAAATACGTGAATTAAATACTCTTCCACAGAAATGAAACAATCTGTTAGCAATTTTTCAACATATTTTTTAAATTTTCGTAAATTAAACTCTTTAACTGAGGAAGGTAGGTTATTGTGTAATTTTAAGGTACAATAGTCTGGTGCGGTGCGTGATCTCGCCAATCGGTGGTTCGAAAGACGAAACTTATCTCTATCTCTGGTATAGTAACGATGACAGTCAGCGTGAATTTCAAAATTTTTCTCATGAGAATGTGCATATATTACACAGTTGTATATATAGACACATGGCAATGTTAATATTTTGAATTTTTTAAATAAAGGACGGCAAGGATCTCGATACTTCGCGTTTGCGATAATTCTGACGGCCAATTTCTGTAAACGAAAAATGATTATAGAATTGGGAGAGTTACCCCAAAGTAAAATCCCATACTGCATACAAGAAGTCTAGAAGTCACAGAGTTCGACATCGTTGATGTTGCCAAAAAATTATGGTCTGCTATTTTTATTTACACCTTCGCACCTTAGTTTTGAGAAAGTAGCTTTTGCAAAAACTTTGAAATTTGAAATTTTTTCTATAACGTACGCAACCACTAAGAAAAGGTTTTAAATGATTTTTTCACAGATTTCATCATTGTGTCCTTATTATATATATTTGAAACATGCAGCTATTTGGAAGTTACATTCGATTTATAACGTAGGCATACATTTCCTCAACAATTGGTTCCTGATGAGCCCCAAAATTGTCACTCAAAGACATTATGAAGTTTTTTGATATTGATATAAGAAAGTATTTAATGCCAAATCCTTTTAATTTGCTTTAACATAACGACTCCATTTTAAAACTTGTCGAGAAATTCTTGCAGCAAAATTTCCTTAGTCTTTTTGCACGGTCGGTTGCTGAGGAGTAAACCAAGAGAAAACGTCACCGTCTTCTCCCTCTATTAGCGCACGGCTACAGTACTAAAATGCGTAGAAGCCCTTTTTCCAAAGAAATACTAAATTAAACTACAGCTTGAACCGAAACTATCTAAACACCTGTTCTGCATAGATATTTTTTTACCCGATTGTATTTCATTTATACGAGTATATCAGTATTAAGATGAATTATCTCTAATATAAAAAATAAACATACAAACAACTATCTTGTTTAAATTAAGATTAGCAAATTCATTCGTTATTATTCACTAACCATCCTAAGTAGTCTAACAAGGCATAATGTAATTATGTAAATGTGCATACAAAAATGTTATATTATTAATAATAATTTTATTATTATTGACCTGAGGGAATTTGTAATCGCCAAGCTACGAAGCGGCATCTCGATGATCTGGATTATTTATTAAGTATACCCAAATACAATCATAAAGTTTCCACTTGACGAAAATACTAATTATAATAGTGTCACATCATGGTAATACGGATTAAACATTTTTTCGGTATCTTTAAATTTAACGGAGATATTCAATTTTTTGTACGTGGGATCGCAAACGAGACTGATCGATGTCTGGTCGGCCTTTATTTTAAGATATGTATATTAAGGGGTTAAATTTTTCATTTTGTTCAAAAACAAAAGTTAATTTAGCACTAAGACCCGAGATTTTTGAAAACAATGTTGAACATTTACAGGTATTTCTCTATTAACACACTTCACTTTGGCACCATGTATGTTTAATTAATTTCATCTGTCAGAAGTCGGCGAAATAATAAATCATTCAGATCTTACTATAGGTACTATTATCTATTTTATACACACTGAACTATTAGACAATACGACTCCAATATTACTTGGAAACTGAAGATAACAGTTTATCAAACACTGATTATTAGCAGGAAAGCAAAAAATATACGATTTATTTAAATAATAATAACGATTTTATTCGCATTAAAAGTGAAATAAAAACAAACATATTTAAAAAGATAGATTAATCTTTATAACGGAAAATTAAAAGCTTTAAACACGCAATATAATTATTATAAACACAATTTCGCAAAAACAAAACATCATTAAACTAATCCTACATAATTTACTAAATAATTTCGTGTTCACACTTCCAATATCTGCGCATGTTTGGAACTTATATAAAGCCGATGATTTCCGATTCTTCAGTACTGCGTATCCAATATTATAGTTAAATAATCAGAACTGATTCCCTTAATAAAATATATATACGGGATGTTTTCAGTATTACTGTATTTGCCATATGGCACATACGCTATTGACGTCGCCTGGATGGCGGGACCTTGTGACCGGACCAAAATTTCTCGACGTTTAATAGTCTCCTGAACAATTTAGCACCATTTTCTGAAATGTTTTTGGACTCAAAAATATCAACAAAATTCTGAGAATCGTTCCAAAACTGAAAATCAGTCCAACAAGACCAGACTTTCAAATTTTATGAAAACACTACTTTGCAGATAGTGAGTTATTTACTGAAGGATGTTTTTAACTTCGAAGTAGATATTTGATTGATAATAATATTGCAATTAAAAAAAAACAATATTATTTTAAGAGGTGTATTAAAGGGTTAAATTTTTTATTTTGTCCAAAAACAAACAAATTCACATAATGAAGCCACACTGCCTATATTAGCAAATACACTATACTGTCGGCAAGGTTTGATACTGCGAACCGAGTTTTTTTTTTTTAATTGATGATAATATAGGTCAATAGAAGACGATAAGTGTTAAAACATCTTAGTAAAAGTTGTATGATAAGAGAAAAAAATATTATCTAAATTCATATTCTATTTATAGAATTAGTTGACATGATGCCAATTTATGGGAAATCTTAGGTGTTTAGCGTCTATAATTTACAATTTAATTGTTTTTTTCATGAATATGATGAAAAATCTAGTAGTTTTGAAGAAGTATACTCGATTTTTCAAGCTATTAGATAGTTGAGATATAACTTTTGGACATGACTTAATTTTCGGATTTTAATTATTTCATTTGGGCTTGACCTGATTTCAAGTCAAGTAGCTTGAAAATCATCTCAAACCGTGAATCCCTATGCAACATAATAGAAAATATATTATGCTGATTCCCGATGACCAAACGTAATGATTTGTACCTTAAACTTTAAGTTAGACTTAAACTAACGATAACAAGTAATTAAAAAACACTTGAAAGTTCTACAAATAATTCTTTATTTCTCGACGATCGTTTCGGACAATAAGTCCATCCTCAGGAGTACAAAAACTATATTTTGAGTATAGTTTTTGTACTCCTGAGGATGGACTTATTGTCCGAAACGATCGTCGAGAAATAAAGAATTATTTGTAGAACTTTCAAGTGTTTTTTAATTACTTGTTATTATTAATCATGTTCTACCACGTGCCGAGTGAAAAATCAGTGCAAATTATTAAGCTAACGATTATAAATAAACTTATCGAAATTGAGTTACGAGCAAACAGACAGACGCAACTTTTTCGAAAAAGTGGTATTTCTGTTTGAATTATTGGCTATCCAAAAAATAATTTTTTGGAAAATCGAAATCAAAAATTGCAAATAAATTTTCTTTTATAATATATATAAAATAAATATACTCTTATAATGTAGGTACCCATTTAATTACGGTATTAGCGCTAAGCATTGATTAACCGAAAAAAATAATATTACCACAAGAACTTTGTCTACTGTACGTTAAAAGAGTCACTTTAATACCCTAAATATCTTAAGAGCCAGTTTTTCAATATTTAGTTAACGCCTTAATCATCCTTAAAAAAATGGTTTAGAAATGGTTGCTTTAGATAATATTCGTTATGAACTATTGCAGTTTTTGACGATTTTTGTTCCTGACATAAAATAATATGTACATAGAATAGTTTTTATATGCAACTACTGATCAATGGAATATTGCATTAATATTTTTTTTCCAATAATACGAATTGTAATACATTAGTATACAATGCAAATTTCTCTACAGTAAATTAAATTCTAAACTGAAAAACGAGCCATAGCTCCTAGAAATTTTAAATATAATCTTTTTCCGGTACAAATTACTAGGATAATATAAAAAAATTAAAGTTTTTAAATAATATGTATCACAAAATTTGTAACCCTTAAATACGCACAAGCTTAACTTACAGAGTATGCCTAGTTTTTAAAAACCGCGCACATCTTTCAAGCGTGGCCAGCACAGCACGACTCGTGAAAGTAACCATGTTATTCAACGGAGTAGCGCACATTAGATCAGCAACTGCAACAGGCAACAACCGTCAGTCGCTCGTCTGCAATTTCTGTCTAGCCGTGCTGGACCGTTCAAGTGTGCTAGTGATGTGTTGTTTTCATTAATCGATTTGAATTGATAAGGCTATTTTAAAACTGAACATCACGAAACCTGTACTAAAATTTGCTGGGTTTTGCAGGTTTGTACTGGTCTGTTGTGCAACATCGTGCAGGTTGCAGGTTTGTGCTGTGCTGGTCGTGGAGGTTTATGCTTCACGAGTGGGCGCGATTTTTTTAAACTCATCCTCTATAAGCTTCAACGAAGGATATACCAAGCTCAGAGTGTTTCAAAAGCAGGCAGTAAGAAAAAACATACAGATTGTTTAAGGTTTAGCTTTCTAAAATAATGTTAATTTTTGCCATTTTCGTAATAAGTGAACTAAGCGCCCAGCAGATCAAAACTACTTTATAGTACCTATACATTTTTTAATCAAATCAATTCACATAGCTGTGCTCTGTCGGTTGTACATAGTTGGTGATACATACGGTATACGAACGTACATAGATATAAATATATACTCACTGTGCAAGCTACAAAATGTAAATCAACAGGTAGTCTCCTTATGGTAGAAACAGATGAATGTTTATAGGTATGAACACACAATTGACGATAATCCACAGATGGTTTTATACAAAAATCACCGATTACAATGTAATTTCATACATAGAAAGCAATAAGTAAACAAAACAATATCACCGTTGAAACAAAACACCCGGCACGTGTACTACCAACGTCAATAAGACAAAAGTACAATTTATTATTTATTTTTCAATTACGTTAATAATTAATGAAAAACTTTAAACATTCTATTATTTTATAAAACACACATCACTAATAAACACAAAATACGGTTTTCTTTTGTAACGAAACATCCAGAAATTGTTTTTTTTTATTAAGAAATTGTTTCAGTTGACAGCAGACTGGATCATACACTTGTACTACAAATTATATTTTTTAAAGAGTTATAATCGGTTGATTGGAGCCTATATCAATAACATAGCAGGATATGTATTATAATATAAAACAAGAGAGAGATAGGGGGAGGGCAAGAAGAGTGTTCTCCTGCTACAGCAGCGTTTAGTGTTTGACTGTACTTAATATAATGTACTGCTATGCAGCTGTTGTGGTAAATGGCTTTCTCTGAACCGCGCACCGCGACAATTTGCCTCACACTAAACTTACACTGGCACGACACAGCACAGCACCAGTATAACACTGACGTACTGAACTAAATACAACCATCGGCCATTCTATACTCATGAAGCACGCACCTACATACAGACTGGACAGCAACAGCATTCCTGCTAACGCAGCAGGAATTATTACGCGCACGGTACGTTACAATATCAGTTACAACAACCGTCCGACATGCTGATGCTCATCAAACAGTCACCTGCATATACAGACTGGAAAACGACAACTAAATTACTAACACAGCAGGAATTACTATTCACAAGACACGGTGCAATATCCGTTAAGACTGTGGGAACGCTCTGAATTTAAGCCAAAAATTGGGTTTCGGATCATAACTGATTGTAGACTTATTCGTCAACATTTTGCTAAAATTCTTTCTCTATAAGGAAGATAAAGGATAAATATAGGTCTCTAATGGACTACTTTTACATTTTATGTACGATTTACTAGAAAAAAGTTGGCATTAATTGTGCCAAAAAACATACGTTTTCAATGTCACACTACGACCTTATTTCACAAAATGGTTCCATCACAAACCTAAAGTGACTCTGACTTTTCGGAAAAGTTTTTTAAATCTTCAAAATATTTCCAAAATTTAGAGTAATCAACTGACAGCGGCACTCTTGCTACAGCATTTTTAGCCTCGTAGTGTGGCTTAAATGTAGAGCGTTCCGACAGCCTTAAAATAACCATCCTGATGAAACACTCATCTATATACAGACAACAAAATCAATTCTGCTAACGCAGCAGGAATTGCGCACTATCCGATGCGATATCATTTAAAACAAGCATTCAAGTTAAACACACCTGCATACAGAAAGAAAGGTTCCTGCAAATGCAACAGAAATCACCACTCACACCGCACGGTACGGTATCAGTGTTTCTTTTTGCTTTCAGAGTTGTCCTCTCGCCGGGAGCACTGCAATATTTTGGATTTATATTTTACATATATAATATGTACTATTATTTTCTGCTATATTTTCTCTAAAATAAAGAAGTGCTGACATAACATATACTTCTTCACTGTCAGTCCCGGGCTGAATAAAGGATTTATCTATAATTTATTAAGTATTATTTGTTATAAAGCAGTTTTGTTTTATTTATTGTAGATTATAGACGCTCGACAACTTAACTTCAAACTAAACGATATCACTAAAACATTCATGAGCAGAAGCAGTATTCGAACCCTCGACAGTCCGGTCAAAAAACGAGCACGCTACCACTGGACCACACTGTCCTTACAGTATTTTGAGAATATTTTGAAGCCTTTTTCTATAATAAAATTTCCCCATAAGAAGATTAACTTATTTATACATCTCTTTCGATAAAAAAGTATGACCAGTTCTACGTTATCATATGGTGGCTTATACTGAGCATTTAATATAGGTATAAATACTTCGTTAATTCTTGTTGGCAGTTAAGGTTATAAGAACTAAAAAGTGGTTCATATATTTATATATGAGAAACCATATTATTATGCACAGTAAAAAGCTATCAAATTTTGATACGTGGGACGCCTCTATTCGCTCGCACTACTCTTTTTTATTTTAGTTTTTTTAAGATCCGCTATATGGCGACATTTTTATATTATAAATTATTCATAGAAGAACACTGTGTATTATTACCCGGAAAAATACAGTTAGCACCTATGTCCTATAAATCTATATTATAGAGTGAAATTCAAAAATAATTGTGCAATATTTGTTTTCAAAATATTAACAAAATAATAAATTCAAATGTTACATAAACTGAAGTACTTACACATAATTTTTTTTAAATAATTATGTTTTATGAGCAAACATTCGTTACGATATCACAAAATTATCAATGTAAACAAACTTAACTACGATTAAAAATTATCCATACTGTTGTAATAATTTATTAAACAGTAATTCAAACGAATGGTTTTTCAATACTGATTTTATTAAAAACGAAAATTAAATATTATAACAAATTATATAATAAACAAAATTATATACAATCAGCTTTAAGTGAATTAGTCGAACCCGATACAACTCAACCAAGCGTATAGTGCGTTGTGTTGTAGGAGAATTGTATAGTCCTGAACAATCTCCAGCAAGGATAATTTGACTATTAAGGTCAACTCCTAATATCAAATCAATTTTAGCAGAAATCGTAAAATTTGGATCTGCTAGTGGTAATCCTTCCAAGTGTGGCCACCGCTTCATAGTAAAATGTTTCAATGGTAAGAATGATGTTAGCTTCGGCAGAACCAGGGCTCTCATCATGTAGGAATGACTCGGTTCTACTCTAGATTGCATTCGAACATGAGCTATTTTTCTTACTGTTCCTGACTGATTATTGCCCAGACCAGATACAGTGATGTGAGTGCTATTCGTCTTCAAATGCAACTGTTGTATTATATGTTCAGCAATAAATGTAGACTCTGATTCCTGATCAAGAAGAGCTCTTGCCGTGGTAGTTTTACCATTGCGTAGTGGTAGAATTACTCCCCGCTGACTGTAGTAGAAGTCGTAGCTTAATTCCTACGGAAAGAAAATTCATGAAGCATAGAGTGATGGCTACCTCCACACGTTTACCATCGTTTTGTGGAAGTATAATTTTTTGAAAACATGATTGTAACTCAAGCAGTTGTAACAAATTTCTCGACGTTATTCCGCTGTTTTCTTTCTAAATGAAGAACAAAACAGAACGAAATGAGTACCAGAACAGTCTGGACACTTTCGGTCCTTGATAGTCGTAGTTAAAGATGTTAAGCTTTAGGTTTATATTGTTTTAGAAGAATCATCTAAAACTTCAAGCTCTCGTATAGATCTTTCAAGAAATAGTGTAAGTTTATCGAATGTTGCGGAATTTACATTTGAACTACTCGATTTTTCCCAATCACGGCGTGAGGTTGGGGCAAATCGTTCCACTGCGATATGTATCAACCAATCATCCCAGCGTCGGACCGACCTTTCTAAATTCTGCAATGCTCTAACAACTTCAATGATTCTATCGAATAACTGTTTTAACTCATTAATCGATTCATTTTTCACAGACGGTAGCTTAGTAAAGTTCAAATGCGAGTAGATAAATGAAAAAAGGCTTTGATAGACGTTGATTTTTTACATTTTTGATACATTCAATATACAGTCTCTTCAATACTCACGGAGAGAAGAGAGCTCATGAAGAAAAGCCGAGAGAGTGAGTGAGAGAAAAGCTACAACAGCGTACATAGAGCGCGTCGGTTGTCCCCGCCGCCAATCGTCATCCTCCCATCCATCCATCCACACTGAAAGACTCTTCATGATGATCGTCATTGCAGAGTTCAGAACGATTCGAACTTTCGACATAATACAGTGCGTTGTCATGAGAACGGCGTACAATATTCTACACAAAGGCAATATTATTTATTAAATCATGTCTTCACTGCAGACACTGCCGGCCTTGGGGGAAGTATTTAAATTGGGATTTTAAATCAATTTTTTATAACATCAAAATCAGAGTTGAAACTTGATGACCTAACCAAACAGAAAATATTATAAATTCACCCAAAAAACTGTTAAAATTCGTTCAAAACTTGATAAAATTCGACCAAAAAACTTAAATTAAAAATTTAAAACATATTATTTTATACCTACTTTTTAAAGGGTTTTTTGAGTGTCGGGGTTTTTTTAAATTTTTAATTTAAATTTTTTTCATACTTTTGAAACTTTTTATTAGAAATGAGCTGATGTCCTTGAAACAGCTGAACCGATTTCGATAAAACATATTTAAGAACCACCACTAGAAAACCTGCTTTCAAAAAAAAAAACTCGCATCCAGATCGGTTCGCCCGTTTAAGAGCTACGGTGCCACACACAGAAACACACACATAGCGGTCAAACTTATAACATCCCTGTTTTTGCGCCGGGGGTTAAAAATGATCAATATTCACCTAAAACATCGACAAAATTAATTCATAAGCGCTGTTAAAATTCACCCATGATAATGATTAATATATTATTTATATTAATATATTATCTATTTTTTATTATACGATAAGTGCTCATTGATGATAAAGCAGTATAAAATATATATGATAAAAATTCAATTTTTATTAACCCCTGACACTTAGGGGCCTAGGACTCATGCCCTATTAGTCCCTATGTGGATCCGCCCCTGGTTACGTATGTGTCCTAAGAGTTATTTGATCTTTCAAACAACGCGTCTGCATAAGCGATGTTAGAAACTATTTCCGCTTATTGTCTCAAAAAATGAACGTCAACTAATAATACCAATACCAATTATATTCGGCTTTATTTTCCATACATCCTGTGCATAGCTCGCTACTATAGACAACAAAAGCTTCCAAACTCTTCTTTGCACATCTCATTCCGCTTTTGCAGGAGGCACTCAAAAGCTGTATTTACAGTAACATAAAATCAGGTCCGAACTACAAAAATGCTTGTTTTGAACAGAGAAAACAGAGAATTAATCATTTATTATTTCCAGTTTAGGGCAGGATTCAAAGGCACTTCTGTCAGCAATGTATGAGAACCTCGCACTGTTTGTGATACGCTGAGACCTTAAGTTATAAGAAAACACTTGTTGCCGGTTCCACGTGTGGTTCATTTTTAAGGGAGTGAAAAGGGTGGAATGTGTTTTTTTTTTGTTTTGCAGATTTAACAATATAAACAATATTAATCTATATCAGGCGCCGGAATCCTCGTATTTTGCATACGAATCTCCCTTGGACGCGTGGTCTACTTGTGAATTCGATTTTTTTTTAAATAGTTTCGAGATCTACCACTTTTTCTTGTGTAATTGAAAGATTAAATAAATATGAAGAACTACTGTACTACCGCTGGTCCATTCGAATTAATGGAATTGGCCAGATGGTAAATGATTTAATATATATTTTTGTTATGGTGAGTTTGAATAAGTTTTAAATTTTATAAAGCTAGAAATTATCAATGAATTAGTGTACATATTTACCCACCTACGACGTCTGAGCTTCGTGCCAAGGGGGTATATTTTTAAACGTGGCAGGTTGTTGTACATATAATACAAACTAGAGATTTCAATCCAGCGGCATTTTCAGTCCAGCTGGATTTATGCTGGATTAAAGCAAATCCAGCGCGGATCCAGCATTAATCGATTTTTCAAATAAATGTAACCATTTTTTAACTTTAGAAACTTTAATAGCTATTTATCTACATTTACATCAAATACTCGTTTTTTTTGGCGTCAGTATAAAGTACCCTAATAGTAAGTAACAGTTACAAGTATCCGGAGTGTAATTATTAATTATCACAATACACTCTTAAGTCACCTAAACTGATATTCTAGATATCTGAAATAGTTATTCGTTTACCTATTTTACAAACTATGTAGTCTCAGTTTCTCAGTCTCAATAATTTTAGAAATGAAATTGCGTTTCCCGCTTATAAAATGACCAGTTTACTCTTATTAGAAGCAAAACTTTAATATAAATTATCTTATAAAATTTAAGACTTGACTTGTCTTTTCAAGAATAAAGCGAATCAATTATGTAACAGTTATTTTTTTACTTTTTTTAAAGTAAGATCTCAAAAAAGAAATGTTATTGATAGTGTTATCTCTCAGCCGACTTCTTAAAAAACAGCAAATACACCCGCCTGCGGAAAGGGCTCTCTCTAGCTCTACGCTGGTTGGTTTAGAGTCATTATATATAATCATAGATTAAATAGATTAAAGTTAGGTTTTCATCTCTTACTGCCTCACTTTCATAAAGTGCCATTTCTGTCTTCAATATCTTATCATAATCCTTCTCAGGCCCAGTTAATTAATTGTTTTTAGCTGATTGCGGATCCGCACCGCTGGATCCAGCAAGGCCAAAAATATGCTGGATCCAGCTGGATTTCTGGATCCAGTATTGCAATCCCTAATACGAACGTAGATGCCACAAAGTATAGATATTAAGGAGTTCGAACGCCATAGGCTTTTTCATGATTTTTCCGTTTACAAAAACGAATCCATCTGATAGATAGGCTGGTGCTCAGGACGTACCGTTTACTCAATGATGATTGATGAATCAAGTACGTAGTGCACAAATTGCCCATCATATCGATGCAACTTTTTTAATATTGCTTTTGAACTATTCATATTTTACTTCGTGGTAGTTGAGCTCAGCCGCTCTTGCATATGCAGACTGAATGTTTAGATTGAGTATAAAAGGAAGGAGATTGATTTGTGCACATTTGAGGCTTCCGAAAATCGACAATGATTTTTATTGATTTAGTCGCTAGATGCGATGCAGCGAGCAAAGACCAGACACAATTTTCTAGAAATGACTATGAAAGTTGCAAGTACAAAATAAATGTACATTCAACGTATATCGTACTTACAAATATTTTATTTGGATTATCGATTTGTTACTAAAAAAAATAATAAACTGGAATTATGAATTAATGCTAAACCCAAATAACCCTGCTATTTGTTGCTTTGAGAAATAAACGTGCAGGGTTGAATACAACCCTGAAAAATGAGTAAACAATGAGCTTTCAGTGAAATTGTAGCAACGGTCAACAGCTTTTGCTTACATCGCGCTTGCCTGATCTAACAATGATACAGTGCTCTATAATATACAAAGCGCGTTAGAACGGAATTTCGAAAAACGTACTAAAAATGTGATAAATAGAGTAGTAACAATTAGAAACAATCTAAACAAAACTGGGTTGCAATATCAAAGCTCTGCCGACAATTTAGTGAATTTCCTAGCACAGACAATGTGACAATTATGCGAATTTATGTCCAAGTTGCTTAAAATGATGTGAAATTTTGGTTCGTCCCCTAGGTCCCGTCATCCGACCGATGCCAATAGTGTATGTGTCATATATGGCAAATACACTAATAAGAAAAAATTCTTAACGATCAAAATGAATATAAACTTAGAATCTATTTGTTATCGAGAAGAAATAAATACCTTTTTCCAGTTTGATCGACAAAGCTGTTAACTATATTTTGTCAACTCATATCATTATTCATTCTATACTGCTATCGCAAGAAATTGTAAAAATTCAACTTATTTTCTTAAAAATAAGTGATTAAAAAAGCTTATACAGTGGAAGTTGCTCTATAATACCATAGTTACCGAATAAATTTACTGAAAGAAACAGCTATTTTATTAAAAATAATTTGTCAAGATATCGAGCATAATGCAGTCTGAAAATTGTAGCAATTTATGTATGTACACCGCCGAGAAAAAAAAATCTGACTGATAGTTCACAATCTATAGAAAAAAGTTAAGATATTGTACACAAAAAACAAAAACAAAACAAAAAAAAGACGTCGTATTTTAGTATATTTTTTATAAAAGGTTATCAAGATACACAGATGTTCTATTAATTGTAATTATTAGTGTATTTGCCATATGGCAACATACACTATTGGCATCGGTCGGATGGTGGGACCTAGGGGTCGGACCAAAATTTCTCAACGTTTCATAACCTCCTAAACACTTTGGCACCATTTTTAAAAATGTATATATATATATATATATATATATATATATATATATATATATATATATATATATATATATATATATACAGGGTGTCTCACCGAACGTTGGCTAACATGGGTAACTTTGTTATTAGTGGAGATAGAAAGTCGGTTAAATGGGCAAAGTAGTGCAGAAAATTGGGCTCATTAACATCCCGTCGAAAAAACAATTGAATTTTGACACCCTATGAATTTATTCAGAAAATAGTGAAAATTGCCATTTATGAAAACTGGCCATAACTTTTTTATTTATGAAGATATTTGAAAATTTCATTAACTATTTTTTGATAACTTTTTAAGCTCTTTTCAGTGGCGTAGGTTTAATTTTTTTATTTCCACTACATAATGAGATATTGACATGAACTTTGGTTTTTCTTATGGACGGCATTTTTGATTTTCAGATATTCGAATTCTACTTATTTTTCTGAATAATTTGACATAGCATATCCTATATCTAAACCAATCAGAAGCTACAAAACTGACAAAAATAGCTTTTTGGCGTTATCAAAGTGTGCCGTGTAAAACGAAATTTGTTGAAACAAATACATATCGACAGGATAACAATCTGTCGAGCGATCGCTACAGTTTTGCTAATTCATTTTGTTTGATTTACTCTCTAAGATAGCTCAAGCATTCTCAAATTTGGAGAAACAGGCTATTTTTGCGCATACATTCAGCGTAACAAAAATACCACGTGGGCTCAAGCAGAATACTTGAACCTTTATCCAGAAAGGCGACAGCCTTATTCAATAACTTTTAGGAACTTAAATAGAAATTTAAAGGTATACGGTTCATTTTCAAAGAAAAAAGGCAGCATTCAACACTGTGAAAAAGAATTAGGTTCAGCAAACGTTGAAATTAATGGAGAAAAGTTCCTAAAAGTTATTGAATAAGGCTGTCGCCTTTCTGGATAAAGGTTCAAGTATTCTGCTTGAGCCCACGTGGTATTTTTGTTACGCTGAATGTATGCGCAAAAATAGCCTGTTTCTCCAAATTTGAGAATGCTTGAGCTATCTTAGAGAGTAAATCAAACAAAATGAATTAGCAAAACTGTAGCGATCGCTCGACAGATTGTTATCCTGTCGATATGTATTTGTTTCAACAAATTTCGTTTTACACGGCACACTTTGATAACGCCAAAAAGCTATTTTTGTCAGTTTTGTAGCTTCTGATTGGTTTAGATATAGGATATGCTATGTCAAATTATTCAGAAAAATAAGTAGAATTCGAATATCTGAAAATCAAAAATGCCGTCCATAAGAAAAACCAAAGTTCATGTCAATATCTCATTATGTAGTGGAAATAAAAAAATTAAACCTACGCCACTGAAAAGAGCTTAAAAAGTTATCAAAAAATGGTTAATGAAATTTTCAAATATCTTCATAAATAAAAAAGTTATGGCCAGTTTTCATAAATGGCAATTTTCACTATTTTCTGAATAAATTCATAGGGTGTCAAAATTCAATTGTTTTTTCGACGGGACGTTAATGAGCCCAATTTTCTGCACTACTTTGCCCATTTAACCGACTTTCTATCTCCACTAATAACAAAGTTACCCATGTTAGCCAACGTTCGGTGAGACACCCTGTATATATATATATATGTGTGCGGGCAATAACTTTCGAAAGGGTTAATTGATTTCAACTAAATTTGGCCCACGTGTTTAAATCCATCGCCGCAAGAAGCCTATTTAAAATGGGCCTAATCGGGCCATTTTAAGGGTAGTTTTTGGACCCTAAAATACCGAAAAAATTCTCCGCATCGTTTCAAAATTGAAATTTAACCCTCTGGCAGTAATTAAAATGTGTCCCTAAAATTTTAATAAAATCGACCTTACAGAACCGGATTTAAAAATTTTAAGAAAGACTAGTTTGCAGATAGTGAATTATTTACTGAAAGGTGTATATAACTTGGTATAGAGGTTCGATTGATAATAATATTGCAATTAAGAAACAAAAAATTATTTTAAGGGGTGTATTAAGGAGTAAAATTTTTTATTTTGCCCAAAAACCAACTTAAGTTCGCATAAAAAAGCCACACTGCCTGTATAAGCAAATACACTATATTGTCGGCAGGGTTTTGGCACTGCGACCCGGGTTTTATTATTATTAGTAATATTATTGTTACTAATGATTAAAATGTGATGCCAAAATTATTATAATTAAGACCATGAGAATTACACTCCAGTTATGTTTATCCTACTAATTAAAACAACAACAAGCAGTAGGTTTGGTAATATAATTGTTAATTGTCTCAATGAAGAATAAGAAAACATGAGATTAAAATGCTAATGAATTATGTATTCGTATCTATGTATTTGATAATTTACAATCTACACAGGGTCTTTCTTAAGACATTAAAAAAACGCGTACACTTGTCAAGCATAAGCCTGCACGTCCTGCACAGCACAAACCTGCAACCTGCAAGATGTCACACACTAGACCAGCATAAACCAGCACAAACCTGCACAGCCAGCAGCTTTCAGTGCAACTTTTGTGATGTGTGGTAGACATTTTGCAGTTTTCAAGTAGTTTTATCATTGCAAATAAATTAGTGAAAACGACACATCACTAGCACACCAGATCGGACCAGCACGACTAGACAGAAATCGCAGGCAACCGACTGACGGTCGTTGCTGACTGCTGGCTGCAAGTGCTGGTCTAATGTGCGCTACTCTATTAAATAACATGGAAACAATCACAAACTGTGCTGTGCAGATCATGAAGGTTTATGCTTGACAAGTGTGCACGGTCTTTTAACTATAAGTTACTTTCTTATTTATTGATATTTATAAAATCGAAAAAACACGGAGAATTTTTTCTCATTAATCTATTTCAATGATCAGTGAAATATGGGACAATACCCAATTAAATACATGAATTTATATCGCTACAGAGCCGATTATTCCGAGCTAAAGCTTCTTAATGTCCATTGTGTTTAAACAAAAAAATATATATATAAATATATAGATAAGGCTCCTCCACACTAAAATAGACTGCATCGACCACGGATTTTCATTTATCAGTGAGCCACCCATTCTAGACTGTTCTGAGACAAATTAATGATGGTGTGCTGAATATATCGATTTATGAAATATGAACAAAATTAAACTCGGTTTAAGCCAGACCGAGCAACTAGTTTCTGTATATAATATAGAGCATTGATATCCACTACAAAAACAAAAAAAAAACGATGTATTCTCGTGAAAGCTAACGAAGTAATACAGTGATTGATAAGTTTCTTACTGTTTGACTTTCGTAGATAACTCTGACATCTACCAAAATAATATAGGTCATGTAAATACCGTAGGATTCGTGAAAAATACGGGTCAACAAAAAATGCGTCTTATAAAATATAGTATGTATTGGATGATCGACTAAAGAAAAATGATCCCAAAATATCATCGTACGTGATAGAGAAAACAAATATTTTAAATAAGAAAGTACTTTTATAATTTGCATTTGTTTTGTTTTTTTTTCTTACTCAAATCTAACCGAACGCGATTGAGAAAAAAAATGTTTTGTAGCAGGAGTGGAGCCGTATTATTGTCTTGCAATTTACTGGTATTTTGGATAACTGAACAGAAAATCTATTTTGTAATGTTAACCGAGCTGGGTAGAGTAGTGGTGACAGCACTAGACTCGCATTCGGGAGCTACGGGTTCGAATCCCGGCGGGGGCAGATGTGGCTGGGACTTTTTCTTACTGCCTCTCGCCGAGAAACGGTAATTCCTGTACCGGCCATCTTGATTGAGGTTTTCCATGCTTTCCCTCAATTAAATCCAGATAAATATCGAGATGGTTCCTTATTTGAGGTCATGGCCGATTACCTATCAAACTCCTAGTTCAAAAATTACCTACCTTATCCTAATTTCCTATAATTCCTTCATTGGCCCATTGCTATTACATAAGTTGAAATTGTAAAAATGTAGAAAATAACCGGAAAAAATAGTAATGGTGCGAATGGCGTCTGTTATGATATAAAGTCGAGAAACGGACGTTAAACGTATTATTATTATTTTTATTATTTTGTAATGTTAAAAATCGATTTTCAATTCTGAAAATCCACTTAGTGCATTTTTGACACCATATTGCACGTCGGTACGTCAAGCCCTTTCAAGAGCTTAAGCCAGAACGGTCTAGTTAGCAGCTGCCCCCAATTATTATACCTAATTATACTCTTCTTAATTTTTTTATGCCTTCACGATAATTTTGCAATTATTTTAGAGTATCACTTTGAGATAGGGTTGCCAACTCGGTCCGTAGTCTGACCCGGAGATCCGAAGATTAAATCTTTTCTTAGGAGATAAATAGATATGTGATTTCACGGAAAAAAAGAGCCAAAACTCGTTTGGCCTCAGACCCGGGGGATCATTCTCGAAACCCGGAGTGTTGGCAACCGTACTTTGAGAGAGAAAATAATATTATGAAACAAACAAATTAATTACAGAGAAGTTGCTCAAAAAATTAAAAACCAGTAAACGCTGATATAATGAATGAATTTTACGTGATTTTTGCATAGAGTTTCTAATAGTAAGTATAAAAAATGTTATCACATTAAAAACTGCCATTTTTCGAAAATCCACTTATTTTTTACCATTCCAGTTCCACATGTGGGGAATGGAACTAATTTAGATCAAAATTCACTTTTCAAACTTTTACAATATTTTTCGTTTTGGAGTACCCCGAATCCAAAAACATTTTTTGAAAAAAGCCTGTGCGTCTGTTTGTCTGTGTCCAACGGATGAGCGGATTAAAACTAAATATTGTGAGGATATTTGATATGCAAATATGAAGAACCCTGTTGTTTTTGAGAAAAATTGATGCAAGCGCGGATGGATATACGTTACAATTTAAGTTTCCTGTTATAACAATTTTTTGTAAAGGATTGTTTTTCTATTTATTTTGCCAAGAAAGTTCTGTTTTTTTTCTAAACTTTTTAGTTTCAGACATATTTTGAAAAAAAAAATCAGCTGTTCTTTTATTCTGAAGAACTGTCAAAAGAAATTAGTGAGGTAGCTGACAAGCATGTTTTGATTGATTTTTACATGTGAAACCATATTATGTAACCATGAAAACGAATAGCTAATATCATATTTGTTACTAGCCGTTACCCTCGTCACCACACGCGCTAACAGAAATTTTATTTTATTTATTATTATATGACAAATGTGAATATTTTTAAAGGTGGGATGGTTCTACCGCCCAATTGACTGGAATTTTTTTTACTAAAGAAAATAATTAAAAAATATATATGTTGGAAAGTAATTGTTTCTATAATTCAAGTGCTTTAGGAATTTTAAGGTAAGATCCTTGAAAAAAGCTTTTTAAAGTGACTTTTTTCAAGGTATTACTAATTTTTTAACTCAGTTAAATAGCGCATAGGCAGGTCAACGTATGCCCGAATTTAAGTTTCCTTAAATAACAATAATAATGCGTTTAACGTCCGTTTCCCGACGCCATTCGCACTATTACTATTTTCCATTTACCACTTCCCGTTATTTTCTACATTTTTTAAACTTCAACTTATATGTAACAACAACGGGCGAATGAAGAAATTATAGGAAATTAGGATAAGGTAGGTAACTTTTGAACAAGCAGTTTGATAGGTAATCGATCATGGCCTCAAATAAGGAATCATCTCGATATTTATCTGGAAAATAATTAAGGCAGGGGTTCCCAAAGTGCAGCCCGCGGGCCAAATGCGGCCCGCAAAGCCTGTGAATTCGGCCCGCGATATCGATACGATATATTATATTTTTATTAAAAAATGAATAAGTAAATAGTAAAATAAATATTACAAATAAGATACAATAAAATATTTTAATATTTTTAAAAAATTCTTACAGAACTTTAACCATAAGCGTTTGTGTTAATAATGGATTTCAGTTATATGTATAATTAAAGATTTATATTTATATTAAATTTAGTATACTAACAAAAAAATTTTAAAAAAATAAGAAATAGTTAAATATATTTAAAAACAAAAAAAATTGTGGTTATTGTTTTGATTTTATTCCGTTTTTTTTGGCCCGCCGAAAAATTCGGTAATGTTAAATTGGCCCGCCTAAGAAAAACTTTGGGAACCCTTGAATTAAAGAAAACCATGGAAAACCTCAATCAAAATGACCGGTACAGGAATTATCGTTTCTCGACGAGAGGCTGTAGGAAAAAGTCCCAGTCACATCTGCCCGCGTCGGGTTCGAGCCCGCACCTCCCGAATGAGAGTCTAGTGCTGTCACCATACTGCTCAACCCAGCTCGGTAGGTTTCTCTAAATACCCTTCTTACTAGAGCAAATCCGCGGCAAGTATCCCCATTTTAGTCAAAAAGTGCTATCTTAAGAAAAAAATTCTGTGGGACCGATTTTCAAAATTTTTCGTCACTGTCACATAGCTTTTTAGTGTTTTTTTTTTGAGGTTCAATTTTTTCCAAAGTTTTTTTATGTACAGTTCTATGCAGCTTTGAACCTTATTTAACTACCCTATATTTTAATAACTTGGATATTATGAAACAAACGTGCATGTCATAGAAAAGGACATAAATGTGTTAAGCGAAAGAAGCGAGAAGTCGACTGATTTCAAATACACGTCGCCATGACGACGCAACTAATGCGGTTTATGTGTATGCAGGAGTCTATTCGACGGATTTTCAATAGCGCTTTTCACCTCGCGGATATTTCATTTAGATACACGGTATGTCCAACCGGAAATGTTACATAGTCTTTTGTGCGAGTCAAACGAGACGACATTTCATTTATATGAACCCATATTATCTCCCCAACGATGTTGGTGGTAACTGTCGAGCATCTATGTAATCAAAAATTTCTTCCCTATAAAGAATAATGTAAATTTCGACTATTCATTTTATCGATTTAAACCCACCTGCTAATTTTTTTCTTATTTAAGTATTTATTTGTTTGTTTTATATAAATTTAAATTATAAATTCGGAACCGCTGGGCCCACCCAGTTCCACAAGTAGGGTTTAATTTGAACAAAAGTAATAATGACGATTTAATATTTCAAACGATATATTTAATTAAATACATTTAATACAAAATAGAAAACATGCAAAGTTCCTAATATGTAGTTTCTGGAAGTCGGGCAATGTGAAGCCTCGCTAGACTTAAGAAAACAGGAAATTAAGCTCAAAAAAATACACCACACCCTGATTATAAAGAACCCTGACAATAATTTCGTCTGTTCTTTATAATGCAGGTTTTTAAATTTAATTAATAAAATTAATATTTGCAATAAACACCATGAAAATGAGAAATACGAAATAATCGTTTAATAAAGTCAAATGGAAGTTTTAAGAGTAATGTATTTTGTCACAAACAGCTAGTGAAGCGGCCGGTCTATCGAAAATCAGTTCAAGAAGTAAAGATGAATTTTAGATTTTATTTCTGACAAAAATGTGTAAAAGTTGAAATTATATAATGAGTCAAAGATAATTAGGTAATAATACTAAAAATGAATTTTAAAGATGAAATGAGCGGCTGTGAACAAAATACACTACTGTTTGAAAACAATTATTTATATTAAAAAAAGTAATAATATTTGAGGCTATGAAAAACGCCTCAGATTACAAAGTAGCTCAAAATCCAATTCGGATGGTGTTTTTACAAAAACACAGAGTTCAACTGGAATAACATTTATGTAGTTTTTAAATTGTGACGCGTGACGTCACCCGTACTGGGAACGTGATAACGCTGACATTATGTCAAATTTGAACTTTAAAAGATATTAAAAAAAAAACTTCACCATTATTTTTTTAATTTTCGCCATTATTTTTTGAATATGGAAAATTTCCCAATTGTTACATAAACTTCTAAGCCTACATAGGTAATCTTAAAGCATGACGTACTAATTAACGTAAGTACCTACTGTTTATAGTCCAAGAGCTGATGACACCCGTTTGATTCAGGAAGAAATTTTATGCAATAGTATATATAGGTAAGATGTATAGGTAAATTAGTGTTTGCCTGTCCTTCCTGGGTACGCCAGGTACTGCGCATACAGGAGAGGCTTTAAAAAAATATGTACTAAAAAAAAAGTGTTTGATTCAGAAGCCAGCAAGTATTATTCGAAAGTTAAGTTGATTTTAAATAAATAAATAAATGAGGCAGACACTTTTTGAGGGGTCAACATTAAATATTTGCAAAAAGCCAGACACTTTTTTCCGGGATTTAAGACTATTTTTGGGAAATTATTTATGGGTACTTATGCACGATTTAAAACACTTTCCCAAACAAAAAAGTGTCTGGTTTTTTGCAAATATTTTAAAATATATCTAATGAAGTTGCTATAAAAATTGCAGCGTAAATCAATCACTCACTTTTTTTATTTTTGGGGTATTTTGGTCTAATGTTAGCCCCTCCAAAAGTATCTGCCTCATTTATTTATTAATTTAAAATCAACTTAACTTTCGAATAGTACTTGTTGGCTTTTGAATCAATTACTTTTTGGCACATACAGTGGAATCCGTTTATAATGACATCGAAGGGAATTGACAAACACGTCATACTAAGCGGACGTCATACAAAGCATTTTTGTGAAAAAAAAACTTTCTTTTTTTAGGTAGCATAGGGCCGCTGACGGGTATTCCTTTGTTTCGCGTGATTTTAAACTACTGAATTAACGCTTGATCAACATTTTCTTGCGCGATTTTCGATGCCTCTTCGGTTTCAAAACATTTGAATTGAACGATCGCTTAATCCGGTTCTTGTTTTTGAAAATCATTGAGATTGTCGAATGACCCACGCCCAATTCCTCTGCGAGAGATGAGCTTGATTCTCCATTTTCTAATCTGCATATTATTCACCTTTCTCCTCAATCGTAAATGCTTTACGACGTTGAGATGACATTTTTTACATAGGATATCACTAAAAACAATGCGTGACGTTCAACTATCAATTACTCACTGAGATTCAAAACAAAAACAAGCCACGTGCTGAACGTCGTCGGGAATCAACGAACATTGCCGAAGGTGTAAAGAATCATGTCGGTCACTATAGACGGACAAAATTTATTAAAAATGGGTCATAATAAGCGACATGTCACTGTAAGCGAAGTCATTATATCCGACTTTGTTACAAAGAATTTTATATGAAAACCAAACCTCGTTGTGTAATTACGTCATAATAGGCGGTTGGTCAATATAGGCGGAGTCATAATAAACGGATTCTACTGTATTTTATTTACACCTTTCCTATATCCAGGTCGGTTAGGCAAACACTC
Source organism: Venustoraphidia nigricollis (assembly GCA_034508555.1). NCBI lineage: Eukaryota > Metazoa > Arthropoda > Insecta > Raphidioptera > Raphidiidae > Venustoraphidia > Venustoraphidia nigricollis. Next base: position 2,413,918 of record JAVRKA010000062.1, read on the forward strand.
ATTTTTCTATACATTTTAGCAATATACCTATATGTATAAAATTTCTACCTGAATCAAACACTTCATGAAATAGGTATCATGAACTCTCCGACCATTAGCGTATTGCTTGACTTTTTGCCAAAACCAATATTTCTACGAACTAATCTTGGGCAAAATTGGCGCGCACTGAAGCGAAGCCGCGAGTAAAAGCTAGCTTTTAAATAAGCTAGATAGTTGTTGAAATATTTCTCATGGTTATACAAGATGTTAATTCATTTTATTTTAGCATCCCATTTACACTCTTGACAAAATTTAATTGTGGAAACGTAAAATAAATTATATTAACTTAACAAAAATGGAAAAAATATGCTCAATTAAATGTATTTCCTAATTATATAAAAATATTTTAACCTTGACATTTTTCGGTACGTACCAGATTTCACTGGGTTTTAAATGATTCCATTACGCAAATGTGTACTTCCGAATGGGAAAACTGTAATAAATAAGCCTGTGAAACACACATGTCCGTTAAGTGCATTAATTTATTTTAATTTTTTCCCACGTTCTTTATAGCTAGGGAGCTAGTGACAATTTTACTCATAGTATTTCCTCAAACCTGAGTTTTTGCGAGTTCATTACAGGCACTATCCTGAACACAAAAACTGCAGTCTGGCAGCTTAAGCCGGGTCCAGACGTGTGTAACGTGTAATGTAAGATTACGTGTAATTTAGCGTCAACAGTGTGGACAGCACACGAACTCACCGCGAATCGTGAAAGCGAATCTTTGTCAAGAGCTGTTTCCAAATTCCACTCAATTGCTACGAACATGCCGAATAGGAAAGTCATGATAGCTGGTGCTGCTTTTATTTATATATATTTATTAACTGAGGATTTCAGATTTTTTTTAAAGTAATCTGGATTTTTTGGATCCCAAATAACACGTTTTTCTTGATACAAACTGATAAGTTCAAGCGATTGTTCGTATCATGAACGTACACACGACACAATCGTCACGAACGCCGTCCAAACGAGTACTGCGAGCGCCTTTGTGTTCGCGCTAAAAACCGACAGCCGATGGATCACGGTGAGCGCCGACGCAAGCGTTACATAATATAATGCTCGTAGTGCCGTCCACAAGCAGAATTCGTGTTACATTACGCAATAGATTACATTACGCGTTACACACGTCTGGACCCGGCTTTAGACAATACGTTGGTAGACGCTGTCAATTATATCAAAACTGGAGGTGTCACTTAATATATTTCTTCATGTTTGAAATTTTCTGAGCGATAAATTCAGGTGTTCTTGAGCACAAAAACTCAAAGCTGGCATTTCGTACCCGGGACAATCCTCGTCTGGTAAAGGGTTGAATATATCGACCCCATAATTTTTATTTTAAACAATTCACTTTTTTGATATAACAACTTTTAAAACGTTACCATGGTTTTGCTAGGCAATTTTGCCACTTATCATTACACATTTTTCGTTTCATAACATTTTCGTCGGCCTGCCAGGCATACTTTTCTCCAAGGACGGATCGTCGGACTTGAGTTTTGGAGCTCAAAGGCACCTGAACTTATTGCTCAGAAAATTTCAAACATGAGGACATGAGTTTGACATCACTGACCGCATCCACCCACGCATTGTGTCAGCAGCCAGACTGCGGTTTTTATGTTCAGGATAGTGTCCTTAATGAACTCACAAAAACTCAAGTTTGAGGAGATACTATGAGTAAAATTGTCACTAGCTCCCTATACTATTAAGTCCAGAAAAAATTAACATTTGCAACAAATGTTAATTTTTTCTGGACTTGAAAACGCGCCCTTTTCTAAATTTCTATACTTTTATTTGAAATTGTGATTTCAACAATGAAAACAACGACATATATCAGTTCTTTTTGTTCCCAAATTTGAAGTTTTTTGTATAGATTTATGTCGTCGACATTTCTTTCCTATCAACACCCTTTTTTAGAAAAAAGTGTGTGTGTCAGCTCCGACGAACGACAGGAGTTTACTCCTTACGAACGATTATAAAATAATTAATAGATTAGTGATTCGAAATCTCCTGACGATGCTACAATGAAAAATTGACGAAAATTCACGATTTTTTATTTACTTTTTAGGGCAGAAATATGTGTTTTTTGAAATTTTTAAGTAGCAAGCCAGATTTTGTTATGTTTAATGCTTAATCTCAGCTAATAAAAAAAGCAATAAAAACAATATTGCGACCACAGTTCGAAAACTCCCGAGAAAGTGAAATTGCAGTTTCTGAGCGGTCACCACTAATTACTAAAAAAAGAAAATAATTTATTTTTATTATATAAAAGTAAATTGGAAAATATTGTAAATAAATATCATGTAGAAAACGAAACAGTTGGAAAAACGCATAAATCACACACATCGCCGATCTTGGGATTCGAACTCGTACATCTAGGTATAAAACAGTACGTTTGCGCGCTAGCCACTGCTCTATCCATGTTACATGATAAACGTGGCTTATTATAGTATACCATGTATCCTTAAGCGTATAACGCCAGCGTGTGACATGGTAGTTTGATTTTACTCCCCATAATTTTTCATACCCCGGCTTATATATGAAAATCGATTCTTAAGGAGTAAACTCCAAAAATATTTTTTTTTTTGGCAGGCATAACTAAATTATTGAAAAATAGTGTATTGTGTAGATCTATCTTTGAACTCTTGTTTCTATTATTCATAAAAGAAAGAGACAACGAATTGACCTCGCGTGGAGGGGGTTCCATACGTTAAATATGTTAACATGTTTTTTTTAAATCTGATCCAAATTTTTTGTGGTAACCAAAAATATTTTATCCTAAGAACAAACATAACACTGTAGTTGGAAAAAAACACGTTCTTCCATACATTCAAACTGCAAATGTAAATTTGTATAGGCACAATATTAAAAGATTTACCACGTTATGTTCAGAGACCATATACTGTTTAACGCTTTACCACGCGAATTGAAGGAAATTCAAACATTTGAAAAATTCAAAACAAGTTTAAAGAGCTTTTTAAAAAATAATTTTTTTTTCCGTCAATGAATTATTCACACTATATTAATTGATTGCCGTGGCGGATTTACAAATTTGCCGCTAATAGGCTATTAAATTTTTGCCACCCCTACTGATCTCTGAAATTCGATACCTTAGTTCGCAATCATATTAATTACAAAAAAACTCCTCAAATACGTTATACAAAAAAAATATTTAAGTGTTGAAACATATTAGACGTTGATTGAATTGTATAAGTGGACCTAGTAACATTAAGGTACATAGAGAAAAAAATTATAGTAATGAATAATGATTAATAAAAAAAAACATGAGTAAAAATTTCTAAATTGAAATTGTAATATTGAAACACTATTGAAATGTTTTAAAAATTCATAATCATAAAAGTATATTTTACAGAGCGTTTAGTAATTTTTCATATACAGACGTTAGAGTGTTCAGTATACTGTACAGTACTAAAATATTGAAATTTTTGTTAAATTTTCGAAACTCGTTTTCTCTATGTATATAATAATGTTTTTTTATTTCTGTAAGACAAAAATTTTTGGACCTTTGCCGCTTCCTAAAATCTGCCGCCCTAAGCTTCAGCCTACTCAGCCCGCTGGTAAATCCGCCACTGATTGATTGTTTGTTAGTGTATTTGCCATATGGCAACATACACTATTGGCGTCGATCGGATGGCGGGACCCAGGGGTCGGATCAAAATTTCTCGACGTTTCATAACCTCCTAAACACTTTGGCGCCATTTTTGAAAATGTTTATATATATATGTATATATATATATATTTATATACGTATATATATATACATATATGTGTGTGTGTGTGTGTGTGTGTATGTGCGGGCAATAACTTTCGAAAGAGTTAATTGATTTTAACGAAATTTGGCCCACGTGTTGAAATCCATCACCGCAAGAAGCGTATTTAAAATGGGAGTAATCGGGGTATTTTAAGGGTAGTTTTTAGGGGTTGCAAAATGTTTTTGGGCCCCAAAATACCGAAAAAATTCTCAGAATCGTTTCAAAATTGACATTTAACCCTTTAGTAGTAATTAAAAAGTGCCCCTAAAATTTAAATAAAATCGGCCCGACGGGACTGGACTTACAAATTCTGTGAAAACACTAGTTTGCAGATAGTGATTTATTTACTGAAAGGTGTATTTAATTTGGTATAGATGTTCGATTGATCATAATAATGCAATTAAAAACAAAAAATGTTTTAAGGGGTGTATTAAGGAGTCAAATTTTTTGCCCAAAAACCAACTTAACTTCGCAAAATAAAGCCACACTGCGTGTATATGCAAATACACTATATTGTCGGCAGGGTTTTGGCACTGCGACCCGGGTTTTTTACATTTATGACGTTTTTGTAAATATTTATTTACAAAATAAATTTGAATTTGTTGTAGGTAGGTTTTCCTGTAATTTATAAAAGAACTATTTTCTGTATTTCTTTCAAAATTTTAGGCTCTGTAGTTTCGGAGATAAGGAGCGGGGGGGGATGATGGTCAATTTTCTAAGATAAATTTAAAACTATTAATTTTAAAATTGTAAAAAAAATATATTTGAGACCCTTACTACAAAGTCCTTTCATTTGATATGTCACGCGGCACAGTTTACAAAACTTTTTTTTTTAATTTCCTAATTTGCCCCCCATTTTCAAAATTCATTTATTTACCGTTATACGTTCGTGTTTGAACCACAGAAATTCATATGTATAACAAATTTCAACGTAATCGGTCCAGTAGATTCGGAGAAAATTGACTGAGAGACGGACGGACAGACACACGAGTGATCCTTAAGGGTTCCGTTTTTTCGGACGTACGGAATCCTAAAAAATGTGAAAAAATGAAAACCTGTATCGGCGCCTGTTTAATAGGGGCTTTTGCGATTAATTACAGTGTACGTATCAAATAAAATGAAAAAAGATAAGAAATTATACTTACACACTGATCAATGTTCATGCATACCGAAACAATGTTAAACTTTCTGTAAAATTTTAATTATCGAGTGAACTCCACGCTGTTGCAAAAACAATCGTACAAATTGCAAAGGCTATACATAGTGTTGTAAAAAGGTAAATTACCGGCTAATTAGCCCGTTAAATATATGTGGCTAATTATTATTATTATACAAGGGTGCGCAGAAAGTTTTGAGCATAATTGTAAATTCCGATCGAGATTTAACAGAAACCGGAAACAGCACTGTTGTTTAATTGATAGTCGGGTAATTAACCGGCTAAAATGGCTACAATAAAAAATTACATCACTAATAGATACACATATGAGAGAAAAAAAGTGTTAAAGAGGGTAACACAACGAAGTGACAATATTGTGGAACGTATTGCAGTTGAATGGCGCAGGATTAACGAACTTACGTTAACAGAACGGAACTTAAAAACTTAATAATTTTTTACATTAATGGGTCTCCATGTCAAATCGTCCAATGGTTGGAATCGACTCCTTTTGATTTGGTTGAATTTTATGAAGAGTTTTCTTTTATCATAAAACGAAGCTCTGCCAAAGGAAAGAAAATTAAAAAAATGTTTTCGAGGGCTATGCAAAATTTCACCCTTTTTCCCGATGTTTCAAGTTTATTTTTTAAATTTCTCGAAAACTATTACAGTTACAGAAATGGGCCAAAGTTTATTTTAAAGGGGATATTTGGGGCTATGAAAAAAAAAATATTTCGAGAAAATATTTCGAGAAAAAATTTCAAAAAATAACAAAATTTTGAAAATCGTACGTCGACATAAAATGTTTGGCTCAAATTTTTTTATATAATACCTTTAAATGATCTTAAAATATCCTGAAATTTTCAGGAGGGTGTTTTTTTTTCTTTTCAATAACCAATTTTTGAATTTTGTTCAACTTCTAAATTCAAAAAAAAAATATATTTGTTTCATTTATAAGTCGAAAAAAATTCAAAAATTTGTTATTGAAAAGAAAAAAAAACACCCTCCTGAAAATTTCAGGATATTTTAAGATCATTTTTTTTACGATTTTCAAAATTTTGTAATTTTTTTATTTTTTGAAAAAAAATTTTTTTCATAACCCCAAAAATCCCATTTAAAATGAACTTTGGCCCACTTCTGCAACTGAAATAGTTTTCGAGATATTTAAAAAATAAACTTGAAAAACCGGAAAAAAGAGTGAAATTTTGAATTTTGCATAACCTCCGAAAAAAAAATTTTAATTTTTTCCTCTGGCAGCGCTTCGTTTTATGATAAAAGAAAACTCACCGAAATTCATCTAAATCAAAAGGGGTCGATTTCAACCATTGGTCGATTTGATATGGAATGACCCTAATATTATCGCTAAATCGTTAATCAAATTTTTAACTTCGTTAATTAACGATAACGTGCCCAGCTCTGCCTCTAAGTCAAACAATTTTAAGTTAAGTACCACTGCTGTAAGGAGTTGGTGAATGTTTAATTAAACGGTTTTACAACATAATGAACGTCTTTAATTCGTATTTTTTATTATGCACTATACTTTAACCTATAACCATTTATAACACTACTATAATTAGGTACTTACATTTAATTAGCTTTATATACAATAGTATATTACACCGCAAGGGCAGAAAGTTGAAATTCTTGCATTACGCGACACACGATATCCGAGGCGAAGCCGAGGGCAACATGTGTCGCGCAATGCAGGAATTTCAACTTTCTAGTCGTGTTGTAGAGTATTTTTCTCTATACCCAGTCAAAATTGCGTACTTCCGCATCAGTGTGCACGAGAAAACTGTTTTGATCCGCTGTTACAGATGGCGTGCGAGTAATTCCAGCAGTGCATAAATGTTAGGCTTTCTGCCTTACAATCGAAGCCGAAAGTACACACTTTCGACCCGGTATAGAAAAAACTTTTTTTTATAAATTAACACACGCACATTCAATCCTATATAAGTTCATCATCTTGACAAATTTTATTTACATATATTTTGTATGTTCGTTATAGGGCCAGCGCACAGATGTTTTTGTATCATAATCGTACTTATAATTTGTTAGCGTAAGGCCGCATATTGTAGCAAGCTTTGTTACAATAACCTTCTCTCTCTATTATGTAATATTGGCTAAATTGTTTTTCTTTAACTACGAGGAAAAATGAAGGTAGTTATAAAAATATTCTGAAAAAATTAATCTATCGATTACATTTTAGAAGAAACACTAATAGGGAATATGCTTTTGGATTAAATTGAATTGATTTTTTTTTCCCTGAATCCATATTGTCCTGAAATTATATCTGAACCATCATTTCCTTATTTAGTTTGTTTTTAATGGCATAAAATATTAATTAAAAAATGCAAAATATGCGAGGGAAATTCGAATTTGCGAAACGCATCACCATTGGTCGAACGTCAAATACCACGTTATCGGATTTATAGGCGTCGCTGTTTCTATGGTGTCTGAATATAATATAATATATAATCTCAATATTGTTCACGTCCATTATAATTAATAAGTTTTTTATTTAATCACGGGAAATTGGACAATTGAATTTTAATATAGATAAACTAAATTAAAAAATTTGCGACGTTTCGTTAATTTGTTTTAACTTCTTCGAGCAAAACTTTAACTAGTTAACCATAACTTCAATAAAATTTAGATATTTAACAATACATATATTTAATTCAATAAAAATCAAATAGTAATATTTAAGCGAAATGAAATTATTACTATTTGATTTTTATTGAATTAAATATATGTATTGTTAAATATCTATATTTTATTGAAGTTATGGTTAACTAGTTAAAGTTTTGCCCGAAGAAGTTAAAACAAATTAACGAAACGTCGCAAATTTTTTAATTTAGTTTATCTATATTAAAATTCAATTGTCCAATTTCCCGTGATTAAATAAAAAACTTATAATATATAATAGCATTTAAAACTGAAAATTTCTATAAAAGAGCCAAAAGTATCTGTCAAACTTATAGTCAACAAACACTGGTCGTGGCTTTTGACGTCACTCAAGGCCCGCGAAAAATGGCGGCGTTCAAACAGATCAAATTTAAGCGATGTTTTAAATATTATTTAAAAAAATTATTCGAGCATTTCCAACAGTATTTATATTTTTTACTATTTTATAGCGATGTAAAAAGTGAATTAAAAATATAAAAAAAATACATGCATATTCCCTATTCATAAAAAAAAATTATAAGTACTTGATAAGTACTTACTTTAAATAAATAAAACGCTTTTAATATGAATAACTAATAAATTATTCGCAATTAATGTTTCTTCTAAAATGTAATCGATAGATTAATTTTTTTCACAATATTTTTATAACAACCTTCATTTTTCCTCGTAGTTAAAGAAAAACAATTTAGACAATATTACATAATAGAGAGAGAAGGTTATTGTAACAAAGCTTTGTTACAATACTATTTGCTGAAATACACAATTATTGATGTATCACGAACACGCGATTGTCGAAAACACACAGCGCATTTAACTGCAGGTTCGCATCATGAATTCTGATGAGACTGCGTTCTTTACGCGAAAGTGCGATGGAGTCTGTATGGTGTTGCTAAATCACGCGATCGAACAAGACATCTTGATTAGCTGAGTAGTTGACAAATCGTGATACAGTTGCTAAATTGCACGTTTTTGATACAAAAAATAGCATGTGTGTTAGCCCTTAAACTACATCTCTGACGTTCATAATAAAATATTACTCTTCTCGCAACGATTTTTGTACTAAAATTAATCTGCTGGTATTACAATGTTCCAAGTTTTTAAATTGAAACAAAAAGTTTAGGTACGCCAAGATCTGTTGATCAATTACAAAATTTTAGTTTTAGCCATTCTAATAAAAAAAAGCTCAAGTCGCAGTGCAAAACATTGCTGACAAAATAGTGTATTTGCTAATACATGCACTAGACTCTGTGCAGAATTACTATAGACCCCAGCGTAGCAAATTTCAAAAGCTTTGATTACATGTTTTGTTTTGTTTCTATGCATCATTAGTTATTTACCGTTTTAACAATTTTTCCATAAATGGTATTATTGAAATTGCTATTATCGGTAATTATTCACTATTTTTTAAGCCATAAGTACAAAACTTCGCATTCATTGTTTTATTAACAAAATGGCACTGTGTTAGTTATATTTTGACAGGTGAGATGAATGTAATATTAGAAACTGGCTTTACAGAAATAACTTTTGAGAACAATTTTCAGTTGTCGACAAAACGCTGGTAATCCAAGTTCAGTAAGCTCCGACTTTCTGCATGGAGTCTATTATGTGAGTGTCCCGCAATAGGATGTATACAAAAAGTATGTGTTCCCGATGTTAATGGACGTTAATGGCGTCAGCTATTAAGTGTCTATAATCTATAATCTTTCGTTTCTTTTCCTGACCTCATTTGATATTAAGAAGTTCTAATATGTGTCCTTTAGAATAACTTTGTAACGATATTTTATTCCACGTTTTAATTATTAAATTCTTTTAGTTAAAAGAACGTCCAGAAGATACAAGGTTAGTAGAGTACTATAGGTTGGACGTAAGAGGCTATAAAATCGGTCATGTCTGTGACTGGTTGATTCGATTGCTTATGTCAATCGAAACTTTTGGCTGGAGTTTTCAATTATAATGAACGTTTGACCGTTGGGAAAAAAGGTCTACGACCCCCGCCCTCTCTCCCGTCTCGCACACTAGTTACATTTTCAACACTAGTCACACTTTCAACAATGTTAACGCCCAACCTAGAGCATTCTACTAGGTTTGAGGAACACATATTTAAATTATATTCATAGTCCGCGCAACCAGATGAAGCACATGTATGAATTGTTGCACAATATAGTTATAAATATAAGGTCATTTTTCTCAATAACTATTGTTATAAACATTCATTGTTACATTGCTAAATTTGAAAAATGTATTTTATTTATCCACTGTCACCGTCGGGGTTCAAACCCGAATCTTTCCACTTTCGCGGCGGAATGAGTTAATCAATTACTCTACGGTGCGATATCTTAACAGTTAATTCATCATAATAAAGCAATTGTAACATTAAATTAACTACATACGAGAGCTGATTTTTTTGCTAGGTATCGCTAGACAAGAATCATCTCAGTAGCGAGAGTGTGAATGAATTAATATATATCTATATTATCTCAATAACTATATTGTATGACAATTCATAGCTACGACGTCTCTTGTTGCGTGGACAGTACCTGCATCTTAATGCGAGACACCTGTGTACATTACGCTATTATAATATCTGTATAACAAATACACTACTTAATAAAAAAAAAAGCGTTTCAAAACAATTCGCTGTGAAAAAACTGAAAATGAAACTCCGAATGGCTAAATAAAGATCAATCTTCGAATTTTCTTTTCCTCCCTTTAACAGGAAGCTCTTCACGTTTGACCCGCTTCACTCCTGGTTCACTTGTTCTTGTTTCGCGTCTAGCGGGTGTTTCTTGCGCCTGAGCTTGCACCCACAACTGTATCTGCTGCATGCATTCGTCTTGCATTTCCCTCGCCATATTATAAACATAATCGTTGGCCTTGTTAAACATGACCGCGTTCTGAAACATTGTCAGCACGTACAAAATGAACTCTTTTGTTGTTTTAATGTGACCGCTTTCAATGTGTTTACGTAATGTTTGCAAATCTCTCGGTCTGTGAATCATGCTGTGATATCCAGGCGCTTGATCTTCAGTAATTGGTTTTAAAAACAATGAAGCATATTTATGCGTTGCAAGCCGGTTATAAACTAGCATCACAGACTTCTTCCATGCTCTATAATCCCTATCGTCTTCAAATCCAGCAATGCTCGACGCCGGACTATTTGGAACCGAATCACTGGGCGTGGCCGGTGTAGAATATCGTCTTCGAGTTCGTATAAAGGACGATTCGTTATCTTCCTCAGTTAAAGGACTATCCGAACGATCTGTTTCCATCTTTATCTTTACTTTGCCGGCGTCCGTTTTTTTATCCAAATCGGTCAAACTGTCTAAGCAGTCTTTAGCGTCATTTGTGTCTTCTTTATCGCTTGCCAAAATTATATCGATTTCTGATTCTTCTCTTTTCTTTCGCGAATAATCGCGTTTCGCTTTGTCTGATTTTATTACTTCAATAGTCATTTCATCGAAATCAGCTTCTGTTAATTCAGATGTTATAGTAGTTTTCTGATTTGATATGGGCGCGTCAATGTCTATTTTGTTTTGCATTTCAATTTTATCATTCGATGTGTCATCTGATTTCAGATTATCAGTTGAATCTTTGGAATCACTTTCTTGTGGTCCATCTTCTGGAATTTCTTCTTTTATTTCAGTTTTAATATTAATTTGTTCAGAAACAGAAGGGGCGTGCAAAGACTTTTCATCTTCTTTTCGTTCGTTAATAGAAGATTGTTCGTCTAGCAAGGACTTTTCTCTAATTAAGCTTTCTTTCATTTCGCTGAGCGTGTCATTAGTTTCATCACTATTTTCTTCGTCTTTTACTAAAATTTCAACAATTTCTACAGAACCACGTTGAACTTCAGTTCCAGGTTCCTTTTTAACTTCCGGAACATCTTGAGTTTGATCCAATTCTTCTAAAAGTACAGATACGTTTCTGATAACAGGCTGCTCGGACTTTTTTGCTAAAGCAGATTCTTCAGGTTCACGGCTATTTGACGAATCGGAAATACTAATAACCTTTTCTTTAATCACTGTATCATCACTGCTCGCTTTACTACTATTATTATCTAACTCCAAAATTTCATTTGAAGGTGGCGCCGCCGCAGTTTCAACTATTTTCTTATTATTTTCATTAGAACTGACTATTTCTTCAGTCTTATTGAGTTCATTTATGATATCAGTTTTAGGTTCTGAAGAGCTAATCACATTGATAGCATTTCGTTCAAGCAGTTCTTTATTTTCACTTTCTTCGACTTCTTTTAAAACTTCTTCGACTAACTGAATTTCTTCTTCAATATTAACACTTTTTATACACAAGTTTGTATCGACTTCAGTTTTTATATTTAAGGGAAGCGAATCAGTTCCAACAACAGATGTTTGTGCGTGAAGAGGCACCGTTTGATTGATATTCAAAATCGATTGCTGATGTGGCATTGTTGGAGTTCTCTCTGACGTCACGTGTGCACCGCTAGATTGAGACGTCGTCATATGGCCAGGTTCTTGTCCAATCGCTGTGCACACCAGTTGCTGTAGACTTGGCGAAACCACTACTTCGGGCGAAGTACTCAAAAGGCTTGCTATAGTTGGCGAAGTCCCTCTTTGACTGTTCGTAATCGCCGAATGCAAAATGGAAGCGTTCGGAGCCGGTGACGGCGACTTTAATAAACTTGTGAGCAATGGAGACATTCCCGGTTTGTTTGCATCTTGCGCAATGTCTTCCGCTCCCGCATCATTTTTATTATTTTCGTGTGCTTGTATTCCTTCATTCGCATCGAGCAATTTACGTTTTTGATTCGAGGTATTGACTGATGTGTTTATTTTAGTGAAAGGGCGCCAAGCTCTTTCCAGTTCTAATTTCTTTTCTTCGCGTTCTTTAAGCCATTCTGCATGCAAAATAGCTTCTCTTTCTTTTTGTTTTTTGTCCTGCTCAATTTGCAAACACATTTCCTTCAACTGTTGCATACTAACATTATCAGAATATACTGACTTAATATCTAATTTTATTTTTGAATATTGTTGCTTGGTTTCCAACATAACTTTTTTCAATTCTGCAAGTCTTTCCTGAGTTAACCTATTCACGATACTTTTCCCTGGAGTTTCTGTGACTTGATCTGAGCCTGTCGTTCTCTTTTTGCGTTTCGGAGTTTCCACATTCTCAAGTAATAAGCCGTACTGAGCAGCACAATTTTTCTGAGAATACCAATCCGGCGGGCGACTTGGATCTCCCAAAACCTTCATCGCACGACTTACCGACATCCAGTTTTGGTCGCCACTGCGTAACACGGCTGAAGCGAGACATAATTTTTCTCTCAATGACCATGTATCTATTGGAACTCGTTTTTTTTGCAACTGCTCTTGGATTGATGCCATCGTTTTATAAAACTACAATATAACCTCAAATGTAAAAATTTCATATATTTTACGCGTTTCCAAACATATGTACATTTATTCCCACTACTTACGAAATGTTGATTAATTAACTGTTCAAAATTAATACTATCAGTTAAAAAATATAATTTGACACCGTAATTTCACAGTAATTAACTTTTTTAAGGCTCTCAAACTTAAACAAAGCAACTTCTGGTTATTGAGTATCGTATATTTATTTACTATGTAGATATAGCATGACATCTAAACCCACAGATCTCTAACCGTATATTACGGCACTGTAGAGCTCTACGTAGTGATGGAATGTTAAATAATCGCGGTAATTTATTTTAAATTACCACGGCTATTTATTATTATTATTATAATACAAGACTGCAGAAAAATATGCGCTTGTTTGTAATTTCTGATCGAGATTTTAGTTTTATTACCAATATCTATATAAATATAAATATAAATACATTATTTTAGTTAACTCTTTTGATTCTAATGCTCTGTTGCTTTGTTTTTCGGTGTTTTTCGAAAATCGGCATATTGTTTTATAGATAGCCAATAAAATATCCGGCTCGTTTTACATCACACATATCGGTGAATTTTATCGTCGAATGTCAATGGTATTTAGTTCGGAATATTTCAAGAAGTACGGATTTGGCTCTAATGTTGCACGCTGAAGTGAACGTATCGGCATTTACAATTTTGAAAACAAGAACGAGATTCAACAAGTTGAGAGAGTGTCCGTTATAAAGTTTATATTAAAAAGTGACAAAATAAGTGGTTATTACTACGTATTGTGCGCTGAAACTTTATTAATCATTTTACGTTAAAGATGGCTGCAAAGAAGATCTATTATTCAGATAAATATTACGATGATAAATACGAATACAGGTAATTTATGTCTTGTCAAATGTTCTTGATTTAGAGTGTTTCTTTGTTCTGTTTACAGATTATTTAAACACTTTTAGTAACAGCTTTAACATGTTTTCCCAACATATATTACTATAATTACATGACCTTAAACTTAGAATTTGTAAAATTTTTGTTTTTGTAATTATAAGTAATGTTTGAAAACTTATTTTGACATGAAGAGTGGTGCTAATCCGATATGGATCATAAAATTTCGATTCATAGTGGCCAATTGTTTCTTGTTTTTCTAAATATTATTGTAAACTGTTATGCATGCAGTTAATCCTGACGGTATATAGTCAATACAATTTATTAATTATGTATGAGTACATCTCGGTTGTTGATTGTTTTTTTTTTCATTTTGTGTGACATCAAATTGTAATTTGATTTATTACTCGAGGAAATGCTACCAAGGAACGCAATACGATTGTAGTTATTGCAATTAGAATAAAAGGGTATCATCAAACTGATCCACAATATAAGTAGATCATCGGAAAATGACTATAAAGAAAAGCAAATATTCTTGGTACATCATATTTTGTGGATATTATTGTTTTATTTTGGTTTTAGGCACGTTGTTCTGCCAAAAGAATTAGTGAAGTTCGTACCCAAAACACATTTGATGTCTGAATCCGAATGGAGAAGCATAGGCGTCCAGCAAAGTCAAGGATGGGTACATTATATGACTCATAAACCTGGTAAGCGAAATTTATTCAAGGTAACTTTTTTATATAGACCTTAATTTCGAATTTATACGCGCATGAAAAGTATCTAGGGGTAAGGCAAACTGTCACACATACCATAATAAGAAATGCTTCGTATTTCCTGGTCATATAGCTGCAAATTTTTATTAACTCGATGAAAGCATATTCCATAACATGATTTTAAACATATTAATTTTTAGAGTTCCGTCACGACCTTTTTTCTCAGGAACACGGTACAGGTATCAGGTTGAAATTTATATAAAATATTAAGCTGTATAATTCTATATTCAAGCTTATACCCCAGTTCAAGAAAAATATATGACCGTTAACTACTTAATTAGTTTTTGTTACGTACATCATTGAAAGTATCGAAAGGAAGCGATTATTGTAAACTCTATTAAATTATTATAATGGTATGGAACCCTCGGGGCCCTCGGTTGTATAATGACTTCCGTAGCTAACAACATCAGACAAATTGATACAAAGTTTATTTTTTACAATCATTTTTTTCAATCATTTTCAGAACCCCATATCTTGTTATTCAAAAGAGCTATTACAACGCCACCACTAGAAGTGGACGGAGAAAAATAAGGGACGTCTGTTTGAGCTGTTATTATTACCATTTAATTATAATTTTGATTGCTGCATAAGATGGATACAAATGTGTAAATATTGTGTTGATAATTTAGATTTGAAAAAAGGGGACATGAAGCTTGTCATCTCTTTGTTTTTTTCTGTATCATTAGCTTTTTAATTCTTATTTAGTGTTTTGATTATTTTCCGTGCCTATTTTATTTATAATCAGTTTTGTTTATTTTATTTTGACATAATTACTTATTCAAAAAATGTCTTCCGAAAAGATATTTTTTAAATATGTAATTCGCTATAACTGAATTTGATTCGAGTTCATTTTCATATTTATGTGCATGTAACATTATAATAAGATTTTAGCTATATACTTTTCTTCCTTTTCGCGCTACAAAATGCAAAGCAAAAAAAAATTCAGGCAGTTATAATAACACATTTTAATGTATTATAAATTCTAAAAATGACAATGAGTTGGCACGGCTATGGCTTATATATATTTTTTTAAATTTTGTATACAATATATCTCGCTTAAAAACATTTCATGAAACCGAAAAATGGGTTCATTATGTCCAAAGTGCATTACAGAAACGATGTTCGTTCTTCTAGCTCTTCAAATTGTGATGATAATCTTAGTGCTCAGTTTCAGAAAGAATTTTTTTTGTGTAAGTACAATTCAATTTTCTACATGGCAGAGTTTAACAACTTTAACAATTGATATGGTCGCATTCTCAGGTTATTGTCAAATCAGATTTTTTTATTGCGACCCAGTATTAATTTGAAATATTTCCAAAATTAATCATATTTGTTCATAATGTAGTTTATCAGTAGAATATTTCTTATGCTACAGAAAAAGCATTTTCTGAGAAAATGTGGTTAGTCAGGCTCAGAAATACTAATCCACATATTTATATGATTTTAAAATTTTCTCAGGTTCAGTGCTATTGAAAGTCGAAGTCATTAAATTCGAGTTTCATTGTTAATATTAAAGTGGAACATGTTTCTTTGTGACCAAACATCATCATGAATTATCTTTTGTTGTATGCCCTGATGAAAAATTGAACATTCTGTTTGCTTTGTTGTAAACGAGATATTGTCTATAAAAAAATAACAGATAGTCATTTTTAGATTTTTCATTTGATATTAAATTATAATGCTGTACTACAATGTATTTGTCTTCATACCATGCCGAAAGTACGTACTTCCTGCTTCGATTTTATTTATTATTTTTATTTATGACCTGCTGGAATTACCGTCTGTATAGGCTGGCCGAAACAGTTTTGTCATGCGCACTGATACGTGAGACTGCCGTTCGCCAGCAAAGAACACGTGTTCGCCAGTATAGGCAGTAGTAGCCAACTGTTGTTATTACGTATAACCTCAAAATTGCTTACTTGAAAGTAATTATTTTTTTTTATATATTGGTGCAAGTGCGTACTTTCGACCGGGTATGAAGAAAAATAGTATACTCCATACGGGCAGAAAGTTGAAAGTCTTGCACTGCGCAACACATGATGCCCTCGACTTCACCTCGGGCATCATGACGCATAGTGCAGAAATTTCAACTTTCCGCTCTTGTAGTGTAATATACTATTAAATTGTTAACATTACATTCCTCACTTATATAATTAGTTATTTGAATATACAGGTAATATTTGTTTACAGATATTAATTATTGTACTTTTTTAATATTGATCCAAAATGTGCTAATTAAATTTTAAGTTTTAAAATGTGAGATTACTTGTTTTGTGTCTTAATAAATTTTTAATTTTAAGTAATACGAGCTTTTTCTTTGTGATATGTTTATGCTTGTTTTTGTACGTTATACATTGATAAATCTTCAATGAACATTGCTACAGAAAATGTTTTAAGGTAGTTGTCGTGGTTAAGGCACACCGTCAGAAAATTCTTAATTTTTATATACTTATTAAGGACATGATAATACAATTATCCTGAAAATTTGAAGTCGATCGACCGTATATAATCCGAGATAAATTCAATTAAAAATTGGATAATTAACATTGACTGTATACGATCTCTGTAGTTCTGAACCAGTTTCTTATTTATAAAAAAAGAACTAACTGTCAGAAACTCTCCAAAAACTGACAGTCTTTCAATGCATTTGTTATGAGTTTAAAAAAAAATAAGAAAACATTTTTGACCGTCTAATTATTTATAAATAACGATTTAAAGTTCAACAATTTATAGGAAAGTATACATGCATATGAATACAGTATGGGTTACGTTTCCATGGGTACAGTCTTGCATACAAATTATGGATCACTTAGCTACAAGCTAGTATACTTTTGTGGCTCGTATAATCTATAACTTTTTGACAATATTGTACCACGACAACTACCTTAAATGTGACTGCCATTATTTTTATATCTTACCAGCCGCTACCTACGGCTCTATATGCGATTGAAATGAAACAATATTTTATAACAGTGACAAGAGTAATGGGCTCAGTCCTCAGCGCCACTGTATTTAGTCTTGCCTCGCGGCGGTGATAACCGTACTAGAGCAAATATTAATAAGAATTTTTTTGGGTCAGAATTCCTCACGGACACCCACACAACTCATCAAAATTTCATCGTAATTGGATGAATGGTATCGAAACATATATGCGACGAACACACTTTTATACACTAAAAAATGCTAAATAATTTGACAGCAAAATTAGCTTTACCGTAAAAAGCGTGGAGAGCTTAATATTGGTCATATCTTTTTCATTTATACTAGCTAATTGTAAACGTACAGCTATTATGAAAATTTAAGTAGATAGCACCTCACGCTTTTTACAATAAAGGTGATTTTGTTGTCAAATTATTTTGCATTTTTTAGTTCATAAAAACGTGTTTTTTTGGTTTTTTTAATCTCTAATTTTAAGACTAAAAACATTATTGCATTTGACTATGGGATAGGCAACGCAGCGTACGTCACTGTAAACCATGTTAGTTTGCTTGCTGTAATTCTTTAAGTTTTTTTTTTATCCTGAAGGTCCTGACCAGGATTATGGGACAAACTTATTAAGCTATTGTATTGTCATCGGTCCTTGATAAGGGTGCAGTTTGTTTAAGCCGGCATCTGAAAGGTTGGGTCATAATGACCCGCGTATTTTTTTAAAGTAATAGTGCGTATTTGCCGTGCTTCTTAGTGGCTGGAATTAATACCCCGCCCCTTTCGTTTCTAATATCAGCTCAGTCAGTGTGCGCCTGCACAGGGAGTTAGACGCGGTCAAACGTCAAATGAGTAAATATGACCCAACTATACATTCGATGTAACCTTTTTTGTGCCAATTAC
Organism: Venustoraphidia nigricollis; assembly: GCA_034508555.1. Classification (NCBI taxonomy): domain Eukaryota; kingdom Metazoa; phylum Arthropoda; class Insecta; order Raphidioptera; family Raphidiidae; genus Venustoraphidia; species Venustoraphidia nigricollis. The sequence goes on from JAVRKA010000062.1 coordinate 2,432,435, forward strand.
GCTTATGCATTTATTTGGTTTTTATGTTTACTTTAAATAATAATAAAGTCTTTATTGATAAAGAAAATAAAAATTTTATCAAACGGCGTTGAGTTCAGCTTAAAGCTGGTTTCAATCCAAATCACAACAAAAAAACTCGGGTCGCAGTGCCAAAACCCTGCTGACAATACAGTGTATTTGCTAATACAAGCAGTGTGACTTTATTACGTAAACTTAAGTTTGTTTTTGGACAAAATAAAAAAATAAACCATTAATACACCCTTTAAAATAATTTTTTACTCAGTTATCAATTCAAAATCTAAACCAAATAAAATAGACCCTTCAGTAAGTAAATCGTTATATGCACCAAACTACCGTTTTCATAAAATTTATAAGTCCGGTCCTTCGAGCCGATTTTTTTAAAATTTTAGGAGCATCACAAGATCTCACATTAGGTATTCCAAAAAGTGATAAAAAAAATGTTAAAAAGTTGTAATTTTGTTAAGATCACAGTAGTTAAATATTTTGTTATAGATTTTATAGACCTTTCGTAAATACATAACAAGTTCCTAATATTGTTTGAATTTTTATTGTTTTTCACCAAAATATAGTAATTTGAACATCACTTAAACTGATTTCATTCCCAAAAAATAAAAATTCATAGAAATAGTAAGAATTAAACCCTGTTAAAAAGTCGGGTTATATTGACCCACCATACAGACGGTGGGTTAATCTGACGTTTTGAAGTGGGTGAATTTCACCTTCAAAGAATCCATTACTGAAGGTGAAGCTAATAAAAGCGCGTTAAAAACGGAGGCGGAGGTACAGAAAGGTTGGAAGCGCAACACACTGTTGAAATTAAAGTAATTTTAACAAGTCAGCGCTGTTCTCGCCAGTCTCGGTATATTTATATCAGTTTCCGTTAAAATCTATTTTACAAACTTAAAAAATACAAAGGATTATTACATAATATATTTTATTATCAATAATTTTAATATAAAACTATCTTCTATAACGGTAGCGCTTAAAATGAAACCATAATTGAAAAATGTTATTATGAAATTGGCATCTAAATCCCCTTTTATAAGAATATTCCCATTCCCGGTTAACAATTTTAAAAGCAATGTCTTCATACGGCGGCCCGGAATGAAATCTTAAAATAGCAAATTCTTTATTATCTTGACATTGAGTTAATGAATACTCTGGAGTTATATTTTTGTCAATTAAATCAGGATAGAATATATTAAACTTGTACCCCTGAACAATTTTTGGTGGCGGATTATCCATATCATAATGCGTCTGGTTATATTTGTTCCATTCAAATCCTGTATGCACTCGATTAAAATATCTTGGTTTTCTTGGTCGATATTTATCAGACCATAAATATACTTCATTTAGACTCATTTCAACAGAAAATTCGGCTTCATCATCGTCCATTCCTTTGCGCGCTTCACGTAACAGAGCTTGTTCTTCTTTTGTTTGCACGTTCTACACAAAAAAAAAACAGTTTACAACACAATCAAAATTACGAATACTGATGCTGGGTTGCAGAAAGGATTGTCAAAAAAACTTAGAACGTGTCGCGGGACACGCGTTTGGAACGAAGTCCTTTTCGTATAAGACGTTTATCGTAACGCGTTTTATATAATCTAAAAACACCTACTATGATCTAAAAACACCCAGTATAATCTAAAAACATCCGGTATAATCTAAAAACACCCGGTATAATCTAAAAACACCCGGTATAATCTAAAAACACCCAGTATAATCTAAAAACACCCACTATGATCTAAAAACACCCGGTATAATCTAAAAACACCCGATATAATCTAAAAACACCCGGAATAATCTATAAACACCCGGTATAATCTAAAAACACCCGGTATAATCTAAAAACATCCGGTATAATCTAAAAACACCCGGTATCACCGTATACCAGTATGTCTTACGGTTTTTCGTGACACATTACATTTTTTGTTTTACGGTTTTTCGTGACATGTTACATTTTTTCTCAGCTAGGTCCCCTCACCAACCCGCGATAAGGAACTTCCTTCCAATAATTTGATTTAACAACGACCTTAGATCGTGATAATATAATTACAGTTTTCATACATGAAAGAGCAGTCTAAATGTCGAATTCAAACTCCCTGTCATGTACAACGTTATATTGTATTCACACAAAAACAAATGCGTGATTTATACACAAAAAATTTGTTTTTCAAGTCAAATTTTGATTAAAATTAGTAGAAAAATGTCGTTGCGAAGTAAAAATTATGCAAAAAAACTATGTTAAGTACACGTATACACAGTTTAGAAAAAGTATCATTTCAATCAATCAATTATTTTTCGAACAGAATCGAATTAAAATTCTACAATGCTTTTGTTATGGAGAAAAATGTGTGTTCACAATCTAAGGTCATTTTCAAGTCCAATTATTTGACAATCCTTTCTGCAACCCAACATGAGTAAAATTTAAATTTTGTTACATTAAAATGAGATTAATAAAATCACAAATTCGATATGACTATGAAAAATATATACCTCAATTTTGTTGCCTGTTCCCACTACTTGTAAACGGGCAAATTCCAAACGTTTCAAATCATCTTCTTCAGTGACCACAATCGTTCCCGGTTCAAGCTGTGACTGCGTCAAATAAATAGGACTGTAACCTCCAGCTTCATACTCAGCGAAACACTCATTAGCAGCTTCTTCATGGTCTCGTCTGAATAATAACAATGTGCGTTAATAGAATGATGAGTTAATTTTTATTAAAAATACACATAAAGTAGCGAATGTGTAGTGTAGTAGAGAGGAAAGCGCTCAGTAAAAGTACTGAAAGGGGAGCAGCAAGTTAGAAAAAGCCGGCGACACGCGAAACTGGTCTGCCGTTTTCACTTCCATCCAAGCGCGCCATTAGATGTTTCACATAAAAAAATCCTGCTTAGAACATTGAGTATAATATATCTAAATCTAGACCCATATCACAACATTCTGTCATTAACTTTTGACGTCTGCTTCAGGCCCGGCAGGTCATGTTCAGTCCGTGTGGGTAGTGAGATGAAAAAATTTTTTTTTCGATCTAGCGGTGATTAAATTAACAAACTTCAAAGCAAGCCCCCTCCAATTAACTAATGCCAGCACTGAGCATTTAAAACCTAATAATTGTATATAGCTTATATTTTATAAGCCTCGTAATCGTATAACAAACCTTCGAAATCCCAAAACTCTGGGGAAGCCAGCACATAAGTTAAATTGGTTAGTTAACAAACTTTACATTATAGAAAACATATTTTGAATTTTTATTGAGAAAAATATTACACTTTCATATTTTTAATACTGCTTTACGACCAAAACACTTTATTTATTAATATGTGAAAAAAATGTTGTCAAAGTCCATGTGGGTATTTTACCCACACGGAATTTTTCGTATGGGTATAGCTACCCACAAAACCCTGGTCATCCGCCGGGCCTGGTCTGCTTGATGTCTACATTGCTATTGAAATCTGTCAGAGTGGCTTTAAAACATCAACTGTAGTAAAGGCTCATTCGTAATCTTATAGCGACATCTGGCAGATTAAGGTAACTTTGAATTTGAGCATAGTGGGATAACTCATAACGCATATAACTTCAAATTAAAATTAATGTTTAAAAAAACTAAATGAACTAAAAAATGCAAAATAATTTGATAACAAAATTAGCTTTACTGTAAAAAGCGTGGGGTGCTATCTACTTAAATTTTCATAATAGCTCTATGTTTACAACTAGCTAATAAATGAAAGTTTGTTACCGACATTAAGCACTCCACGCTTTTTACAGTAAAGCTCATTTTGTTATCAAATTATTTTGTATTTTTTAGTTCATAAAAGCGTGTTGTTTTAATTTTTTTAAACTCTAATTTTAATTATAAGACTAAAAAACACTATTGCATTTGACTATAGGGTAGGTAACGCAGCGTATGTCACTGTACAGCAACGTTAGCTTGCTTGTTGTAATTTTTCAAGTTTTTTAATTCTGAAGGTCCTGGTCAGAATAATGGGACAAACTTGTTAAATTATTGTATTGTCATTGGTCCTTAATAAGTGTGCAAAGCTTCAGTTTAATCTGACGTTTTGAAGTGGGTAAATTTCACGTTCAAAGATTCCTTTACAAACATACAAGTGAAGCTAATAAAAGCGTGTTAAAAAAAAAAGAAAATTACACAGAAAAAATCGCCAAAATTAAACACGTCTGATTTTTCATTATAACAAATTATCAGTCAATTTTGAGTTAAATGGCATATTTTACAAGACAAATTTTACTCGAGATTCATTAGAAATACATACTTGTCCTGCATGTTTTCGTCATCATTTTTATCTTTGCTTCCACCCGGTTGTGGCTCGTGCATGTCATCGTCTGGTTCTAATTTTATTTCAGGTTCTCTTTCTCTCGTATCCATTGTTATTGTTTCAGCCACACTGTCCGGTTGTTCTGATTCAACTCCCTGCTCCGCTTTCAATAGCTGTAGTTTTTTCAATAAATTTTCTTGATGTCTGTCTCGTAGTCTTGCTCTTGCCATATGTGCTAAAAATATAATTACTGTTTAATATATTACGCACATACAAATACTAATATAAAGAGCTAAAATGTGTTTTACGTTTGTTTGTGTATTTATTCAAGCTGGTCTCAAAAGCTACTGAACCTGTTTGAATTTTTTTCACTTTTTCCCAATAAATGATTAGGCTATGACAAAAAAAGGATGAGCGAATGATAAAATTCTGCAATAGGGATGTTGACTGTATTTAATAAAAAACAATGTTAACGTTAAGTGGTGGTTTCTATGATAGAAATACTAAAGAACACACTATTTCTCCCTATTTTTAAGGAAATAATTAATGTTTAATAAGTAAAACATAATTAAATCACCCTCAAATCACGTGACAACGAATACCAATCAAAGTGCATGACGTCACTGGCTCATCAACATCATCAGATGCTGTCATAAAGAAAGCCGCTGTTTACGCTGTCAAAAGGCTTCATTGGTGGTTAATATTTTGAGTGTGTAATTTATTCAAAAATTTCTATGACAACAATTATGAAAAAACCTATCACCTCATCGGTTTAGCAGCGTTTATGAGCCTACGACGTCACGGCAGTCACGTGACAAGTATTGACATTTTGGAGTAAAATTTGAAACGGAATTTAAAATACATTATTTTTAAAGCATGGGTCGTATTTAAAAAATTATAATAAATATTAGTAGTTATATTAGGTGCTTATGCGCGATTTAAAACACTTTCCCAAAAATAGTCAACATGCCTATAGGCACTTTTTAAAGGCATTGTGAGATATATGACACCAAAATTTACACAGACATTAAATCCAGCTTACTATGCTCCTAAATCACCACTCGCTACACAAACGTCTAAGCTTGCACAGTCTCCTTAGCTCCAATGCAAAACTACATACCTTTCAATTGAGATAACAACGATTCCCAATAGCCAATGTCGATTCCGTCAGCTTTTCCGTTTATTTTATTTTCTATATGCGTTTGTAGCAAAGCTAACTGTGCAGCAGTTTTTCCTTTAAACACATTAGTGACTTCTTTAACAACTGACTGATGTATGCCCTCCCTTCTTCCGATGGCAGCTTCATAGTCACTTTGCTTTTCAAGTTTTCTCAATTTATGCAACTCATCTTCGACTATAACCGTTATATCATTCCAATAATCTAAATTTTTCCCACGTTCCAATTCTTTATACACTTTAATGTCTTCTATTAAATCTTCCAGATCTTGTGTTTGCAATCCATTTAAGTATGTATAAGGCTCGTGCATTTCAACAGCGTCCACTGCCCCTTCGGCGCTGATATATTTGGCAAGTAAATCAATAGGCTTCGCGCGACCTTCCTGTATTCTGATTTTAGAGCGCAGTCGGGCCTGTTCTAAATGAAATTGATCTTCTTGTCTTTCCCATTCCTCAAACTGTGCGGCTTCTTTACTTCGTTGCATCATGGCCATTTCATCTTCGCGTTGTTGTCTTTCAAGTTCGCGTTCTTGACGACGCTTTTTCACCTTTCATTTGAAACAAAAAAACATTGTAGTATAATTATAATTGACAAAGGTGGGATATTCTTAAAAAAATTAAACTATAAAGTTCTTTGATTTTTTTTTAATTCCTCTAAAATTATTTTCTGTGTAGGGGAGGAGGCAGCAAGTTATAATATGGTTTTGCGAAAATTAATCATTGTACATCCAGTGGCGTAGCTACATAACCGAAGGCCCTGGTGCAAAAATGAAATTTGAGCTCTATTTTCAATATTAAATGAAAAGTATTAATAATAAAGATGAAGATGCAGAAGTCGACATTTTTTTCGGAAATTTCCTCCTTTCTAGGAATCGTATTTTTAATTTTATTAGCATTGTTTTCGAGTTATTTGCAAAAAATTAGACTTCTTTTGAGATTCTTTAATTGTTAATAGCTTTTGCAATTGTTTATGTGCGGATATCAAGCTTTTGCACATTTGTTTAGAGGTGATTACGAATCCAATGAGCTATGATACATATTTTAACTCGCAGTACCAAAAATTGACACGTTTTTCAACTTGTGAACCAGACTACAGAGGCCAAAGAGTCTCAAAAATTCTTTATTCGATTAAGGTATTTAAATAACGTTTTCGAACGTCACTCAAGAGGTTGAGGTGCCTCTTGAGCTTGAGGGCCCTGATGCACTGCACCGCCTAGCACTTCGGTAGCTATGCCACTGTGTACATCAATACCGCGCTATACGGTCGCTCTTTATACGGCATTTCGCTATAACAGCCTGTTTTAAATATGGCATTTTTTCGATATAGCCCACAATGTTTCATTATAACAGCCAAAAAAAGTGTCAAGGGGAGTAAACTCAGCCTTTACCTGTTACAAAACACTGCAAAAAAAGTACAAAGCAGACAACTTGAACCAACATTTTTTTCGCTTTGCGGCCAACTTTTCCAAAACATATCTAGCTCATAAGTGAGGTATAGGTGTATATGGATGTATTGTAATGTAAACTGTTTTATCAGTCAAAAAATAACTGAAAATATTTTATATTTTTATCAACTATTAAGTGCGCTATTACAACTTACCCCGTATTTGGAGAAATATGTAACAGGCTTGGGGCAAGTTGTAATAAGATAAAAATTCATAAGATAATTAGTCCACACATTAAAAAAACTTACTTTTTCCAGTTCTCTTCTGTTTTCTTCCTGTTTATGCCTGTTTCTCATTTCCAGTTCCTCTCTACTAACACCAATTAAGCCTTCTTTAGCTAACTTTTTGTTCCAAACAAACGTAGATAATAAATTCCCATCACCGAACGGATTATCCGTATTTGTATAATGTAAATATTCGTTATCCCACCCCATTCGTTCCTTGCGTTTGCGTTCTTTGGCTTCTTTTTTTAACAGCCTTCTTAATCGTTTTTCTTCTGGAGTTTCTGTTGCCTTTTGTAATTCTTTTAAACGTTTCTTCTCATCTATTTGACGGTTGCGTTCTTTTTGCAATCGCTGGAGCAGTTTTATCGACTTATCTGAGCTCGAGTCTGATGAAGCTGATGAAGACGAAGAAGACCTAAAATGAAGTTCAAAATTTAGCACAAATGACTGGAGGGTTTCGGCAGCTCCCTTAAATCTATCTTTAATTATTATGTTATTTACCTTCTTTTATCTTTCTTTTTGTTCTTAGAACGTTTAGATGACGAATGTGAGTGAGTTCTGTCTTTATACTTTTCTTTGGATTTGTACCTTGATTTAGAATCTTTCCTGTCTTTACTTCTATGACGATGTTTTTTTCTCGAGTCAAAAGAATCCGATGATGATGATGATGATGATGAACGGTGCCTGTCATACGACTTTTTATACTTTGAAGAGTGGGCTCTTTCAGTAGCTGAACTACTAAATATTTCAATTTTAATACAATTGTACAATACATAAACAGCGTTCACATAATTAAGTTTAATATGATAAACTTACCTATGTTTAGACCTTGGCATCTTTACAAAATTAACTATTATTTGTAGATCGGAAATTATTAGCGATTTTGCAATTTTGACATTATAACTAACCTGTCACCTGACTAACCCTATTTTTCTATCACCTTTCACCAGAGACTTCTAAGCCAGTGCTATCAACTAACAACATCAAGTACAAAAAAATTAAATAACCCAATTTGATGAACGTTTGAAGATCTCAAATGATATTTGAAATATTTGTAATTATCTTTTTTTTAACAAGAGAGCCAAATATTGGTGTAACTGAAGGTACAATTGATTATATTTAATTTAAAAATGAAAATAAATTTTAAGAAAAATGATCGTTCATCCAGATTTATTTTTGCTATTATACTGGCAGCTTGTCTGTATTCAAACCGGTCATGGAGGATAAAAATTCGGTTTTTAACGTTTTGCTTTGAAAGATGTTTTAAGCTTGAAGCTGCTTGAAGTGTGTTTTTGTACTTTTTGTAAGCATTATTTTATTGTAAAATCCTATATTATAGATAGAAAAACTCAGAATCATCATGTCAAGCAAGAAATCGTTCGTTTTATTGAGTTCTATGACACCTGATACCAAAATTAAAAAAAGGAGAAATTTCAAAAACAGTAAGTATTTACATTGCAGACATGAATTAAAAAAATATAGATACTTTAGTCAGTATTAATTGCGATCTAAAATAAAATAATTATCTAAAATTTATGACGTTAAATAATTCAAAAAAATATTTTTACAGAAGTTTCAAATCTGACCCTTAAAAGAAATATTCATAATTCAAGCTTGCAATATAATAAGTTTCCAAACTGTGGACAGCGTTATTCTGCCAGACATTTTCCGACTGAAAAATCTATTGTTATTGATCTGACAAACTCTGATTCAGACAACAGTTACGTCACAGTTTCATCTGGATCTAGAAAATCACTGGAAAATGAAAATGAAATAGCTGAACTGACGAACGATTTCTCAAAATGTAGTTTTAAAATTCCGACTTCGGATATGATTTCTAAAGCTAGTAAAGTTCAGAATGTGTCTTCGGAAAATGAAAATATAATTAAAGATAATTCTTTAATCACAGAAGACGAATGTGATAGAAAAGATATCGTAAATAATTCACTTATAACAGATGATGACAGCATAGATAACAGATCGATATCTAATAAGAATGATAGTTTAATAGATAAAAATGTTAAAACAAAAACCATTATAGACGAGACAGATAATGAGTCTGTGAGAAATGGCAGTTTAATAGATAATAATATTAAAACGAAAATCGTTATAGACGAAACAGATAATGAAGAATCTGTTAGAAATTATATACAAAACAAAGTTACTATTGATGAAACAGATAGTGAAAAATCAGTCGACCTAAATTATTTGCCTACCAAGAATGATACAGTTAAAAACAATATTGAAAAAAATGATTCCAGAAAATTGGGTAGCACTAGTATTTTACTATCACCTGCTAAGTACCATGATATTGAAAAGTGGTTGGAAAAGGCAAATCCTGAGGACAATTCTCGTATGTCAATTTTTAAAACTCCAAAAAGTTCAACTGCACAAGAAACGTCAGATAATGAAACGATTTTGAATGATTCTGACAAGGAACTTCTCGACACTATTTATGGTGATGTATGGAGGTCAAATAAAACTAGAGGGTTTACCGAAAGGTATAAAAACATAATTCATTTTTTAGCAGTTTTATATATGATACTTGTGACTATTCTATATCTATACAAATAATCGATGATTAATTAGTATAATTCTTAGGAAACCACGGAAAAAGTCAGAGTTTCAACGTGCGGAACAATCGATAGCTTTCAGTGATTGTAAGTTCTTTTGTTTTCTAATATCATGTTTATTAATTCGTAACTACTGACCTGATCCAACTTCGCCTGGGTGTAAATTTGATATACAGATATAATATAGCTTTGCCTGCAATTTATTATTATTATTGAGTATAGTGGTTTGCGATAACTTTGATCCAGTTAAATTCATTAATATAAAACACCCCCTTTTGGTTCGGCTAGTTTGGTGAAAAGACCATCGAACATGTATTTTATTTTCTAAGAAGAGTATTTTTTCCGAGTTTCACGTTTTGAGCTTAAAAACAATTTCAGAGATACTGCAGCGTAACCTAATGAAAATTTCCACCCTCATTTTCACCCCTTAGCATTCGAATTTTAATAGACAAACACCACCGCATTCGATTTTAACAGTGAGTACTCAAACCTTATTTCGTGTTTGTAACTTAAACCAACTCGGAAAAAGACTATTTTTATAACTCCCCTTAAAGGAGTGCTCTTAAAAATTGATTAATAAAAAACGATTGAACATGTGTTTGCTTATTTTTATTGAAGAATTCATATGCTAAATTCATCTCTCTCAGTTTAACGATTCGTGAGTTACAAACATATTGTCAAAAACTCTACACCGTATAGAGATTAACGTGAATTTTCTCTTAAAATGTTTAATCGGTTCTGAGAGTTTATTAGAAAAAACATTAGGAATTTTCGTACTTCTTGTATAGTGCCTATGACCAACCCGTTCATTTTAACCAGAATAATCAAATAAATTCCTTAAAATGTCAATTTTCACTTTATTCTGTTGTTTGCCAACTGAGTAACTGATGTGTTTCTTATTTATTAGTTAAAGTCATCCACAATGTTACCGAAAATAAATACATAAGACTCTTCGATAAAATTAATTGTTTTATTAGAAAACGATTAAGCACAACTGAGTGTAATTTGTAATAAAAATTTCTATCCATTATTATTACATTATGTAAATTGTGTCATTAAAAGAATTAAAAGAACTTCTTAATACATATTAGTATCTAAATGTATTGCTAGTTGCGCTTTGTCATCTACTTACTACTCTTTTTTAGTTCGTCCTGAATTTGAATCAACAAGAACTCCTATCGGACACAAAAAAAATGACCCACGGCCAGTTCGACTGATTAAACATACGTCTTTTACAACTGATTCAGATAGTGAAGGAAATAATTCGCCGACTTTTTATAACGCAATTATCAATTCTGTACCTAGAAAAAAATTTTATCAAACAAAAATAAATTCAACAATTAAAAAAAGACCTGTAAAAAACGATCTTTTAAAGAAATTGAAAAGTCTTTGTGATTCAGATAATTCCGATCTAGAAAATAATCACTCGTCACAGGTAATTAAAGCGTCGAACTGTAATTTGGAAAACGCTAAAAAAAAGCGTTTATTTACAAATACAAAAGTTAATGAAAATAATTTGGATTCGAAATTAATTTTACCAGAATGTAGTAGAATTAGTTACAGTTATATTGACGAAAAAAAAACATCTAAAAATGTGATAAGTGGAGAAATTACTTTAGATTTTAAAAAACAAACACCGAGAAATAAAAAATTATTTACGTCCGATACAAGAAAAAATGGAATGCCAAATTCAGCTCCAAGTAAACCGTCCAGCAAACCTTTATGTACAAAAACACCGAGAAGGCAAAAAAATAAACCGACATATGTATTATCGAGCAGTGAAAGTGACACAGATCTAGATAGTGATGATAGTATAAAACACAGTGGGACTAAAAATAGAGTTTTGTCGAAACAGGTTAAACCTAGTAGGTTTAATTTTGTTACTTCATTATCGGGTAATTTCCAAATTATTACAAAATAGAAAAACTTTTAAAAAAAAATATTAACCTTCAAAAAAGTCACTAAAAAGATGAAAATAATGAAATTTTGAGATCGGAGCCAATTTAATTACTAAAACTTTTAATTACGTATCTACTTTTATCAAATTGGCTCCGACTTCAAAATTTCATTATTTTCATCTTTTTAGTCACTTTTTTGAAAGAGGTTAATATTTTTTTTTTAAGTTTTTGATTTTTTACTTTCAGTGGATTTGATTTCGCACATTTTTATTAATAATATTTCATAGTTGCTTTGTTTATAAATTATAATAAAAAAAACTTCTGAACCAGTTTAAGTAAAATTTATGTGGGATCACCCTGAAGGTACGCCCTATTAAATAGAAAAGAATCATCATCAAAATCGGTTCACAAATGCTAGCGATATGAGGTAGCATTCATATAAAAAATAAGTTTTTTGCTGTTATTTAAGGACGGATAAACCGATTTTAATAAACACTATATAGCACCAATCCGGTAGCATTCTAAACAAAATGGCGTTGAAAATTTTCAAATCTGTTCATAATTGACGGAGTAATCGCGTAACAAACATTAAAAAAAAAACATACAGATTAATTTTATTTCCTCCTTTTTTTGAAGTCAGTTAAAAAATAACAGACAATGATAATAATTTTAGAGATCTGTATCAATATGTCGGCTATGCATACCTGATAATAACATTTATTTTTTTTTAGACAATATTCCAGCGTCACAATGCCATCCAATTGCGTGTATTTTCAAAACAGAGTTTAAAGACAAAAAAGAAGAGTTGGCAAAAAAACTGTTTGATACATTTAATACCGAGGTATTTGAACTTAAAATTCCCTCATCGACGCAGATAATTTGGAATAATAAATTAAGAAAGGCAGCAGGTTAATTTCTCGACTTTGTAGATATTGTTTTGTGATTAAATTTTACAATTGAAAACACTAGGGATAACAGAAAAAATACATTTGTTTAGGTCTCCGGATTAAACTGGCGATCAACCATACAAATTTACAGTGAACTGATGCCTTACGAGTCTGTCAGAAAGTATTTTACTGGCGAATTGTATTTTAATGTTTATTATTGTTGTTTTACTTTAATGTTTTTATTAGAGTTTTTATAGGTATTTTAATTCGATAAATAAAATAATTCAACAGATTTATAGAAAAACATAACAAAAATTTTACTATCTTTCAGAAAGTAGCTTATTTCTTGATTAGCCAAAAATCATTTTATATATATTTTTGTTAAAATGGTGTTTGAAAAATATTTTTTTGCCCAAATTTCTTCTAGATAAAGTTATAATTTTAGTCCAGAAATGGGAGATTTAAAGAAATGTGGACATATCAACTATTGCTTAATTTGATATTTTAACACTACCAATCTTGTAACCATATAGCCTTAGCAGCTGAGCGTGCTATATTGAAAAAAAAAATTGTTATACCCTTTAACAAAACAACATAAATTAATTGTCAAATTTAACATAAAAAATATCAAAAAATATATTTAAAATAATAGACTTACAGAATTTTACCAAACTTTTTCATTAACAGGCTATTGTCGTAGTAAAAGAATTGTTTCTAAAGATCGTACCGAACGAAAATTTTGTTTGATTGAGCTCAGTACAAAAATAGTAGATAAAGCGAGTCGTCTAAGAGATACTCTCATACATGAAATGTGTCATGCAGCAACTTGGATTATAAATGGTCAAAGCGATGGACACGGTTCTGTGTGGAAATCATGGTAAGAATAATTGACTTAAAACTCTCAGGTTTCGCATATATGGAACTAACAATGTTTTTTTTTTATTGCTCATGCAGAAAAATAGCAACTTTGCAATCTAAGTTACGGTTGAAAAGCATCTGTTTGCCAATATCTTCATTTTGTGCACTGAAATTCCGATAAACAAAAATAGTAACGCTGGAAACAATCGAAATATTAACTGAATTGAAGTTGACGTGACAGATAGTTTAATTTATAAAATAAGATTAAAATACATATATTGATAATAAGAAATTATGAAAGTTTTAAAATGAATTCGCAATAAAAAATAGTATGTGCAGTTCATGCCACATTGTCCATTGTTCATGAAAGTGAAGTTGAGCGCACTCACTTCGTTCATGCGCTCAACTTCGCTTTCGTAAACAATGGACTACTTCCCGCACTAGTTGCACAATTTACTATTACGGTACGCTTGAATGGAAGTGAAAATATTTAGATTGCACATTACAAAGTCCCATTCAAGCAGCTATACTGAGCGATTCCCTCTATTTTCTGTTACCCAATGACCTGCAAGCAAGAATGCTGAATTACAATTATTTATTTATAAGCTATGCTTCCAAATATCCTTAGTCCGTTGAACTTTCGACTGAGTCAGTCTAGTATATAATAATAATAAAATAATGGAAATTTGATTAAATAAGCAAATTTTTTTAAGGGCGCACAAAGCTATGAAGTGTTATCCTGATATTCCTCCTATAGAACGATGTCACAATTATGAAATAAATACGAAGTTTATTTATAAATGCGTTGGGTGCGGCTACAGGTAATTCGCTATTATAAACTGAAATTTTAACTACTATATATAGTCGGGAAGCCACCAAATTATAAAAAATTACCTATGTGTAAAAACATATTTGGTTTTTATAATTCACCATTAATTTTGTTATTATTATCAGTGTTATTAAAACCGAGATGTACATACCATAAACTGTGCACTAATGCTGGATTCTGAAATTACTTTCAAAGATAAAAGTACTTTTGGGCTTTGGCATTGAAAGTCATACCAGAAACAGCGTAAGTAAATGCACACAAGAAAATTCCTGGTAAGCTTTGTGGGAATACCTGATTGATTTATATACATTCGGATTATCAATTCATTTGTCAATGCGAATTTTAGAAAATCTGATGTCATATTTGGATTATTGAAGAATTTGGTTTAACTAGGGATGTTTAATTGGGATCGTGTAATGGCGGGAGACTTAAACGACCTTAAAAATAGATGGATAGTTTTTATGTCAAAGATATATTTTTTTGTTGTTGTAGTATCGGAAGACATTCAAAATCATTAGATGTTACAAGGAAACGCTGTGGCTATTGTTACGGAAAATTCGAACTTCTAAAAAACACGAAAGCAAAAAATGGACAAACTTTAACAAAAAAAGTCGATTCTGCTGCACAACCAAAAGGATTTGCTCTTTATGTGAAAGAAAATTATGGCGACGTAAAGAAAACAACAGATATGAAACATGGGGATATTATGAAATTATTAGGTCAGCAGTTTCAAGAATTAAAAATTAAAGAAAAATCTTAAGTAAAATATATTTATGTAATTATTATTATTCTATTTAGCAGTATTTCTTTTTTATTATTAATGACTGATATATAAGTAATATAAATACAATTGTTTTTATAAATAAAAGTGTGTTTTTTTTAATAGTATTTAAGTTGATTACGTCTTTTATAATAAGGTTGTATGCAGGTAACTCCACTCACAACTGGGTGAATTCGGGAATTTGCGCCAAATACTCAAGGAAAACGAGGTTAGGTAGGTATCTTTTGTTAATTCTATTAAAATTTTGATAGTTAACGTAATAGAAACGAAATGTACCAATCGTAGCCGATAATGACGGATGAAACAATAATAACAGCGCGCTGATCCGACAACCTAGAATCACGCGAATGTTGACCGTTTTGAATTCTTCAAATGTGAGCAAATTTTTTCGCACATCTTAACTCATCTAACATTCCAGTCATAGATGGGATTCAGTTGTATCAAAAAAATAATTTTATTTATTTATAATTTTTCAAAACTATAATAGAACTATTTTTTCCCCTTAAGTTGACTTGACTGGTCCCTCAATTGTAAAATATACTCTCGGGAAATTTCGAACTAGGGTCGCAAAACTCATTTTATTACTGTTTTTTAAGCATTAAGCTTCACAAAATTTGGCTTGTTTAAAAATGTAAAAAAATATTATCATAAAAATTGAATAAAAAAAGTGATAGTCAAAATTTCTTTACGGCAGTCACGAGATTTCGAATTACGGAAAGGCAAATTAATATTTTGAAGTTTTTTCTTTACAAACTTATGTTAAAAATACTGGCAAATTTAGCTTACTCAATAATTTTTTTCAAATTAAATTTTTTCTGTACAAAAATTTATGTAAAACATGCTAATTTTCTCGTTTTTATCTGATTTTAAATCGTTTATTTAAATCAAAAAAACTAAAAACTTGGCTTAAAGTCGTATGGAAAGAATTGTACATATTTCCGAAACGTGAGTAAGCGCATTTTACGTGCACACACACATTCAATTGCTCGCAAAATAAAACTACGCGGGTGAAAAAGGGAGCATATTGAACAGCTGGTATTCAGTAACTTAAGGACGCTATTTGGGGAGGTTCTCACTTGAAAATTAAAAAAATCCTCTTACATTAAACCCTTTATAATTCGGTACGCTTATAAAAAATGACACGGTGAATTCAAAGAACTCATCCATTGGGCGAACCGCTTACCGTTTCCAAGGTCCCTCAGATCATTTTTTCTGGAAACTGGAGTGTGCATCAAATACTTTTTTGGTATATACTTAGTATATACTAACAGAAAACGACATTCTAAATCCAATGAGCGCACTTGGAGTTTTGTATCTATTACCGTTTAAGAGACAGAGCAATTCAAAAAAATATCTGTTTTAAAATACTTTTAAAAGATCGTGTTTGAGGGTTGTCCGAGTTTGTGAATAAATGCATTTTAAATAGTCATTTTTTCTTTTTATTAAATTTATATAAAAAAAAACACTTTTCTAATAAAGTAGAAAAATCAAATAATCCATCAACAACTTCACACTATGGCAGGGGCTCCCAAAGTGTGCGCCGCTGCGCCCTGGTGCACCGTAGAGTTAAAGAGGGGCGCCGTGAGGCGTTCCTGTTTACTCATTGGCCTCTTGCGACAGTATCCTTAAAACAAAATTCACATGTTTCGATTTGGATATCGGTCCAAAATGAATATCCAAATTTAAGTTCAAAAGCTCTAAGAATTCTCATTCCCTTTGCAACATCTTATTTATGTGAAGCCGGGTTTTCAGCTGTAGCTGTAATAAAAAATAAATATCGCTCAAAGATGGGGCAAGAAATGAGAATAGCGGTGTCAAGCCTAATCCCTCGCTTTGAAAAAATGTGTGGAGGTCACCAAGCTCACACGTCACATTGATTAAGTTGCAATTGTATTTTATTTCCAATTTTTCTTAAATAATAAATGTATTTTTGTGTGTCAATATAAACACCAAAACGCAGTTTCATGTAGTATCATTTTACCCTATTTCGATTAGCTAGAGCACCGAGCCAAAATGTTAAACCTGTGTGCGCCGCGAACTGCAAAAGTTTGGGAGCCTCTGCACTATGGCTATAGAGCAAGAATTGACAAATATCAAGCTAGAAGAAGTTGGCTTTACTAGTGTATTGCAAAGTTCACAGTTAAATCATCATTCGTCGAAAGTTAACAATAAAATTACAAAATAACGATTTCAGTCTTCATTTTAAATATTGAAAGTTCAGTTTTAGAGGAGACACAATGGATGTAAAAATTGAAATAGACCGCTTACGACTGTTGCAAAAGCAACAAAAAGAAACCATAATATATTTGACCAATGTGAATGAAGTAATTTTTTTTTTTCTAAATATTAAGTACTGAAATTGAATAATTTAGTCTGCCAAAAGTGCATTAATAGTTCTCATTTGATACATAATATTTACAAGAACAGTTATTGTGTTCGTGTTTCTCGTAAGTACAGAAAAAGTTCTACATAATTTCCAAAATGTAAATAATCGTTGCTTTTTTGTGACTAAAAAACTATTTCCATGATAAAGGCATTCATCTCACCTAAATATACTGTCGAAAATTGACATTTAGTAAGTTTTTTTTGTTTTCTTACTTTAACTTAACTATATTGTAACAATTATGGAATTCTGTTTCTACTATAAAGAACTTTGAAAATGAAACAAAAAATACGATAAATCAAGTAATAAATGAATTAGCATTTCATTGATCAACACGCCACGACCCACTTTTAAAAGTCTTGATGTCACAATATGGACGTGAAATTTGAATAATATTTAACGAACCTTTGATTGTCCATTTGAGAAAAGAAAATAGTTTAATTAAAAAATAACAATGTACCTAGTTTTATCCAATTTATCAGTAAACAAAATTTTAAAAAATATTATGGAACACATTTCTTTATAATAATATAACTACTATAAATCAACCAAGGTATTTTCAGTTGAGTCCAAACCATTCAAAAGCAATAGGTACATATATTTCATTCTTTAAAAAACCGCGTACACTGTACCAGCAGAGCATGGACCAGAAAAGCTTGTTCGTGAAGCTACCTGTTATTCAACGGAATAGCGCACATTAGACTAGCACCTCTTATCTCTGGCACCTCCAACGACCGTCAATCAGTCGCCTGCAATTTCGGTCTAGTCGTGCTGGATCGATCTACTGTGCTATTGGTGTGTCGTTCGCGAACCAGTACTAAAAGTTGCTAGTTTGTGCTGGTTTAGTATGCGACATCGTGCAAATTGCAGATTTATGCTGGTCCATTCCTTGATAGGTGTGCGGGATCTTTTAAAAACGAAAGGTTATATATTATTATTATACAAGTATACTTGTAAAATTATTTTCAAAAAACTTATGGAACTCTTCAATTATTATGAAAGAGCTACAGTTCTCCCCCTTTTGCACTTGGCGAGCTTTTATATTTCCTGATTGATGATTGTGTTTCAGGAACTGGCAATAAAAATAGACACTGTTAAACGGGAAATAACAAAAAAGCGTGCATCCACTGATCTGACAAATTTTCAAATAGCACAGTACCGCGAACTAATGCAAAATCACAGAGAAAAATTGTATGAAATAAAAACAAGTAAATTGGGTAAATAATTTTAACTTTTCAATCGATATGTAATATACCACTAGATATTATGCACTAGATATTATGGTGGTAGTCATACACTGCCTGAATTATGAAATTACATTTTTTTTTCTAGATGAAATGGAATATGATGAAGATGAGGTCGAAAAAAGAAATAACGAAATTAAAAAAGTATTTGCTATAGTAGTACAAAAAGAAAATACTATAAAATCTATGTCTGAAGATATTTCAAAAATTGAAGCTGACTGCATTTCTATCGAAGTTCGTATAGGACATTTTGAAAATAAATAATTAAAAACTCTTATTTTATAATACGAGAAACTTTACTAATTGTTGCATTTTTAACTTCGCAATTTCTAACTATACTGATATTCCATGCTATAATATAATTTGAAATAATATTTTACACTCTTTAATACCTAAAGGTTGTCGTTCACTTATCCGGCACGGCACCTATGTCAAAATGCTAATAGGGTCGGTTGTGGCAAGAAAATAAAAATGTGTCCACCAGTCCGGTGCTAAACAGATCGCCGGTTCAGATCCTTTCCGGCAAAAACTTGAACGCGTAATAACTTACCGGATTGGTGGCCGCACTTCCGTACTTTTTATTCGGAAGTCAATGTTCATAAAAAAATGTATTTTGCATAGATAGTTCTGTGAACTTTCCATAACATATCCAGAAGGATTGAAAAAAAAACGCGTGAACCTCACCCACAAAAGCTCATGGGGAAGTGAAACTTGAAATCATTTCATTGATGCGTTATCCATTTTGAGTTACCAATGTTCCTTTTATATTTCCCCGCCGTCAAATAGTTTCCCCTTTAACGTTACAGAAAATTTTAAACGGATGCGTCGCTAAAGAAGTTCACCTCAAAAATGTTTATGTCATCTTGTAGGTTCGGAAACATGATGGAACTCCCCACGCGTTTCCTTCTTTTGGTTAATGTTATGTGCAATTTTCTTCTTTCTTTATCTTCACACAAAATACTTCCAGCTAGAAACAGTTCTTCATTTGCCATGGGGTAATTGCAACTGACGTCTGTTACCGCATCGCGCTGTGCTATGCTAGATAAGTGGGCGACATCGTTCTTTTGGATAGTAGTGGGGAGATGACGTCATCCAGTGGACTGTCAATTGTTATTGCGTGGTTGATAAAAATATTGAAGTCTTCCAGTTGACATCATTCATTAATGAGATGACCTGTGTATTTAATGACCTTCGGCGATAAACCAGCCTTTATCATGCATTTTATATTTGATTGTTTTAGAAAGACAGAATAAAAAACCGCGAAGAAAAAATGAAAAAAATAGAAGAGTTAATACAAAAAATGAAAGAAAAAAATAAGGATGAGAAACATCGGGTTCTTTACTCATAATTTAGAGTTTTTACTTTTTAAGATTCAATTAATTATTTTAAAATGTTAACATGTTAAAGAATTCTCATTTCCAGTTAATTTTGAATATCAAAGTGCGTTCTTTGTTAAAAATATAGTTACGTATATTTTTCATTTCGAATAAATATTTTTTGTAATCATTCTTGATATCTTCATTTCACAACCTAGTTTTAACCCCCAACCCACAAAAAATACAACTGCTATATGTTTGGGCAATGTATGTAATCTGTATGCAATGTCATAGCTAAGGTCATGAGCGCCCAGATCAAGATTTGAATTTTGCTCCCCCCAAAACTTACTTTGTAGGAGGAAAAACAATACAATACGCTTACAGTGCGTGCACCCCTGGTAACCTTCCCGCGGCCAGTCCCTAGCTACGACTATGTCTGTATATTTTGTCAGTAGCATCTTAGCTCTTCGCCCTACTCCACCGAATAAGAATAAACTCATGAACAAAAATAGAAAATTGCAATTTTGGCAGTTATTATATAAATTAAATTTTGTAATTTGTCAGAAATTATACAAAGTTGAATGATTACAAAATATAATCAATTGAAATATTACATTTAGCCTTTGGGTAGAACAAGATTCTTTTCGTCGTGTAGGGCGGAGTAGTGTAAGTTTAAAATCGAGTTTTTGGCGTCGGCAGTCAGACCGTTTGGCCGCCATCTTCAAAAAGGGTTGCTAACAGTTTTTGCCTGATATCTCTGTAATGGTACATTCTACAAAGTGTTTAAAGCTTCTTTTATTTAGAATCAAATTCCAACATGCGCACCAAATTCCGTTTAAATCAATTAAGTCTGTCAAAAGTTATCGTGCTAACAATTTTGTAAAAGATCTCTATTACATAACTTTAATTATTTAATTTACAACAAAAAGATTATGTAGTAAAGTTTTAGTGAATTCGTTTCTTAAGGATGATTTGTCGGTACAATCGGAAACAAAAGTTAATGACATTTGCACCAAATTCATATCTTTTAATATCTGTTGAAATAAATGATTTAAAACAACCATTTTTTTTTATAATTTAAATTTTGATATTAAGTTTCTAAAAGAATAAAATTTAGTGGTCATTTTAATAATATTAACATAAAAATCTCAATATAAGTGAAAATTGTAAAATAACTATTGTTTGTGACTGTACCTTGAATTTAACTTTAAAAAAATAAAAACTTAAATTTTTTTTGTCAGTGATCATCGTCACAAATTATCCCAAAAATTAAAGTAAAAAATTAAGAGACAAATACATACGCTCGTAAATTTCCAATTTAATTTAATTTTATTTAATTAAATAAAATAATTCTTGTTTTTATTCAGGAAAGCGTGACAACACCGCACTATTTTAATAGTTGGTATTATCCAATTTTAGAAAAACCTGACAGACAATATCGATGGAAAGGAAAAATTGTCAGCAAGAAAATTTATTTACAACAACGTAAACAAATTTAATTACCACAGAAACGTAAACTTTATGTTTGCGACGTTGCCACGTTTTCTTGTAATTCATACTGCTTATTCAAAAATACGGCAAATATCACTCATTTTTATTATTTTTCTCTGCAAATAATATTGAAACTACCAATTATTAATCGCTTTTATGTTTCTTGGATATTTAATCTATTGATCTGAAATTTTTGGAATTTTTCTCATCACAATTTCATTATTTTTTTTTCATTTAAATAGGTCTGGTAGAGTGTTTTCCATTTAACTACGTGTTAATTTTTTGCAACTAATAAATGTTATAACTTTTCAACGGGCTTGTAAAAAAATCCCAATTTTTTTGAGGAGCTTTAGTAGACTTGCCAGAATAGTATATTTTTTTTTCAGTCGATTTTCATCATTTTCAGTATACCGACAAATCATCCTTAAACACAAAATCTCACAATTTATTCGTAAATATTACAGAGATATTGTTAGCAACCCTTTTTTCAAGTTGGCGACCAAATAGCGTGGTCGTCGACTCTGAAAACTCAATTCTAAACTTACACTGGCCCACCTCTGCATGATGAAAAAAAAAAACATGGTTCGACCAAAAATGCATATTTTGCCTAAAAAATGTAACATTTCATGGACTAAAATTATGTACTCAGCAACTGAGTTTAAGTACACAAACAGACGTATTTAATCTACTGCACTATATTATATGCATTATGATTCACCAATTAACAATTATTTAATTGTTTAGTAATATAGCGTTTAGTCATTCTATTTTAGTGAGAGCTGCATAATTTAAATGATTAAAGGAAAAAAATGACTTGAAATAAACATTTGCGAAGATAAGACCAAATTGCTCTGCAAACAAAGGAAATCAAAAAGCAAATAAATTTAATAATAAATTTGTTTTATTAATGAGATCGATAAATTAAATTACAAAGTTCACTTTAACTCACTGATGACTACATTAACAACAAAATAATAGTAAATCTTTGATAGAAAATGTTGCCAGTACTTTTTAATGGCAAAATTAATTAAATTAAATTATATTTCTTATCAATAATCAAATATATCACTTCCTTACTTTAATGACTTTTTAATTTAAATTATATTCCGTTGAAAAAAAAAAATTATATAGTTCTTATACAAAATAAATATCTTTAATAAAATTAACAAAAGAGGAAAACAAGTATTGACTTTTGCAATTGCACAAAAAAGTAATTATATAATTTGGATAACGATTATAAACATTTTTTTAAAGAAAAACAACTAGCACCCACAGTATTACCTAACAAAAAGTTTGTTAACACAGATTAGCAGTGAAATATTCACTATCATTAATTTTTTACTGCCTATTAATCAATCAATAAAAAAAAAAGTTATTCTGAATAAAAAAACAGCAGTAAAATTTAATTCACATCAAAATACGCTACAGGTTATTTACGATTGTAGTGCACGGAAAATCATCAAAATTGACGAAAAATACACTCTGTAATGTATCATTTTTAGTATTTTTCGACAATTTTGGTGACGTCCAGTGTACTACAATCATGGACAGCCCGTATTCAAACATTAAAATAAACTTTCTGTTTTCCTAACAACAAAAAAAAAACATAATTACTTACGTTAACATTATTACATATCCAAAATTGTTACCGATAGCTAGCAACTAATATATGAGAAAAAAAACTTTTTGGTAAGAAAATTAAAAGAATCATCATCAACCTCCAAACCCAGTCTCTATCTCGTTAACATCACTTTAGCTATCAGACAACCGGATTTCATTCTACATGAATAAATGATGCCTTCTGGGTTTATCTGATCCGGTGGTGTTTCATCAAGAAGATGAACATTCGGTAACGTAAACTTTCAAGTGTTTACTTACTACCAATCTGCATATTTTAGTTAAATAATAATAACAACCTGCGTTAAATTAAATGCATTATTGTTAAAATGCAAAAAATAATATTGGAATTAAAAAAAAAAATTCTGAAATATTTTTTCAAAAAGACTTTAAGGCACTTTAAAAATACAAATGCCACACTTATTTCGATGGTGTAGCTTCATCGGATTGACTTCTCGGAGTAGCCTCGCTACTAGCAGGTGAACCTACATCGCTAAAAGCATTACCTGTTGCTTCTGAAGAAGAATCTGCCTTATTGTTCGCGCTCTCTTCATTATTTTCAGTGGTGTTTGCTTCGGTTGAATTTGCTGCTTTTGAATTTATTTGTTTCCTAGACGCACGCACTCTCGGTTTCGGTCGGACGGCCTTCTTTTCAGGATCAAAATAACAATCGAAAATTTCCAGTAGCTCTTCGATTTCTTGTTCGTTAGCATTTAAAACCTTCTGTTTCAATGTTTCAGATAAACCTTCTCGTCCACTTTTTTTCCATGCTTCCTCTAAGACTTCAAATACAGTATCACTCTCAGCGAGCAAACGACGCAATTTGCTTGCGCGCTGACGCTCGAGTACACTAGATTTTAAAAAGACTCCAAAAACAGGCTTAAAAGTATTCTGACAAATTAACAGCTTTTTAAATGCATCTAAATCTTCCATTTCTGCCGAAACGGGATGAGAAAATCCACGCACAAGCTCGATCATTGTATTTGTGGCGCCGCTGCAATCTCCGCTACCTTCAGTGACTAGATCTTGCTGCTCGCTCTGCGATAAATGTTGTACTACTTGATATGTCAGTCTTGCTCTCTCGGCCGCATTACCTAAGTCGGCTTCTTTATCCAATAAAACACGAGACAACATATGTAACGAAAACGTTTTAATGGTTTTGGCACACTTAGTTTTAGCCAATTTAAAGCTATTTGCAAAACCCTTGACGACATTATTGAAACGATCTAGAAGATTGAATTGGCGTAATGACTGAATCAATTTAAGCGGTGCGGATTTGATCGCTTCATGGTAAATAAGAATCACGCCATCTGTTGCATCCCCTTTCGTCGCTTCTAACCAACCTAAGAAGTCTTTTAGAGCAAATATTTCTGACTTTGTCTTAAGTATTTTATTAGTCTTTGTTTCTTTCATCATGCGAAAACGATCTACTGTGATAACGCGTATCTTATGACGACGTCTAGCGATTGGATTCAAGTCTGCATGAGGCATCACATATTGAGCAAACTGTGAGCTGGGCGTGTACGCAGCTATTTGACATACTTCGTCAATTAAGCGTTTTCCGGTTGTATCAATATCCCATGCAACTAATCTATATCTGCCTGGTGGTAAACAGTCAGTGCTTGTACTCGCAATACCATTAGCTGCTGAACTTTCACTTATTTCTAGTGTTGATACCATATTTCTGTTAAAAAAAAAGTTTTTGTTTTTAGTTATCAGTATTCTAAAAAAAACACGTGGTAAAGTAAAACCAAAAGTCAACAGTCCAGGACCCCACCCTATTCAGCCGCAATGTTTAATTTCACTTACCTCACTAAAGGTAGATTTATTTTAAGTTATTATAAATATCTCACTGTTTTAATAAGCAGCTTTTACTACGGCCGATTGAGTTCAAATGAATAATTAATCTTATTAATGTCAGACTTCAAGTTACGCACGTGTTTAGACAAGACCATCAAAATTATTTCATCCGATTCAAGTGGGGGCCGGAAAGCGGATACCGTAATAATGTCGGAAACCCGATTGATTATCTTTAAATCAGTTTACTTAAAATATACAAACCTGATGCAAAATCACTGATTTTACTCAAAATATTGTTTACAGCAGATTTAAAACAAAAACCGCATAATTGTTGAATTATTCAACTATTTAACAAAAATGTTCCTTAATATAAGTTGGCTGCTTAATATCAACAAATTAATAGACTATTTTTAGCGGCATCTATCAAATTTATTCAAAAATATTTTACAGTACAACTGTGATCCAATCCATTTAAATATTATACTCCTTAGTAAATGTCGCAATCAATTTCTATGGTCGCAATTCGTAGGTTAGAGACTTTTCATTTTAAAATGTTGAAACTAGAAGTGTAAATTGTAAACTGTCAAACCATCCAATATTTTTGCCTTATGGGTACGTGGCTTTTACAAAAGTTAAATATAAAAATTATCTAATTATGCCTGGAAAATCTATAAACATCAACACAGTCAATAACTCAGCTTATTCAGAAAATGAATCAGCTGACAATACTGAAGCCACGTCTGGGGAGACCAAAGATGTTCAAATCGTAAGAGAACTAACCCTCACAGACAAACTGAATAAAAAACTTCTATCGTCACTTTTAACGCATTTAAATTCAGGAAATAGCAATTTTAATAAATTTCTGGAAAACAGTCCTGACAATAAACCAACAGGCAAATTTGAATAAATTATAGTGACGTTTTACGATATAAAGGACGAATGCTTATCTAGCTTTTAGCTATATTCACATGTATATGTGTCCGCATGTGCAATTGGCGCAATATAATAAATATAACTTTTAAATAAGAATATATATATTTTTTCCAAAAACTAACATAATATAAATAAAATGTATGAAATGGAAATCGTGAATGATGATGCGTTCGGTGATTCGGCTGATATAGACGAAATTATTGAAAATGCCGGTAACGAAGATCAAGAAAATGATTTAAATGAAAATCAAGAAAATGATGCAAACGAAAATGACAGTGAAAACGAAACTGGTAAAACAGTTACTCCGAAAATACGAAGAATTCAAAATCCTAGACCAAAACTAGACCCAGAGCGTTTAAGAGGACCTAGAGGAATCGGGACGATGGAAAATTTCTTCAAGGATATGAAATATCGTGGGAAAGGAAATGAAGTTGAAGATTTGAATGTAGTAATGAAAAAGTTAGAACACTGGTGTCATCGATTATTTCCAAAATATCAGTTTGATGATTGTCTAGAAAGAATTGAACAACTTGGATCCAAAAAACTTGTCCAAACGTATGTTAAAAAGATAAGATTGGATATGATTGAACCGGAGTTACCTGTTCAGCCCATAGAGGATGATGACGATGATATTGATAATGTCGGTCCTACTGCAGACGCTTTCGATCAGTTGTTAAGTGAAAGCATATCTGTCGTAACACCTACGTTGACTCCAAAACCAATAAATACAGAATTAACTGAAGAACAGCGACTACGTATGCTGCAAAACCGAAAAATTGCAGAAGAAAGACGGCTTGCAAAATACAAAGCTCAACAAGAAACGGCTACAAAACTTGCTGATGAAACACACCATCCGTTACCACAATCCTTAAGGACGGAAAACCAGTCTCAAGATATAACTTCATTGCCTGATAACACTGGTATAAACACTGTAGTCGATAAAACAGAACAACCGTGTGTAAACCAGATTTCCATCACAGTCATGAATGATGAAAACGAAATGGAATTTCCAGATAACCAAAATGACTCACATTAAGGACATGTAACAATTTGTTAAGCGAAAAATGTAAAAGATGTATTGGATCTTATAAAATAAATTTACGTCTAAGTTTCCTGAAATGTGTGTATTGATTTTTTTATAAAAATATTAACGCTCAGTTTCTGATACATGTCCCGGATCAGTGGATGCATTTCCAACTAGTTCCACATATCCGACCCTATTGGATAGAGTATATATGTTGTGGCCAGATCTTTGAATTGATCATTTTATGACGTCATAAATACAACCATTTCATGAATTGGTCGGCCACATCATGTAATGATCAATTCTAAGATCTGGCCACGACATATACATAGAATCATATAAAATGGGTTAACGCCGGTTACTTTTAAAAAACGAATTGCCAGATTAACATTGTCATGATAGTAAAATTGATTCTTGGGAACAATAGACGAAATAATTAAAGTGTATATTTTTTTTTTTATATCATTTATTTGCCGACGTTTCGACTATTATCTAGTCTTTTTCAAGGCAATAAATGTTAATTTTCACAATAATTCAAAATCACCATAATTAATATACATGACATACAAATATAATAAGTATAATTTAATTCTAGAAAAATAAGCAATGTTAATTTTTTTATTTTAAATTATATAAAACCAATTATAAAAAAATCGGTTTTATATAATTTAAAATAAAAAAATTAACATTCCTTACTTTTCTAGAATTAAATTATACTTATTACATTTGTATGTCATGTATATTTATGGTGATTTTGACTTATTGTGAAAATTAACATTTATTGCCTTGAAAAAGACTAGATAATAGTCGAAACGTCGGCAAATAAATGATATATAAAAAAATATACACTTTAATTATTTCGTCTATTGTTCCCAAGAATCAATTTTACATATAAAAGTAATAGACAGATTATTTAATGCATTGTCATGATAGTTTTTAGTTTCATAGAAAAAATGAACACTTGTAGGACCACTCTCGTGTCTGTCTGTCCGTCTGTCACAGCTTATTTTCTCCAAATCTACTAGACGAAAAAAGTTGAAATTTGGTACACATATAGAGTTGACTCAATCCACGACCGTAGCTAGGGGGGCATTGTGGGGCAATGCCCTACCTTAAAAAATGGCCTAGTTAAAAGTCAGTTGGTCTGAATGAAGTCCTTCGCATTTTTAATAATATGGCGAATCGAACAATTCAGTTGTTTTAAGGAAGGACTTTTTATTAGTAAATTGAATATGGTATGTTTGGAGAAATAAAATAAACCTGAATAAATGAATTTTTTTGCTCTTATCATCACCGCCTTCCGACAATTAAGTACTACCCCACTCACTCCGCTGATGACCATCAACGTTGAGCGTCTATAATCTACCCCACTCACTCACACTCGCCAGTCAAGTTTGACGAAAGTCGATTGAATAGTTCAGATCAAGTAAAACTTACTTCCACCACTGCCCTACCTTACATTCAACCCTAGCTATGGCAACGATTCAATCACGGACGTATAGCGCAAATAAACGGAATCCAATTTTCGGGGCAAATTAGATAATTAAAAAAAATCCTTTTTCAAGTGCATCATGTGACATATCAAATGAAGGGGTTCATTATGAGAAATACAAACATATTTTTTTATAATTTTAAAATAGATAATTTACAAAATATTAAAGAAAATTCATCTTTAAAATTCAATTCCAGATATATGTTATAATAGAAAACAGTATCACGGGTAATTGGAATAAAGAAATAAATCAATTTAAACACTCATTGATTGCAACGTTTCGTCTTTTCTTTAATTAAGACTTTTTCAAGCTCTAAAAAAATTTTACGAAACGTTGCAATCAATGAATGTTTATATTGATTTATTTCTTTATTCCAATTACCCCTGATACTGTTTTCTATTATTAAAGAAAATATACGAAAATCTAGCAATTCCGAAATTACTGAGCCTAAAATTTTGAAAAAATAGGGACTATAGGGCGTCACTCATAGTTTATAGGAAAACTTAAACGAAAATCCTGTCTTAAAATTCTCACGGAAAACGGAATGGTACAGAACTCGCTTCACGCATGCTCGGCTCGCACTTGACCATTTTTTTTTCAAAACGGCCAACAGAACACCGACAATAAGTGATAATAAAGGTATTCCTTTTTTGTAACTACTCTAATTCAAAAGTCCTCTTAACAGTTTTCAGATCATACAGATAATTAAAAATCGAGACTTATCAATGAATTGTATAGGTTAACGATTACCCGTATACCATAAACCGACAGGATTTAGTCTTTAGTTATCGAATTCATCTAACTACCTACTCGTACATGTTTCAGACTTCGATTACCATCTTCAGTCTTAGGATGCACATACATTCATTTAAAAATGATAAACAATTAACATTATTTCAAAAATTTAGAAACACTTACCTAGATATGATTCGTAAATCTTGAAATTATCCCGTTTCTGGACGAAATGCCAACAAAGAATAGACAACGTAACTTTCAATGTAAACTACACTTCTGACTTCAATATATTTTAACACACAAGCCTTTCAAATGTACTTGTTATCCAATCTTGGTTACGTAACAAAAAAAAAATGATTTTAGCATTAACTCAAAAATTTAATACATTTGTTTAAAATTTAAATTATTAATGAGAGATTTTACAGAATTTGTCTGTATTGTTCTGTCTCTGTATTCGTTGAGTTTATGGTTCCAGACATTGAAAATTTTTGAAATTCTCCAAAAACAGCAGCGCGTTTTCGTCGTTCCACTTGAATACAATTTTGTCTCATACACAAACAGAATATATTCACTATGTGGTGTCGCGGTCCCAAGTCCGTCCGCTACTAGACACGACACAAAATTATCGAACCCAAATGAATGTTCTTTCTTGTGTTCAGACGTTTTATTTTTCGCTCATTCGGAGTGTAAATGAATCATGCTGAATGCCGATATCTAGCGTCATTATTGTTTCATTTTGTGTTCAGACTTCAGACGTTTCACTTCGAATGAAAGACAGAAATGAACAAAAAATGAACCGTCTGATATCATCTTAAGGTTCCAGAACGAAAAAATACAAAAAAAAATATATTTTCAATGTTTTTATTCAGTATTATTATGTAATAAGAAACAATAATTGTATGAAGTCGGATCTGCAATATTTTTTTAACTTTAATGTAAGGTGTACTTATCAAATTTAGATTATGTTAATTCGAATTACATAGTATTTATTTGATACGAATATTTACTATTAACATACATCAATTGTTTATCTAGACCGGAAAGCGATACTTTGCTATGTGAGACGTGCATATTTCTAGCGGCCAAAAAGCACGCCGAATTCAACAGCCAAAACCACTTTGTCGAGATGGAATCACTACCAAGAAATTTTAAAAAGGTCTCGTCATCACTACAATTTTCATTTCACATAGCCATTAACAACGTCGTACGTTATACACAGTAGGAGTCAGATGCAATGCGACCTCCGTCATAAGGAAAGTTGTTTCGAGATGAGCACGAAAGATCATTTGCGTCGCTTTTTTACTTCGGAGAGATGGGAATAACTACATTTCTATTTTATTGACATTTTCATATTTAGGAACACTAATGCAAAGGCAAACACTTAATAGCAAACGACTGATTTAGAATTTATTATTGTGCTGATTACCAACTGACGAATAATCATCAGCACAACAGAATTATTATTTTTAAGGTATTCTGTCAATCATGAAGACGTTAATTAAAAATGTGCCAAATAAAAGTTTGAGCCTTGTTTTTAAGAAAATATTGTGCTGGATATTAACCACCCAAAAAATCGTTCTGCTGACTGAGCGCCTTGTTTAAATGGGTCTCCGCGCTCGTGTTAATATTCTACTCGTTAAGAATTAAAAAAAAAAAAAAAATTATAATGAGCCTCACCCTTCTAAGCTCACATAAGCAGTTTAACTTCTTTAGTTTTTAATATTATTCTCAAGTTTATTTTTTTGTTATGTCAAACTAATTAATAATATTTACACATACACATGTACTTAGCAACAAGGTATAAACTTCTGTCTTTGTCAGTTTCATGCAATTTAGGAGACAAACTAACTTCCCCTTTCGGGGACAATTCTACTTCCCCTCGATTTTTACTTTTTTTAAATAGATACGTCTCTAAAGAGGTTTAAATTCAAAAAAAACGGCACAATTGGCGTTTCGTGTTCATCAAAGCCTCGGCTAGTAGAATACTATAGATTGGGCGTTAACATTGTTGGGAAGTGTGACAAGGCAGACGGGAGAGCAGGCGCCCCGTAGACCTTTTCCCCAACTGTCAAACGCTCATTATAATTGAAAAATCAAACCAAGGGGTTCTATAATGATGTAAGCAATCGATTTAACCAATCACAGACGTGTCAACTTTTATAAAGCCTCTTACGCCCAATCTATAGTACTCTACTAACCTTGCATCGAAGAGACTAATTTTCCTTCCTTATGATACCATACACACCCTACACCGAATCTGCATTTTCTCAATGTGACAATGTTGCACCACCTATTCGATGGCATTTGTAAGAACGTCTTCGCAGAATGCATTCAGTGACAGACGACAGCCACGTAGTAATTACTGCATCTTGAAAAGAACGTTATGGACCCTAAATTATTTTTAAAAAAAAGTGTATATTTGCTTCATAACTCATTGCTGAAAAACCTATTACAACTTACCAATTATTCTGACTTGCTATTCAAGTTGCTAAAAATGTGTCCAAAAATGAAAACAATTAGTCCATCTATTAAATGTGTTTTTACTAAAATGGGATCAGTTTCATATTACTGATGTGGTTCAAGAGTAGAGGCCTAGCTGACACCGTTCAACGGACCAAAACCAAAATGTTTTAAACTTTAGGTTGTTAGGAAATTCCTCAGATATTTTTCTGTTTTTCTCCCTACTATCTTAAATAAGGATAGTTTACCAATAAAAATAGTAAATTACGATATATTCTTGAAAACGACTCAAATAATTTGGATCAATTTTCTAATTTTGTTCATTAGTACATTGCCTTTAGGGAGTACGGACAAAATAAAAAATCTTCTAAAAATTAAGTTTCAAATTTGATTTTGATTCGTTCAACACTTACAACATAGTATTAAGTCTTTTTTTTTCAATTTCTGTATTTGACGAATTTATTCGCGATCTGCTGCGAATTTCGTCACCAATATCGATAACTAAATCTATTAGATATCTACTGTAAAATTTTTGAAGAAAATGGCAAATAGCAGTATTTGAAAAAATATTTCCGTATATTTTCGCGAAACTAATCTATAATGAATATTTAGTCCCTGGGCATATGGGCGAGTTGTTTCGCAACTGAATTTCAAACCAGTTCAGCATGCGATTACTGTGTAATCAGTTTGTAATCGATATAGGTTTTTTGTTCACGAGCGCGACTGAATTTGAAAAAAAAAAATTTGCAGCAACATGCAACTGAAATTGCTCTCACAAAAACTAAGACCCCCCCTCGTATATAATAAATTTCAATGGATAGTACACAAATTTTGAAAATTAAAAATATTTATTTAGTTTTTATAATAAAATTTGAATAAATTAATTGAGAAAAAAGTATTTATTGAAAAAATATTAATTTAAAATATTTTAATGAACAGCGAACGTCACGTTGCCGTAGACCCCCGTCCCCCCTTGTCCAACTCAGCAAGACCCCCCCCCCTTGTATGCGAACGTATTTTATGAATGGCCCTTAACATCTAACGAGTAACACTTGCAATGATTAATTCCAGTAACCTCTCCATTTCTAAAAATATAGTATTCAATAATTTACAATTATAATTATACCTAAACTACTATTTGCCAACTGTAATTTACTCACCAAAATGTATAATCGATGACATCCGATCGTATATTTACCTTATGAGTTGAAAGTATTCTGACACAAAAACTTGCTTTTAAAAAAAAATCCAAATTCTTTCTAAGGAACAAACACTACATTAAATATACTTTTGAATCTAAACAAAATTGCAATTCTGGTCTGAAAATTTGACACATTTCACTAACAAATTTTGAAGCAATTTCAGATTTCAAGAACTCACAGGAACACTTGTTTTTTTATTTTTTGAAAAAAGATAGGAAAGTAGCAAAATTTAAATCACAAAAAAATGTTGTTCATTAATCAAGTAGGTATGGGGGCAACTGTATCATGTCACATTTTCACTGAAAACTAAAATTTAAAACTAAAACAATATTGCTAAAGTTTATCAGATGAGAATTTTTAAACTGTCACAATTATGATTGAAAACTAAAAATTAAAAAATTGAATATGTACAATATGCTTATCGTTATCAAATTGATGTTTTTTTTTAACACGTCACTAACTTTGCAATTTTTTGAAAAGTTGAAAACAATGGTCAAATAACGTTCATTTCACAATTCACGAATTAGACCATTAATAAATAACTATACACTTTGGATATTTTTAAACAAATTTCGAATGAAACTGAAATTTACGTCACAATCACTAATAATCAAAATGGCATATTTAAAAAAAATGTTCGTACTGCAAAACAAGCTTTGAATAGAAAAATTAACATAATATAAAATTACTATAGAAACACTATAAAAATTTAAATCATTACAAATGTCGAAAAAAAGATTTGCAGACGTTATCAAAATTTTTGAAAAATCACAGATCAATATTTCTTTTAAAAACAAAACCTCACAAATATAACTGACACAAGGATTAGAAAATAACAAACAATAATATATTAAGACATAATTTATATTATTTGCATACACGTCACTTCACATTTAATCAAAAAGGATCCTTTGCAGAAAATTGATACAAAAACAATGCAGCTCAAAACAAAAAAAAAAACGTTCTCAATTCTTAAAAAAAATGATAAGTAAACATTTTAGAGGATCCTATTTGATTGTGAACTATACACTCACACTAATTTATTACACTACACTTAAATCACTACACATAACACAAAATACCAACTAAACTAGCATGTCTTTCACAGAGGTCCACCCAATGTACCGCACTTGCCACTGCACAATCACGGGGGCTTGCTTCCACTGCTACAAAATGGGTAAAAGCGATATTATATAAGTTAACACTATTATAAATACAATTAATAAAAATAAAAATATAAATCATTTATAAAATACACACACTTCCTTTCACATAAGTCGGTTCTTTGAAACTTGATCGTTG
The DNA here is from genome assembly GCA_034508555.1 of Venustoraphidia nigricollis. Taxonomy (NCBI): domain Eukaryota; kingdom Metazoa; phylum Arthropoda; class Insecta; order Raphidioptera; family Raphidiidae; genus Venustoraphidia; species Venustoraphidia nigricollis. The sequence continues at coordinate 2,466,410 of JAVRKA010000062.1, forward strand.
ATCGATCATTTTTGTCGAAGATGCTATTAATCTCAAACGAAAGGTTGCATTAAGCAAAAGCTTAGCTTGGCCAAGCGAAGCATGTGCTTGTATCAAATCAGCACTACAAACAAACTCTGCAGTGTTGTTCGGTGTAGTTTTTATTTTTATGTACAGTGCAGCTTCACAAACCCGAACACAAGAAATCGCGCCTCGTCCGTGTTTGAGGGTTGTCCGATATTGCTAATAAATGCGTTTTAATTATTTGTTTTGTTCTTTTTATTAATTTTAAATTAAAAGAAACACGTCTTACATGTACTATTTCCCTTGCTCTAACTATCCAGAATTCCACATTTCTCATCTAGAATTAATGTTTTTGTTTGTTACCCATTTTTCAAAATAAGTTTATTCACACTGTGTCAGTAATAACAACAAACTGCGATCTGATTCACAAGCAGTTTTGTAATTATGAACAGGTCTTTAAGTTTTATGTAAGTGTCCAAAGCGTCCCCGTTAGCGCGTGTTCCGGTTTGTAAAGCTGTAAATTTATTTGGCTTGTTCTTCGGCTATTATCAAGCATTTTTTGTAATGCAACCACTCGTCAGTTTTACTACACAAAATTCATCAAGCAAGAGAAAGCATCGTACATAGACAAGCTGATGTGAGAAGAACTGTTTACAATGTAAAATTCAAAATATATCATCAGCTAATAATAACGTTCACTGAAATTGTCACGAAATTTTCACAATTTTAACTGAAGTTGACTTTTGAGTGCATTAAATACATAATTTAAATTATCTTTTTTCAAAGTGCACTTCACAAAACATAAATGGTAAATATATTATAATCATGACGATAGCACTTATTAACACAGTGCATTCACTGGCATTGAGTTAATTTATTCACCATGATCACAATTTACTTTAAATGAAAAATGCTACCTCATAAAAGATCAAATCTGATGTAAACACAATTAAACTGCATAAGGGTGCAATTAAACTGTACCTTTTTCACGACTCATGTTACAAGTTGGAAATTTCTTTTCTATGTGCTATTTTAATTACGAATACTTATTCAAATAGCTTCCATGACTTAGAAATATAACGCGAATTATATTTATCAGTTCAATGAAAACTCACTAACAATAAAACGCACGTAGCATACCATGGGGGAATAATTCCACACGCGCCATTAGATGTTTCACATTGAGCATTTGTATTTGTGTACAATTGAATTACTGATACGATAAATTTTACCAATACGATGGATTTGATAGAAACTGCAAACTGTCCAGTAAGATTCACTATAACCAAAAGTTATATACACGAATCGAGCAAACAAAAATATCATAGACTATTGACGCTTGACAAAAAGGCTTTTGAATTTCTAAATAGTGAATCAAATTAAAAAACTGACAAGTTATACTTCTACATCTAATGTGTCCCAAAAAAGGTGCTATGTTTAATTGTATCCCATAAGAGTATAAGAATAAAAAAAATCAATGAATATCCTTTCATTTTATGTCTATCAAAAATGTAAAAAAGTAGCATATTTCATTAGCTTTTTTTTAGTGAAAACTGAACTCAAAACAATTACACTCAAGCACTCCTTAAAGTCACTGCATTGAAAAAGTTAGTTTCAACATTTGACACAAAATTAAAATTTACTACTGTCTCACCAGAATATTTCTGCTAAGATTTTTTTTAGCAATGAACAAACAGTAATAAATTCATACACACTTTTGTTTTCATTTTCACCAATAAAAATGATAGATGTATCAACCATATTTATAGCGAATAAGAAAAAAATAGCTGTAAACAAAACAACATGTACACTTGAACTTTACACAACAAATGTTAAAGTACTAATTTTTCATCTTTTTTAAAGAACTATAAATATGGTTGAATCAATGTCAAGTTCTCACTATATTTAAGCTGTTCCACCCCGTACAACTACAATTACAAGATGGTCTTCGCGTAAACCTTCATCCGAAAGATTTGGACATGTTCGTTTCAACAATTCTGTTGAAAAAGCACACGGCGGAAACGAGTACAGTACACCCGTTGCCTCTGTTTCCTTGTTCAACAAAGAAATTACGCCTGCTGCTTCTTTCTGTTTCAAATACGAAACGAGATTGCGGAGTGGTCTTGTCTGAACACTCGCATCATCATTTGTAACGGAAGCAGTTGAGCCAGCAAGACCCAAAAATATAGCATGGGAACTCGACGTGGCAATACGTTTCTGTACGTCTTCTAATTTAGGTTGATCTAACCTGAGTCTCTGCGTAATTCTTAACTGATGTTTACCGTCTTCATCTTTCATTAAACCTTCAACGATATCAGTGTCCCCGTCTGTTAAATGGAACTTAGCTGGGAATAATGAATTTTTTAATACCAACGCGCCTTGCCAGATCGTAGTGCATTTACGAGCGACTTCCGGTAAGGTACGGCTAGAAGCTAATAAACCAGCACGCCTGCTTCCGCCATCTGAATCGCTGTCGAGCGATCGTCTTGGGGAACGCGAACGAGATCTTTCAGCTCCTGGTTCTCGAGATCCTGAACGTCTTAAGCGGGACGTTTCATAGTCCAAGTCGGCAGGAACACGCCTTGTAGGTGCATACTCTTCGTCTCGCATGTAACCGTCACCAGGATACCCTGCTCTATAAACGCCGCGTCCTGTACCGCGTCTTTCGGCCCAAGGACCACCACCGCGTCCTCTAAATCCACGCGGTGGGCCATAAGCAAATTCTCCTTCGGGCCATCCTCCCTCGTACGGTTCGTATTCTACCACACGAGACCTAAATTCACCAGTTGTTTCATCGTGAGGTGGATATGTAGTTTTAGGGCGGAAGCCCACTGGAGGCGTTACGTCTGAAAAATCAACGCGCAATCTGCGTTCTGCCCCACCTAATGGAAAACCTCGCATTTCCTTTACGGCTGCTTGCGCTGCATCGATTGAGTCATACAAAATATACGCCTGAATATCACCTTTCACATAATCTATTTTTTTTATAGCCCCAAATCTATCGAATTCCCGTTCCAGCTGAGGTATCGAGGTCCATGGACCCAGACCGCCAACCCAAATACGAGTTGTTGGAGTCGCTTTTCCATAGCCGATTTTACACTGGAATTTTCCAATGTACTGACCTGACAGTTCAACTTTAGCATGATGAGCCATGTCTAAGGTCTGAAAACGAACAAAGGCAAAAGCATTCCCTGTGCCCGGCGGAGGTCGTTTAATGTCAATATCTTCAACAAGTCCATATCTGCCAAATATACGTCGCAATTCTTCTTCTGTTATATTTATTTCTAAATTACCCGCAAATAATGTTCTAGTGGCAAGTGGATCGTCTTCGGGTTGAATATGATGTAAATAATTTGGAAACTTATCTTTTTTGTTTTCCACTTTCTCAAAGGGTGGATGAGGTTTAAATCCACCATGTACCATATGACGTGGGGGTCCATAGTGATGCGGCGGTCCAGGTGCCATGTGAGGAGGCCCGTGATGTAAAGGTGGGCGCGGTAAATACTCGTGATGAGGTGGAGGCAAGACTTCGCGACGAAATTCACGATGCTGTGGAATTCCTGGTGGCGGGCCATATCCTCGCTCATACCGCTCAACGGGACGTAAGCGCTCTGGTCCCGGTGATCGAGCATAATAATGTCTATCGTATTCTGGGCTTATAGATCTAGGTCTACTGCGATAAATTTCAGCAGTACTTCGTGTTTCATACACAGGCTCTACCAAAGCAACTTTATCAAATAAAATGATACGCGGCTTACTATGCTTCGCGTCTCTGGCATCTTCTGGATTCCGGAAACAAACGTACGCCACTCTTTCATCAAGATCATGAGATATTCTTATACTTAAATCACCGAACTTTTTGTATTCTCTGTAAAGTGTATCTTTAATCAATTCATCACTTGCCTTTGGATGTAGAGCACTCACACATAATACTTTGTAAGAATATGGACGTTCGGCTATTTCCCGTGGACGCAAATATTCATCACGATGCGGCGATATATACCGTGGTCGCGGGCTTGGTGAGCGAGCCCTGCGACGAATACGCTCCGGAGTTATCCTTTCGTCAGAACTATCGTCGTATCGGCCCATACTGGATCTTGACCTTTTGCTTCGTGGCGGAGTATCACGATCACTACTTCTTTTCATATTATGAATTTTCACAGTTATTTTATGCCTATCTGCCCCGATCATACGCACTACTATACTAACACAACAGACACAAAATGGCTACTGAAGTATGTCAAACAGGAAATACAGCATTTTGTTTAATAAATTTGACGCAGCAATACCAACTATTAAAAACGAAAGACTAAAATTCATAGATATAGTAATATTATGTATATTATGCTAAAATTATGAATTTTTGCTATATAATACACTGCACAAATATTTATTATTTTGATTTAAACATGAAATGAATGAATATAATATTTTAAGAAGTGCGTAAAACAGTTTATGAGCACCCGATAAATAATAATTATCTTTGGGGCGTTGGCTTTTAAATATTCTAGAATATTAAGGAGGTACACAAACTTCCGCTTCACCGTCATTTAAATCATAGACCTATACAAGTATAATCAGCAGAGTAATCAGAGACAAATGTAAATGTCAACATGTCAATTTAACCTATTAAACTTTTAAGATTTAACATATATATTTTTTAAGTTATTTCTAATTATATCTTCTGCAGTAAAAAAGAAAACAGGCAAACGCAATGTCAGCAGCAAAACGTGTGCAGGTTATTAATGATTCTAATTCATTTGGTATTTAAAAATTAAGTACAGCTCGTAAACTATACCACAAATTTTAAATTGAATATAGTTGAATTCTTTAAAGCGATAGATAATTCAATGCATTAAAATACCTTTTTTCTAGCAATGGACAACTTTTGCAAGAGTATGGCACTTGTATGATGCTGCTTGGCAAAATCCATTCGATTCGGCGCAAATAATAAAGAAATATTTAATGGGCTTGTACAAGCCTATTTATCATCCTTTAAGTATGCATTGATGTATATTAACTATTAAATGAGTATTTAGAATCACCAATATAATAAACTTTTTATAGATGACTGCGGAGATAATGTAATAGTAATAAACAGTCAGCAAATAGCTCTTCCGGGGGATGAGTGGAAAAAAAGAGTTTATTTCCACCATACTGGATATCCTGGTGGCGCTTCATGGACATTAGCTTGGGATTTGCACAATAAAGACCCCACTATGGTATGCTTTCCTGTCTGTTTTTAGTGTAAACGTATATATTGCTACACTCGCTTTGGAAAATTCAGAAATTTCGAATAATAATTCATAAAGAAGACGCATAAAAATAGTTAACAAATAATTTTTGATGTGAAACATCTAATAACGCGCTTGGACTGGAATAAAAACGTTTAGATTAACGTTACGACGTCCCATTTGGCCAGTCTCGTGTCTCGTCGGCTCTTTCCGACTTTGTGCACCTCTCTCAATACTTATACTCGCTTCTTTACTGGGGTTGACATATTACTCGTGAATATCTGCGTAATGTTTCACATCTGCTAGACGTCCGACAATGGCTCATTTTTTAAATTTTAATTTAGGTAATTAAAAAAGCCGTTTATCGGAGCATGAGTGGTAACCTTCAACGCCGTTACACGATGGAACGATTACATGTATTCAAAGATGAAAATGTGCCACGCGAACTTCTTGAAAACGTCTCAAATCAGATTAAACAGTTACGACCAGTTCCAAAAAGATTGGATGAATATTCACAAGAAGAAATCGATAAATTCCCCAAAATTATGGACTGGCCTAAAAAATATATTCTACGTTAAGTTTCATGATTTGTAAGACGTAATATTTAGTAAACTAATAAATAATTATTTAAAAGTATTATTTTATTTTTTTGTCATTACAAAGAATGTTATTTTATAATATTGTAACTTTCTATATTAAAAACTTCCTTGTAAAATATATATCGTGTGTTGAATAAACAAACGATTGTACACATTAAATTAATATAACTGAGAAAAAGTTTATTAAAAAAAAGTGTTTGGAATTTTAATTCCGATCAGTTTTGGATATAATAAGAAAGAAATTACAGTTCAAATTACAAAAAATGTCTTGATAACAAATTTAGATTGTAATGTTCTTTCTTATTATAACAGAAGCCTATCTGGCACATATCTAAATGGTAAAATTCACAATTCTAAACATTTTTTTTAACTTTTTCATTTAATTTAACTGCTATACAATTTGTTTGCGCTCGACTTATAAAATTAATAATAAAAACGATTTTTATTAATACGAATATTAAAAAATGGTGTAAAAATAATAATTATTATTCATGAATTAATCATGTTGAAATATGTAAAATTTTAGCAACTGCTTTACTAGCACAATTCATTAATTTCTCTTTATTTGCTAAATAATTATCAATAGCTTTTTGCCTCGAAAATTCCCAATCGTAAAGTTCTCGATACAAATCGTTAACATACTTCATTCTACCAACATTAGTAATAAATTTAAGTGTTGGTTCAATTTTATCGGACCAATGTGCTTTTATGCATAAGCGCAACCAGCGACATTTAATTTCACTATTTCGTACAGGACTGAATTCATACACACTATCCATTGTTTTTACTTTATCTATCGATAAAGGAGTTCCTTCCAGTAACTCATTTAGCAATTGACAAATTTGTCCAACGGAAAAATTATCAATGTCAACTTTATTAAATGGATTGGGTGTAGCTGTATCCCAATCTAACCAACGAGTTTTAAGAGAAGTGCATGCTTTAGTTAATGTATCATCCAATTTTGGTAAAACCGGAGGAAAGCCAGGTTCATTCAACCAAGAGTTCCAATTGATTGCCATTATAGCTTCGTTATCTTTAAAATAATTGTTAAAAAAGTCTTTAAAATCATTGGTTACAATTGACCGATATTTGAATTTGTCAATATATGTTTTAAAAAATTGCTCAAATATTTGAGGTCCGCCAACGAGTTGTTCTAAATATCTTAAAAACAACTGTCCCTTTTCATATGGTACTTTACTAAATGAATCGTCCGGATGTATGCCAGTTAAATCCAGCACTAGTTTTGTGAGAGGATTTGTTTCGCCCATTTTATGCAACTAAAAAAAAAACCAAAATAAAGGTCCACAAGTTTTTGGCATGTTAAAAATGGATAACCGATTTATTGTGTACACAACGTCATTGTTTTTGCATTTATGTATGTTTTCTATCAATTTTAAATTTAAAGTAAATATATTTTCATAACCCAAAAAGATCTAAATCGTGCTTTTAAATTCATTTAAATTTGGAAGTTATATGTGCCACCCAAGTTGAAAACATCTGAGTTTCAATGTAGATTACAATGTTTTTAACGCGTTGTAGTCGTAAGTATCAATAAAAAAAAATCAGGTATATTGTTTCATTGAGCTGTAGATATGGTGTGCTAATGTGCTACTGCGCATACAAGCCGACAGGAAAGAGACAGCGATAAACACGGTATATGCATGTATCCTTCTGGTTCGTTTTATTGTATGTTGTTGAATTAAGACGGATTAGCTACCGCAATTATCGTTATCTCTTTCTGTCATTTTGTTCACGCAGCTCAAACTAGCACTACATATCTACACGTCATTGGTCGTGTTTACACTTGGTAAAAGGCAACTGTTTTATGTTAAAATAAAAATGTGCACTGTTCGGAATAAAAACAGTAAATAAAACTCTACTGAATCATTATATTTAATAGATGAAAAATTGTCCGAGGACTTAGGATCAATTTTTTAAGTCAATACTAAATTTTTTATTTTTATCGCGACGTTTCAGAATTTATTTATTCTTTTATCAGACGCCTGCTGAAAGAATAAATAAATTCTGAAACGACGCGATAAAAATAAAAAATTTAGTATTGACTTAAAAAATTGATCCTAAGTCCTCAGACAATTTTTCATCTATTTAATTAGCCAGGATCGGAACAATCTTTGAAAAAAAATTATATTTAATGTTTGAAATTCTGCTAGTTGTGATAATTAAATTTTATAAACTTACCGTATCTTGCAACTCGATGATTCCTCTAATAGCATCAAAATCTTGCATCTTTGCTCCTTCAAAATGACCCAAAATTTTCCTCTCCGTAAACGTAGTGAATCCTTCATTTAACCAAAAATGTTCAAAATTTGCATTTGTAACCAAATTTCCAGTCCAACTATGCGCGACCTCATGGGCTACGACACTAGCTAGTGATCTATCACCTGTCTAAAAATATGAACACTAATATACCTATTTTTTAATTAAACTATCTTGTCCAATAAAGCAGTCTTACCAGTATTGTAGGAGTAACAAAAGTTAAACAAGGATTTTCCATGCCACCATAAGCAAACGATGGTGGTAACACCAAAATATCATAAATACCCCAGACGTATGGTCCACATATATTTTCAGCTGTTTGAATTATTTTTTCAGTTTCACCAAAATCATACTCAGCCATGCTAATCAATTGTTCTTCTGCCCACACATGAGATCTTGGACCAATTTTACGTGACTGCAAATGTCCTGCAGCTATTGCTATTAAATATGAAGGAATAGGCACTTTTTGATGAAATTTGTGTAGTGAGAGACCATTTCCTAAATTTTCAGGTTGCCCAGTTTTTTGTGCACTCATTAAAACAGTCAAGGCACTCGGAGCAGTTATCTAAAAAACATAATTTTGTTCCATTTTATTCTAATTTATTTCTTATTAATTTCTGTTCACACAATTATATCTGATCACCTGTAATTTTTATTTATTAGTAAAAGAGCCGTTAAACTCTATAATATTGTATTTTACCTTCCCACTACTGAAAGTTTAAAAAAAAGTGTGAAGTAGTATTGGTTTTGGTCCGATTTTAAAAAATCGATTTTTCATAAGATCTCGGTGTTTTCAGGTCCTAGAAAGCTATTCTGATTGTTTTTGGATGGACGTCCGTATGTGTGTTGTAAACAAATTTTTGTCATACAATATCTTTACAGCGAATCAACTGAGATCGCGTTTGCGGCATTTGAAAGGGTTTATTGAGACTTAGATTTGGTTAGATTTTGGAGTCAATCGATCAAGTATAGTTTCAAAGTTATTCAAAGAAAAATAACATCTTTTTCACGTTTTTGTTGGGTAACTCATCACCTACCTGTTTATATATATTATTTTTTTATATATAATTTTCGCTTTATTAGTAATCAGTCTAAACAAACTATAAACTAATATGAAGATGAGCTTTTGGCAAGAGAGATATATCGCCCAATGGCTTTCACCTTTTTTTAACAATTTACTTACTTCTGCTTTATAAATAGTTTTAACTGATGGGGTGTCTTGGCATGGTAATACTGTTCTCATTTCCGTTGGCTAAAAAAATACTCAGAAATAAATATTAAGAAAAAAAACCATAAGCACACAATAATACTAAATACTCAAACTCACTTCTCCCTGACTGAACAAAAACGGGTGCACTTTTCCGGATGTTTGTACAGGCGTTAACCATTGTAAAGCAGATGCAGTCTTTGAAGTTTCATATTCAATAATTACAGTTAAGCTGAAACAGTGGTAGAACGCATATTAGTCAACGTGGAGTTGTAATATTATGTGTATTGACATTTCATACAAGAACAAAACGAATAATTACACGATTATTTACGCGACGGTTGACTGAGACCAAGTTGACAGAATTGTAGGGGCGGCAAAATACAAGCACTACTTTTATTAACCTAAATTATATTTGACAAAAATTCTATTCCTACTGACAGAAAAACTTTCAATCAGTTATTGATTATTAATAATCGATAGCATGGGAGGAAGACGAAACCCGGGGCCAAGGTTAGTAGATTACTAGAGCTAAATGTAACATTGTTGAGAGAGGTGGTAGTAGACCTTGAGAAACACCTAAATAATATTTTGATTGTCAATTAAATTTTCTTGAAGTATAATACAGCGTTCTGTTCAGATTATATAGAACAACAAACCGTACTGTAAAAATAATTTAAAAAAATATAGTTACCTTTTATCTGAACTTTCAGGTAAATTTATAGTCAATTTGGAACCAATCTCTGACTGAGTATCACTGATTGTGTAATCAAGAATTGTTTCATTGTTATCTTTAATCTTAAATATGTTTAAATCTTTTATGTCAAGTATCTAAAAGTCATATTTAATATATATTGTTACGTGCAGGGCATAATAATAATACAATCACTTATTAAAACATATAGAACATAAAATAGTTTATTTTTAAACATATTGACTTCTTAGTGTTATATTATGGGCGTTTGTCGCAAGACGAGTCTAGGGGTTGAATCATAAAATCTCGACATTTTACACTATTCCGAACAACTTAGCATCATTTTTGAAAATGTATCAATTTTTTCAAAAATTATTGCGGGAACACATATATAACTCTAGAAAAATTATTGGTAACAAAATTTGTACAATTATATTGGTTTCAATTAACGCAAAAGCATGTTTAAAATGGACGCGATTGGACTATTAATGGTTTTATTTAGGAATTGAAGTTTTTTTGAATCCGAAAACATTGAAACAAATCCCCGAAATGTTTTCAAATCGAATTGGATTCTTTTAGCAGAGATTAAAACATATAATTTTAGTAAACTCGACCAGAGAGAATCGGACTTCATTTAATATACGAAAAAACTAGTTTATGGAAAATAAATTATTTACTGAAGGATGTAAGTATCTATATAATTTTGGTGCAGATGTTAGACTGATAAATTGCAAGAATATTATTGAGATTAAATTTTGAATTCAAAACATATTTCCAAATAACGAAACATTTTTAATGTTCAACATGATTTTACATACCAATTGTTTTTCTGCAGTTTTAATTTTCTCAATAAGCAAATGGACTTCTCCAGATAAAACGCATTTAACAAAATCTATGTTTAGTTTTAAAAATATTTCACGAACAATTACTAGATCTGCAAAAACAAACATTTTAAAATACATTCAGCATAACTTACAAGACGTATTTAATATTAGAGTAATTTTTTTCTTCAATTCATAGCAAATTTCTTATATTATATTAATAACGTTAAATCCCGTCAAATTATCATATACTTCATCGGTTTGGTCAAATTAGTGCATTAAACCACTGTGACAAAGTGCATCTATACATGTATATTATTTGCTGTATGCTTTTAGTAATTCCTTAATTCACAATATTCTTACTCCGGCTCTGACTAGTAGGGTTATGTATTATTATTTATTATATTATTTTTGACATAAGATAAAGTAGCTGAAGGAGCTATTATTTTGTACGTATATCATTTAAATAAAAATTAATTTACCTGGTCGGGCAAATGAATTTGGATCTCCTGGACTTAATTTTTTAAACATGATTATTGTTTTTTAATAGTGCACTGCTTTATGTTTTTGGTAAATATGTCAATCCAACGAAGTCCTACAGGTATGTACTTAAGCAGAATTTAACGTTCGCCTACACGTACAAAAATAGTAATAGTAAATAGTAATAACATATTGTTCTATTAATTACTTACTGTACTCTAGGAGCAAAATACAATTTTTAAGTACTACGTGCCGATAAACAACGTATTCAAGATAATGTTTCACTTCACGATCTGCATAATTTGTTTCAAGTGTTTTTCTTATTCATATATTTACTAGGCACTTATATTGAAAAACTCAGTGACGCTACAATCATTATATTGCTATTATCAGTTATTGTTAGTTTTTGAAAAATGTATCTTAATTTAAGGTTGCTGAGTACCAGCTGTTCAATATGCCCCCTTGTTCACCCACATGGCTCTATCTTACGAGCAGGTTGGATGTGTGTGGGCACGTAAACTCCACTTACTCACTTTTCGGAAATCTCTAATTTCTATGAAAAATCATATATTAAATCTTTGATGTCAATGCTTCAAGATAAACTAGAAATATGTATAATTCTTCCCAATTCTTAGCCAAGTTTTTACAGTTTATTTCATCTAAATAAACGATTTAAAATCAGATCAAAACGAGAAAATCACCATAAGTTTTTCACAAATTTTTGTATAGAAAAAATTAAATTTGAAAAAAAATATTGACCAAGCCAAAAATTTCACTATTTTTTTAACATAAGTTTGTAAAGAAAAAACTTCAAAATATTAATTTGCCTTCCACTAATTTGAAATCTCGTGACGTGTTGTAAAGAAATATAGACGAATATAATGTTTTTTTACTCAATTTTCAGAGTAAAAATATGTTTTTAAAATTTTTTTTAACAGCAAACCAGATTTTGTGAAACCTAATGCATAATTACAGCTAATAAAACAGTAGATTATTTAATCAATGTTGCGACCATAGTTCAAAATTTCACGAGAGCATATTTTACGGTCTGAAGGATCACTCATCTTAAATGAAAGTTGTACCTACCTATGCTATTTTAAAATATGATACATTTCGTGAAAAACAGCCTGTAAAGAGCGAAAAACAGTAGATACTATTTTGTAATGTAGAAGCCAAACTGAGAATTTTGTTGGAAATGTCACACATACCTCGTGTTCTAGAAAATACATAACTATTCTGTTTTAAAAAAACTGATACAGTAAAACATCGTTATAACGTTTCTATTGGTGATGGGAGAAAATTTATTTCAGTTCTGTTTCTAAGACGACTCAAATTTTTTTCAAATGGAATTTCAGTTTTTAGTTACGGTTTGCCAATTTGTTAAAGTAGGAAACTAATTCTACTGATAAGTTACATGATTGTATCGTCAAATTCACCAATTTTGCATTTATTTAGGTGTGAAGTAACAATACTTCTATTTCAGTTTTGATTTCGGATTCGGTATTTTTGAAATTTACATTTGCGGTGTCTGTTCCCTCGGTTTATTAGAAATTGAATTTTTCGTTTCGATCCTTGATTATGATATTTTTGAAATCTAAAATTATACATACTAGGTAAAATTCCCTATGTTACTTCGTCTTTCACATAAATCTTGATTTTATGTCTAATTCGCCTAGATAAGAAACGTATCTTCATACACTTTTGTGTTATAGGTCAGACCAACATTTGTTTGTTTATAATTATAATGATAAAGTGCAATATTTTTGTGTATTTTGTATTGGAAAATCGTACATTATTGTTTTTAGTCACCGACTATTAGTTTCATTTTTGCGACATATCTATATTATCCCGCTTTGAAACTTACATTGGACATTATTTTTTCTGAATTGACTCGTTGTGCTTAAGTCTATACCTGATAACACTTCTCAACTGTTTTTTTTTTTAATAATGGATGCAGTAAAACTATTAAAGAATACTTTACGAAACGAAATTAAATATAAAATTAAGTCTCTTTCAAACGAACAAAAACTTAAACAGTCAAATGCTGTTATTGAAAAACTGTACAAGTTGCGTGAATTTAAAGAAAGCCTGCGAGTGTCAGTGTATCTCAGTACTGAAGAAGAAGTTAATACTGAACCAATAGTGAGGTATCTAATTGACAATGGAAAAAAATGTTTTATTCCTAGGTGAGTTTATTAATTTTCTGATTGATACTTTTATAGGAACTAAAACCATGATATAAAACAGCGGTATATTATTTAAAATGAATCTGAAATGTAACAACGCGGTTAAAAATGTAAGTTTTGTGTCCATATTATGCCCAAACTAGCAGTCATACTGATACCGAGCAACTTCTTCGACCAGTCGCCAACCCATCAATGGGTACAAAAAAATATCTAACTACCCTTTTCTTATTTTTATTTATTTGTTTCTTTTTTTTGCAACTCAGTACGGCATCGGCCTATCGAATATTATCTAGGCTACTGATCAGTTTTGGAAAAAATCATTGCATATCAAAAACTTGTTGAATGTTCTAAAACTGCACAAATTAAAAATGCTCGTACCCTCGAACCAGAAAAAGATACAGAGCTACAAATGTGCTCAATACATTATTCAGAGTGTTATTTTCTATATACATAGTTTTGAAAAATATCCGAAACGGTTTTGACCACTTTTCATAAATGATAAAAAATCGTTAATTGTTCTAAGAATGCATAACTGCCATTAAATATACAATCTTTTCATTCTTAAAATTTCGTATCAAATAGAAAACTGAAAATGCTCGATGTATACGCCATTCACGATCATACTGCAGCCTAAGTTACCAAAATTTTCGAAAAATACACACTGTAATATAGGGTTTTTGATTTCTATTGTGTGCTAATGAAAAAACGACTTAGAACAAAAATTTAAATTAACTGTCAGAAATTGACATTTGTATTGTAAATATTTAAAAAAGAAACAAATACAGCGAAATTTACGTTTGAAACATAATTAACGCGAGAAGTAACGTTAAAAACAACTAAAAAAGTATGTATAGAGTGTTCAGTCATGTATGTCAGAACTAAAATCTGACTTATGTTAGCAGCACTACACAAATTTTTAAGTTTTTTTCAGTTCGTATGGGTGGTAAAAATACACACGAGTTGTTTTTGTAAAAGAATTTATTCAGACAGAAAATATTTTGGCGACTTTTCTAATGACTTGTGTTACAATGTATTTTTTGTTTTTTTCTTAACTCGTCGCAACTTTCCGCGTTGAAATTTTCATAGTAATTTTACCTGTTTACTGTTTCCTTAGCAATTTTGAATTTAATTCGTGTGTATTTTTACCCCCCAAACGAATTGAAGAAAGCTTCAAAATTTATCTAGTGCTACTAATATAAGTCACCAATCTGTGGTGTAGTATGATCATGAATGGCGTATATGTTTAAACATTATTTTACTGCCGTGATTAAAAATATCTCCTGATAATTTTACAGATATAATGGCACTACAATGGAAATGGTTAAACTGGATTCAGTGAAAGATTATGAAAATCTTCCTTTAACTAAATGGAAAATAAAACAGCCATTAATATCTGAAAAGCGTGAAAATGCAATAGAAACAGGTATTTTAGAGGAAAAGTCAAGCCTGATCGACTGTAATAGGGCAGCAGTTCAAAAGTATTTTTGACAGAATCAGCAAGCGCTAGATAACTCATTCATTCGCAAAATTATCGAAAGTATATCTTAAAACTACTGCGACGAAACCTCCTCAAATGACGTCCTTAAAATTCGTTTAAAATGCTTTTTTTCAGCTCTTACTCCAAATGGTATGAAAGCCATGCTTTATAGATAGAAAAAAAAAATGCATACCAATAATTTTGTCGAGAACCTATAAGATTTTTAAGAAAAAAGTCTGCGAGCCGCTCGAAATTATCACACTAAAAACCGTGCACACATAACAAGCATGCCCAGCACAGCACAAACCAGGAAAGCCTGTTCAGTATTCATGAAGGTACCTATGTTATTTAACTAAGTAGCGCACCAGCAATCACGTTCATTCGGTCGCCTACAATTTCTGTCTAGCCATGCTGGATCGATCTAGTGTGCTAGTGATGTGTCGTTTTCATTAATTAATGCGCATTGATAAAACTACATATTTAAAAATTGCAAAATATCTGCCGCAAATGAAACATTCACTAAAAGTTGCTGGTCTAGTATGCGACATCGTGCAGGTTGAAGTTTTTTGCTGTGCTTGTACCTTATTGACAGTGTGCGCGGTCTTTAATATGCCACTTTTCGTAAATTCGCACCTCAAAGGCACCGTTTCGGTAAGTTCCGGCACAGTAATTTTGATTCAAATATCCTGACATGAAATACTTTCTATAATTTTGCAAAAGAACGTGTAATCACGCACTTGTCTATAGTTTGTGATTTAGAAGAATTTGAGGTGCAGACATAAATGTATATCTACTACAAAAGTATCATTTTCTAGAAAATATTAACCTTCAATACTGTTTTTACAGGTGGCTTGGATCTAATAATTGTACCTGGAGTCGCCTTTACGAAAGATGGAGTACGATTAGGGCACGGTAAAGGATACTATGATGCCTTCTTAACGAAATGCATTCAATCACAAAACGAACCGCCAAAAACAATTGCTTTGGCATTCAATGAACAAATATTAGATCAGATACCAACACACGATCACGATATAAAAATTGATCGAGTGCTTACACCAAATATTTAAAAACCCGAGTCGCAGTGCCAAAACCCTGCCGACAATATAGTGTATTTGCTAATACAGCTATTGTGGCTTTATTAAATGAAATTAAGTTTGTTTTTGGACAAAATAAAAAAAAAATGAACCCCTTAATACACCCCTTACAATAATAATTTTATTAGTTGAAATATTGTTATCAATCCAACATCTGCACCAAATTAAATACGACCTTCAGTAAGTAAATTCGTATACGCAAACTAGTGTTTTCATAAAATTTGTAAGTCCGGTCCTGTCGGGCCGATTTGCTTATAATTTTAGGAGCACTTTTTAATTGCTACTAAAGAGTTAAATTTCAATTTTGAAACGATTCTGAGAATTTTTTC
Source organism: Venustoraphidia nigricollis (assembly GCA_034508555.1). NCBI lineage: Eukaryota > Metazoa > Arthropoda > Insecta > Raphidioptera > Raphidiidae > Venustoraphidia > Venustoraphidia nigricollis. Next base: position 2,482,814 of record JAVRKA010000062.1, read on the forward strand.
GGTATTTTTGGGCCCAAAAACTTTTTTCAACCCCTAAAAACTACCCTTAAAATGACCCCATTGGGCCCATTTTAAATAGGCTTCGTGCGGTGATGGATTCCAACATGTATGCCAAATTTCGTTAAAATGAATTAGCTCCTTCGAAAGTTATTGCCCGCACATATAAATATATATATATATATATATATACGTATATAAATATATATATATATATATATATATATATATACATATATATATAAACATTTTTAAAAATGGTGCCAAAGTGTTTAGGAGGTTATGAAACGTCGAGAAATTTTGGTCCGACCCCTAGGTCCCGCCATCCGACCAACGCCAATAGTGTATGTTGCCATATGGCAAATACACTAACAAAATTCTTAAAAGAATCTCCGAAAGAAATATTTTTACTTATCCAACATTTGAACTAAACTATCTAAACATATCCAGTTATATTTTGTTATAAGAAACGTTATGAATAAGGGAAACTAAATAGGAATATTCAAAAATATATTTTCCTTGTTTCTCGTTGTAGTAGTAATAAATTAATTTATAAGTAATCACACAAATATTAAACTTGTATTTTTTATAAATCATATTAAAAACTGCAATAAAAACACTTGAATAATATATAAATTAACTATAATGAAATGTAATTTGTGATTTATTTATTACATAATATACATAATTTATTAAATATTACATAATAATTGCCATATTACATTATTGTATCCTACCTACATTACTAATGTGTATCACAACTACATAGAGGTCTTAATTCTTACAGCAATAAACATTTTAAACAATACCGTTCTTATTTACAAGCTCATAAATTAATTTTCGATACGTTTAAAGCTTTTGTTTGTTTGTCTTTGACATCGTAGCTCCAAAACGAATGAACGGATTTTAACGCAGTTTTTTTTATTTGAAAATTGATATTTGCGAGATTGTTCTTAGGTATGTTTGATAAAAATCGGTTCAATTGTTTCTAATATCTTCAGCTTTAATCACAGTTTGTGTTAGATAATTATACATGTCGACCATTATTACAGCTGTAAACTTCGAATTTAAGGTCAAATATTCAATTTTTAATTAATTAGTTTAAAAAGTACAAAACAAAAATTAGGTTAAAAATTTACAGAACTCCGATGCAAAAAAAACAAATCATTATATAAGAAATAATTAATTTCTATGTTGGGCTCGACGTACCGACTATTTCTTCGTTTGGTTGAAATATTTAATTCATAAATGCGTCGGAGACCATTATGAATTAAACTATTTCATTAAACAACGAAACAATCGGTCCATAGGGTCATATATAAGTAGTAAAAATTAATTATTTCTTACTTTTTAAGGTTTGCTTTTTTGACTTTAGTTGTACCTACTGCATGGACTAAAGAGTGGACATTTTTCTTGAGAAACCTTGGTAACATAAAATTAAAGGAGAACCGATTCAAAGGCGGAGAAATATAAGAGAAACCTTGGTAACACAAAATGAAGAACGCATCAATGAAACGAGTTCATAACCAGGCTGTGTTCACTCAGTATATTTCTATTAGAATTTGTATTTTAAATCGTTCCCAGGTCACGGCAAGGCGCTTCGAGCGATTTTCATTTTTTGCAACCATGGAAACGTTTATATTTTAAATTGTAATCAATCTAGAGTTCACAAACTGTCATTCAAAAATTGTTTTATCATTTATAAAATAATATTTTATATAAGAATGGGTCGTTATTGTGACGAACTGTGAAAAATCTCAAAGTACGATTATTTTACATGTCCTAAGCAATCACGAGGTAAGTTACACTTGTGATCTAAAATCATTTTCAATGTATTTCGTAAATTCCAGTAAATTCATACTGTTTAGCTACTATATTATAAGCTCCACAAAGTTTAAATTATAGCAATTTTTTAATTTTGCAAATGAGATAAATCTTAAATGAGTTATTGAGAATATTGAAAGAAATATAACAATCAAATATAGACAATAAATGTGATTATCTTTCAAACCATCGATTATCTAAGTTGTTCGTTCTTTTATTTAGGTTTTAGAAGAAAGTTCGAAAGGAAGCGACACCAAAAGGATAGTCGATTTATCACCAAAGGCTCGCCATTATTACAAAGTCACCAGAGGCATGCTAAAAACCGCCAGAAAAATCGACTTGAGTAGGTACAGGAGATAATCATCTATGATAGAAGCCTTAATACGACCAGGTACTCAGTGCACAAGCGTTTATCCGGTGTGTAATGAAGTAATGCACCATTAATTACAAAGTTGTGTTATTCAAAATAAACTGAGGGTTATTCTGATAGCACAACTCTGCAAGTACGTAGACCGACATCCAATCAATTTTACTTGTGTAAAACACAATTTACTCAATTTTTTATATTATTTTTTTTTTTATTTTTACATAAGGACTTATGTAAGTAATGTAAATAATATATTAAGAGAATTAGATGTAAGATTTGCTAACGATAATATTAAAAAAATAGCATTAACAAGATTTAAAAAATACTCAATTAGAAATAGAACTGTACATAGAATTAAGAAATTACTATAAATAAACTCAAGTTTTCAAAAAAACTCACTATTTCAATCTTCCTATACCTACCTATAAACATTATCCTATAAAACGTTTTGTAAATAAAAAATTGTTTTGAACAGTAATGGCAAGTGGTTTCGTTTTGTTTAATATTCTATTACTGTTGGTAGAGTCAATATTATTAATTATCCTATAAAATCTACAGAAATTAATTTGAATTTCGCGGTACCGGTAAAATAGCATCAGCAGCGCCACTTGCAGTGGTGACCTGGGACAGAACTAAAATGTAAAATTTGACCTTGAACGTCAAGTCGCCTATCTATAAAACTATCTAATCTATGTTCATAACTCTAAAGAAATTTCACTTCCCCTGTGGGTTTATGTGAGGCTCGCACCTTTTTTTTAGTAACAAATTTTTGTACCATAAGTATTGTAAGAATAAAAGTTTTAATACTGTAAGATATTTAAGACCAATACTGCTATTATAGACCAGATAATTATAAATACTTCAGTGCACCGGCAGCAGTTTTTTGAAATTGCATAGGAGTCATATATAATATTAAAAACGAAATTCTAACAGTCTGCCAAATAAAATACATGAAACCTGTATATAGATGTACGTTTTCATCAAAATATGGCCAACTTACAAAGGAACTTTGATATGAATATGGTTGACACCTGATTAAAAACAATTACAAAGAAATATTTGGAAATTAGTATTCTATCAACTTTAGCAATAAATTATGCCCTAGTTTATCACAAGAGAACAAAAAAAAAAGTTTACGGAATTTTCCGCTGTATCGACTTCATTCTTATGTTAGAAACATTTAAGGTGGGGTACCCCATCCCTAGAGATTTTTAAGGTATGCTAAACAAGACCCCATCGCATTCAAAAATTTGCCGCCAATGCTTATAGATTTAAATCTTTTACTTCATTAGAAATTATTAAGGCCAATATATTTCTGCTTTCGAAAAATATTGTTATATTATGAAAGAGTCACGTATTTATAAAATGCCCATATGTTGATTACTGTATGGCGTCCACGTGGAATCCACAGTATAAATTTATAGCTTTTATTTTGAATCAAATGCCGTTATTTCAAAGAATATACTAAAAACACATTTCTCTGTTGTGTTGTGTTATGTTGTCACGAAAATCTGGGAGCAAGGGATTCGCACTGTATTGCGACACAACACAACAGAGAAATGTGTTCGCAGTTTAACACTCAGCAAGTTAATATTATAGTTTGTCATTTACGAACTTTTTTTATTTAATTTTATTTTAATGATGAAAAAGATTTAAATTATATCTACTATTACTACGGAAAAAATGGTAACTCATTTGGCACCAGTTCATTATCATTAATACTACCTACACATTATTAAAGGTAACGTTTATTTGTTACTTTTCATAATGTGCACGATGATCGTTCTTTAATAATCCCAGTTCCTGTAAAATATATTTAACAGGAACGGAAGTATTTTTACATACAATTTTATAAATGAAAAATATTTTACTGTCAAGGGTGGATCTACATAGAGACTAATAGGACTTAAGCCCTGGACCCCAAGTGTCAAGGACCCACAAAAATTGAATTATCATAGTAATTTTTTAATATTTTTCCATTAACAATGAGCACTTATCGCATAGTATTAGATATATGATATAGTATTAGCTTGTCACTGTCATGGGTGAATTTTGACAATTTTTTGGATGAATTTTGACAGTTTTTTGGGTGAATTTATAATATTACGTGTTCGATGAGGTCACCGACTTTCAGCTCTTATTTTGATGTTATTTAAAATTAATTTTAAGCCCCATTTTAAAGATTCTGAATCTAATAAAAAATGGAGCCCCATTGGTCTGCAATAACCCCTAAGCCCCGAAAAATCTAGATCCGCCCCTGTTTACAATAAATATAGACATGTGTAAAAACATCTTCAAACTCAATAAATTAGATTTTTTTATCGTACTGGCACAAATCATTAATTAAATGTGCCTATACGTGGACAAATTATTTAATATTTATATTTTTAACTATTAATGTTTAACTATCTTTTAATTTTTTATATATATCATAAAATAAATAAAAAATTACAATAAGCACTAAGAAATACGTTGTGAATGAAATTTGCGAATACATTTTTTTTTTCGGTATATAAACTTTTCCACACATCCTGTTCCGTCACAAAATCACAATATTTGGAAAAAACATCGAATTAATTTGGAAGAATGATAATAATTAAAAACAGAAAACAAACATTTATAAATATTCGCCTGGAAATGTTAGTTAAACTCGTCTTTTTTATTGCATTTGAAGATGTTCAAAATAGTATATATTACTAAATATACTATAAATATTTTTCAGTTAAAAAATAAATATCCACTTAAACGAAAAATTAAAAAAAATTAAACATATAGAATACTTACACTTATTTAAAAAAACTAAATATGGTTCAACACATAATTTTTAAGTGAGGCATCTGACTTTGAAATATATATTTTTTATTTATTTTCAAATATTCTTTAGTTTTTTTAATTAGGTATATTAAATATATTTGAGGCACAGTTGAATAATTGAGTTTAATATTACAAATAAGTACATCATAATCCATCATATGCAGTGATCAAAAAGTACTTAGAAATCTAGTTTGGAAAAACATTCCATCATTCAATTTTTTTTATAGGTATAGCAAAAAAAAAAGAAATGTTTTTACAGACTAGGGTCGCACAGCGTAATTTATTTTATTTTTTTTTTTTGTTTTTTGATCATTGCGTATTTTTAAAATTTTTGGTTTATTTTTTGTTTTTTTAAATAGTCAATTAGAGGCGGCAGATAAGATTTTTTTTAGGAAGTTCGTCTTCGTCTTGCGTATAATTAGTTGTATTAATGAAGTGAAACTTTTTTAACGACGTATCTGTTCGAAATTTTCTGTGACGTTAAAGAAGAAATGATTCAGCGGCGGGGAATTACAAGTAAAATTTTGGTACCGCAAAATGGATAAAGCATAAAAAAGGAGTTTATAACTCTAATGAAGTTTCACTTTTCTCGTGAGCTTATTTCGGTGAGGCTCACACATTTTTTACATTTAGCATTCCTTATGAAATTCATCGTGGAAAAAAACTCTCGGCGTATTTTAAGAGACTAGCATCAACACTGGTAAATATTTGCAAAATAAAAATTTCTTTACAGACATTGTTTTTCTGCGACTTTTTATTTAAAAGTATTTATGAAAACAGTCGATCATATAGAAATATATTTTCGATTTTAAAATACCTACATAAAAAAGTTAATGTAATAAACGACATTAGATATAGGTACTATAGTGAACTGTTATAGAAATGTAACACCAACAATGCGGAAAGAGTGCGCGTTTCGCTACAGAGTTTTTATCATCGGGTGGCATTTTTTACTGAAGACTATACTTAAAATAACAACCACGTATTCTTAAAAATTTTACTTTTAACTTCATTTCGAAAGTCGAAACGCCTTCCTGTGTTGATATTTTGTTATAAATTTATTGGCTTTACAAGGAGTCATCAGTTAAGAATTTTTCTATTTGAAAATATCGGAATTTTTTAAGAATAAAAAAACTCGTGTCGCAGTGCCAAATCTTGTTAGCAATTTTGTATATTTGTTAATACAGGTATTATGGCTTTATTACGTGAACTTGAGTTTGTTTTTAACATAATGTGATATTTTTCGATCAATTCTTATTTTAAATCAATAAGGACTCGTGTTAAGTCCAGACATGTTAAGCAATGAAAATTCGAAGGATTCTGAATAAAAACGGTCCTCAAGAGACGTCCATTTTTCCGCCAATGTAAATGTTTTTTTAATAAGTCATGTTCAATAAAATTAATTCAAGCAATTTTTTCAGAAATTCTTAATTAAAATTTAATGGATCGTGTTATATTTGAAATAACAGTATTTTGTATACGCTCTCGTTAAATCTGTCCTTAAGGCTGTCGGAACGCTCTGAATTTAAGCCAAAAATAGAGCTTCGGCTGTCAACTGATTGTAGACTTATTCGTCAACATCCTGCAAAAATTCTTTCTCTATAAGGAAGATAAAGGACAAATCTAGGTCTCTAATGGACTACTTTTGTAATTTATGTACGATTTACTAGAAAAAAGTTGGCATTAATTGTGCCAAAAAAACACACGTTTTCAATGCCATACTACGACCTTATTCGTACTTATTTCACAAAACTGTTTCATCACAAACCTAAAGTGACTCTTCCTTTTTCGGAAAAGTTTTTTAAATCTTCAAAATATTTCCCAAACTTAGAGTAGTCAATTGACAGCGGCACCCTAGCAACAACATTTTTTAGCCTCGTAGTTGACACCAGCCAAAAATTGAAACGGGCGGATGATTTGAGGCAGACAGAGCTAAAGAAGGTCACACCCACAATATGTCTCCTACCTCGCCCCTTACCGCTGAGTCTCAGCACAAACAAAATTCAGAGCGTTCCGACAGCCTTAAACTGCCGCCATTTCTATAATATAGGTATACAATTAAATATAAAATATATATTACAGATGATGCATTGTTTTACTCGGAATCAAAACATAACTATTGTTCTTTATTTATTACCTGCAGCAAAATTGTTATGTAAAATGAACATTTTACAAGTCTATAGTTATTTTTTTAATATTTTCGGTGTTCTACCCGCCGAGTTGGGTCCGAGGCACTTCCGTTGTCCTGTTTCCTATATCCTGATGGTCCATCCTTCTTGTGTCCCCGTTTTTATATGTGCATGTAAATTTTGTATTTTATTTTATTTTATAGTTTTTAGTTAGTGGCTGAATATACAAAAAGTGTAAAAGCCAAAAAATTTATAAAAAAAAAAAAAAATATTTTCGGTACAGGTTCCGTTTTATTTCAAATTGTTGCTAAATGTGCTACACTGTCGTGATATAATTTCAAATTTGTTATTTTTTAATTTATTAATCATTAGTTATTTTTTAACCAACCATCAATAATTCATAATATTCGTCACGCGCATACAACAATGATTTTATGGGCATTAATGTAAGTACCATTGTCCAATACTTCAATTTTTTGGGTTGAACCCTTATTTCGTGTCTGTCCGTCGCAGCTTATTTTCTTCGAATCTACTGGACGAAAAAAGTTGAAATTTGGTACATACGAGTATATTATATAGCGACAGGTGACCCAGTCACGGATATAGTGTAAATAAATTCGAATTTGGGGAACAAATTAGAAAAAAAAATTTTTAAGTGCACCATGTGTATTATCAAATGAAAGGGCTCGTTATGAGAATTACAAATATATATTTTTGTATCATTTTAAAACGCATAGACATTATATGAAATATACGACAATCGATCTTTCCAAAACTACTGAGTCTAAGATTAAAAAAAAAGTGAATATAGGCTCACTCATGATTTACAGGAAAACCTAAACGAAAATACGAAGTCTTAAGTTCTTACGGAAAACAGAATAGTACGAAACTCGTCTATGATTGTTAATTTGTTCCTATTATATTAATACAGGTATTTTTAATTCTGATCCCGAGTAAAACATTATACAATTCGCAGTAAACTTCGGGCAGTGGATTATACGAGGAAAGAATAAATTACAGGAGGTATTTCGACCTTTGATCTATCCTATAGTCATAACATCGAGCCAAACATCCTCTTCCCCCGGGTGAGCATCAAACTGACTGCCATCACGGATAGCAGAAAGAATATCAGGCCGAGAAGGGATGTGACAATTCGACACTGACAACGCCATTTCTTATCTGCTTTCATCTTCCTCATCAACAGTTCCGCTTTTGGTACGTCCAGTGTGAAATCCGCTTCCGGTCTGCCGCCAAAATGCTGTAAACAAAAATTCTATTGTTAGGTATCAAATGATTAAAAATCTTAAAATGCTCAAGACGCAATATGTATTTATCCGTTTATCATATGCGTTTGCTTTCATATACTCGTACATCTTATTAAGAAAAACGTGTTTGTTTAAAAGACCACGCACACTTGTCAAGCATGGACCAACATGATAAACACAACGCGGAGCATAAAAGGCTGTTCGTGAAGGTACCCGTGTTATTTAACGGAGTAGCGCACATTAGACCAGCACCTGTAACGACCGTCAGTCTGTTACCTGTGATTTCTGACTATCCGTGCTGGACCGATCTAGTATGCTAGTGATGTATCGTTTCCATTAATTAATATTGATAAAAATACTTGTTAACTGCAAAATGTCTGCCGCACGTCACGAAACCTGCGCTAAAAGTTTTAGGTTTGTACTGGTTTGTGCTGGTCTAGTGTGCGACATCGTGCTGTTTGCAGGTTTGTGCTGTTCCATGCTTAACAAGACAAGTAAGCGCGGTTTTTTAGTAAAACAAAATTTAAAAAAATATATTTGCATTCTGCTAGCAAAGCTCTTTCCAACGATACCCCAGAAGTATAGGTAGATATAAATTTTTCCACTCGTTTACATGTATGGCGCCCAATTTTTAAAAAAGGTTTTTATAACTTTAAAAACGATTTTCGTTTTTGGGTAAAGGTTTTACATATATGTGTGAATTTCAAGTTGATATTTTATTTCGTTTAGAAGTCTGTGATAAACGAGCGGAAAGGCAACGTTGTTACAACAATAGGGTTCCGTTAGACCCTGCGATACGGAGTTCCAAAAACGGGATACAAAGCAAAATAATAATCGTATTAATTTGGTAATATTATTGTGGTGATCACACATATACAAAATTACGAACTTGTTTTATAATTTAAACAATTGAGACAAAATAAAGTTTTGTTAATTTTTTACACCTTGAAGAAGCCACAATTTGTATCGAAATGTTGAACTCTAGGGGATTAAAATAGTTTTTTTTTTGCTTTATATCCTGTTTTTACGACAAGCGTTTGAATAAAATTGACAACTTATCAATAATTTTTCGAAAGAACGATTTATCTCAAACTTGTCAGTAGTGGTTCGTGTTCTATTGGGATTTGACATATGGGCGAAGTTTAGGCCAAATTCACTGTCAAAGCCATCATTTTTAATTTATAGTAATTACAATTAGCATTTAAAATATAATCTGTTTATGGTTTAAGTTTCTATCACCAGAGTCGTATCGTTTTATGTCAAATCCCAATAAGAGTTTTGCTGTTTGAGCTGCAGGCCTAAAATAAATGTTATTTACTAATCTGTATTTCGTTCTTTCATTTTGTACAATTTACGTAAAAATTGTTGATTCTTTATGTTATTTCTAGTTAATGTCAAATTCTCCAATTTCCGGTATTTGCTCTTAACAATAATATTTAGAGCGCGATAATTTGTAATGTACACACATATATGATGCTATTCTGTATGGTCAATGTAAGAATATACAGTGCTGTCAATTTTATGTCACTTTCTAACGAACTTGACATTACATAAGTCCAAATGAGACAGAAATTTAACTGCACTTATAACAGAGGTTAGAGATTCACGTCAGTAACACGTTACGTAAGCAGTTTGTTCTTACATGAGAACCTTCAGGGAACTAGACACTGTATTGCGAATTTGTAACAGATTAAAATTTTTCGACATCTGGTTTTGTTATTACAAATTTTATGAATTTTCGAATGAAAATTAATTTTAACAAATAATGAAACAATATGTTGCTGCTCGAGAATAGCCGAGATCATAGAGATTTGTAATAATTAACGACCAATCAGTATGTATTTTTAAGCAAATACATATACCTACGTCTGTTTTTTTTTAAATAAATAGTAGCTGTTGCCCATGACATTCGAAATACGACAAAAGATACCATCTTCACCCTTTGTTCAAATGGTAAAATCAATATCTCTCGTTTTAACGATTTTTGAGATATAATCATTGTGTCAAAAAACCCTGCGGGTTACACATTCTTTTTCATCTTAGGAATTGAATTTCGTAAAATTCCGTCGTAGTATAAATTTAAAGTTTCTAGCGTCAGCGGTTTGATCTGGGCGTTGATAAATAAAACAACACTACACCCTCTTTTGACCCTCTTAGGGGTTGAATTTTGAGAAATATTTTCTTAGTGCGTAGGTACTTACGTCACAAAAAGAACCTCGTAGATACTGACAATCAGATCTATAATGTCTTCCCGTTTTAAGTTTAAGCAATTTCAAGACAGAGTATCTTTTATTAATGTTACCCCCCCTCCCCCCAACCTATTAAGAAAAAGTTAGCATATAATTTAAGTTAGAGTTATTATTATATATGGATACATAATTTCATTTCAATCGGATGTATAGTTAATTAGTTATAACGGAACAAAGGTAAAAACCTCTATAGATTTATATATAAGTATAGATGCAGAAAATACAGATTTAAACTTTACTTATAGCCTGTTCGGAAAATTGTTTTTGAACAGGCTAAATAAAAATTTCGTCAAGTTTATTAAATTCCCAAAAAAATATAAATAACTATGAACGCAACTTTGCAATAAACTGCGCTCACGCTAAGTTTGTGTGCGCGCTACTTTCTCGCTTTCACTTTCCGCAATAGAACGATGGCAGTGCTGTATTCTTGAAGCGCGCTATACGATATTTGAAAAATAGAATCAATAATTTCAGTTTTTCTCTGAAATAAAAAATATGTATTAAAAAAATTAAATAACCCTTTACGTGCGCAGTCAGGTAATAAAAAAGAAAAAAAAATACATTAAAAATTGCCCACAAGAATTGTCGTATATGCTTGTTAACAATTTAAAATGTCAGTAACACCGCTATTTAATAAGAAAGCAGCAGATTTGTGAAGTATTTGAGTAAAAATATTTCAAAATACAAATACAAATACTGTTCTAGTACTTGTATTTTAAATACTTTTCAATAAAAGATTTGTATTTGTATTTCATATACAAATTTTTTGGTATTTTATTTGATTTTGCAAATACTTTTTCGAGTACTTAACATCATTTTTTTGTAGCTATGAATGGATAATGAATAATTCAAGTCAACAGTATATATAATTACATATAAATTATTACAACAATTCTTATTATTAAAATAATAATGCAATGTTATTTCCAAATAAGAAATTATTGATTTATTTGTATTTAAGCAATTAAAATTAAGTATTTTTTACATGTATATACTTGCTTAAAAATAATTTTTTGATTAGCCAAGCGAGTATTTGTATTTAAATACTTAAAAGAAAGTATTTTTTACAAGTATATACTTGCCTAAGATTACTTTTTTAATTAGTTGAGCTTTTGCACTCGCTTATATAATAAATAATTGTTGCTCAAAAATATTTTCGTAGACATGACCTAGAAGTACTTGTATTTGTATTTCAAATACTCTAGGAGTAAAGTATTTGTATTTAAATACTTTTAAAAAGGATTTTTCACAAGTCTGGAAAGCAGCTAATAAACCGGATGTGGAACCTCAGAGCATTTCAAGTGCACCGATTACAATCAAACTTATTTATAGAGGTACCCAAATATTTAGATTTAATTTCAAAAGGATTTTTTTCTACAATTTTAAAGAGAATTATTGTTTGGCGAGTAAGATATCCTTTCGGTCTCTGTTGGCAAGATATATGTTTACATTTACAATGTGTAAATTCGAATAAATATTAGATCTGATGGAAAAGATCAAAGGACAGTTTGGTTTAACAGTTAACGGGCTAGCATTTGGATCAAATTGTCGTGGGTTCAAAACCCACCTCCGCTCATGGACATTTTGTGATGTCGTTTGATTTAATTTAGTTGTCGACCGTCTATAATCTACAATAAATAAAACGGGAGGGACCAATGTGCGGTTTTGATTATAAAAGAAAGCGATGTAATGTGATACTGAAGGAGAAAAAATATTTTCCGTTAGATTTGAATCTCATCGACGTCAAATTCTCAGTTAGGTACTAGTCCCAAATATTCTCATGTTACATTGTTTATTCATTTAATATTTCTACAGGCATAGTTCAATTACAGAAAAATACAAAAGATAAAGGAAGAAAAAAGTTACAAATACGTTTTTAAATTCATTAAATGTACAATTAAAAATATTAATAATAACCGCAAATATTATTTATAAATTTGGATACATATCTTATAGAGAGAAAAATCTGTAATTTAAGTGCTCTTTCTTATGGAGATTAAGCCTCTTGTATGTAATTTTAATATTACTTTATTTATTTAAGAGCTCGTTCACACTAGCCGGACGCCGCCGGGATGATTTTTTTTCGGGTACCTTGGTGGTTTATCCATATACTAATATTATAAACGCAAAAGTCTGTCTGTTACCTTTTTACCCTTAAACCGCTGAACTGATTTCAATAAAATTTGCATCCTGAGGACGGACATAGGCTATCTTTTGTCTCAAAATAAAAAAAAAAAAGAAAAGCGTAAAGGGGGTGACAGAGGATGAAAGTTCAATCTATCATCACGCAATATCTTCGGAACTAATAGACCTACATATACCTGAAATTTGGCAGGCATGTTTATTTTGTTGAATAGAGATCCTTCTTTTTGCAGAAATCGACTCCCAATGGGAGTTGCGGGGCCATTATAGATATAGAATTTCCGTTTTCGAACTATAACTTACAGATCTAATATTTGCTAGGGATCTTTCTTATGGATTTATTTAAAATCAATTTCTGAGTGGAAAGGGAGAACGAACGAAGGTATCAATTATAATTAACACATTCTATTTTTAAAGTGTATTTCCTATGAACTTGAAATTTAACTGTTATATTTTTATGCTTTTTAGGTCGTCCTAAGGACGCAGTCCCGCGAGGCAAGACTGTAATACGGTGAAGCCGTAGGCTCCACTGCGGGACGTAGTTTCGCGGGGTAAGATCGTGTAGTGTGATCCAGAGGCATCCGGCACCCGACAAAATTCGTTCCGGAACTCGGTTAGTGTGAACGAACTCTTACTGTTATAATCGCCACGCTTCTAAAAGGTTCTGAAGTTAGTCACAAACAGCGTCGCAAATGCATATTTTAGTGCCGGCCTGGTTGTTTTGTGGGAAAGGAAGACTCCCGCCACCTCCCAGTTACCGGCACAGAACGTCCGCTCGTCGGTGATTGGTTATCGCTGGTTGTCTTGTCACTTGTCGCTTTTCTGCTATAAAGTACCTACAGTCCACTACGGTATTGTTAAGTTGTTTCTTTGATTGTTAATTGATCAAGATGCCTAATACAGTTTTGCATAGACAAGCACGAAAAATAACTTTTTGGATGAATTTATGCAAGGAATTAGACCTTTAGATTAAAAAAGAAAAAATAATATAACGAGAATTTGCAGTTTTTCAACCGACTGTACTTGCGCAAGCCTCCATTTGCATCTAACTTCCGAGCCTTTCAGATCCATGGCGCGTACTATACAATCAATGTGGCAAGGTATCATGCACACTGGTTGGCAGCAGACATGCATAGAAGATGAGAATTATTATTTAATAAAATCATCTATGGCATAGACAAGCACTCTGAGACAAGTAAAGAGAAAATCACGTCGCGTAGAGGCGTACGCGTCGGTCAGCTGTTGTGTGGTGGTCATCGAAGACTTGTTTTGCTGAACGGATGGTCAACGGACGTTGTTTCACATGCAGTCGAAGTATGCGGCTTGTTGCGTAATAACACTTAACCGTTTGTAACATTGAACGTTGCACCTGACTCGTAATACCGCTATGTGATAGCTGACTAAATTGCTTACAGCATTCTTATAGTACGGTTCGCTTATTCTAGGTAGGGACTTATACTTCTCAATATAACACATGCGGCGCAGTATTTATGCGTGAGGCGGGTATGCTTTACATTTTTTATTCATTCGCCGCTCCATTAGCGAACCGCGCACTATTTCGGGAGCATAGTGTTGCTACATATCGTATAGTATTTTATATTATAATCACCCCGGTTCGGTTTTGCGCGGATTTTTTGATTGGTTATTTAATTGCCAGAACATGTCCGGGAATAACAGCCCCATGTTATGAAAGCATAATGAGATACTAAAACCATCGCCACATATTTTATCTTGGTACTAGCGGCCCGGTTCGGCTTCGCCCAGATTGAGACGTATTATACTGCAGTGGTCTTTTTTATTGAACAATTTTCCGTTTTTGCAATATTTTTCATTGATGCTCCGCTCCTATTGGTCGTAGCCTATAGCCTTCCTCGATAAATGGACTATCCAACACAAAAATAATTTTTTAATTCGAACCAGTAGTATCTGAGATCAGCGCGTTCAACCAACCAAACAAACAAATACACTCTTCAGCTTTATAATATTAGTATAGATTGCTAGAAGTCAAAAAAGTCTCCGGCGAGCATTTGAACACTGCACGTCGTGTTAAGTCAACCCAAATTAATATAGACATAAAACAATAGTCTATAATCATAATATTCATATTTGCATGCTTTATTTTTTCAACTGTGAAAACAGAAAAATAATAATGAATGAAAAAAAAATTAACTGCTCTTTATTTGTAAGCTAGTCGTCTCTACAAGCATTAAAGTCTCCGAAATCGTTTGCGAATTTATTAGCTGAAAACTCATATAAAACCCACTATCATTTGATAATAATTTTTGGATCGAACTTAGACCTTTTATTATGGATTTCAATTAGTTTTAAGTGATTTTGTACGTCCTGTTATACTGTATTTTAATACGACATTTAGCCACTCTTACATTAGTCTTAAATTTAAAAATAATTAGAGATGCGCCGAATAGTGGTTTCACCGAATAACCGAATACCGAATATTCGGTTTAACCTTTACCGAACCGAATATTTGGCCGAATTATTCGGTTTACCATTTCATTGTTTTGCCGCGTAAACAACCTGATATAAGTTTTAAAAAATAAATGTAGATTTGATTGACATTTCAAAAAATGTTGATTTTAAGTTTAAAAATAAATGTTGATTTAAAGCTTAAAAATAAATATTGTTTTGAGTTTGAAATTAAATGTTGATTTAAGGTTTAAAATAACTGTTGACTATACTGACTATAGGTTAGGAAATAAATATATTTTTTCTTATTATTATTCTAATAAATATATTTAATCTTACATAAGAAGTTTTGTCTTTTAGTTCTACACCTTGGCTACATGAACCAAAAAAACAGAAATGCTTGAACCGAATATATTCGGCAATAAAACCGAATAATTCGGCCGAATACAAATAGTGGAAAAGACACCGAATACGCCGAATACCGAATATTCGGCGCATCTCTAAAAATAATGTACATGTCTGTTATAACATTAATCTTGCAAAATAGCTTTTGCGGTATGGTGATGGTTAATTAGTCGTTAACTTTTGGTTACACTTTTCAATGACATCCTATACCTACATAAACACAAACGTGTCGACATTATACCTACTCGATCAGTCAAACTTTATTAGTTTAGTATGTGGACACAATATAGTGAAACTTTTAAACTAGTTTCATTATCTGGTTTGAAATGATACAAGGTCATCACGAATATATTAATATGCGTATTAGGTATGGGTACTTTACAATCCGCCATGTGTTAATGATTTTATATGATTTGCCAAATACCGCTCGCAGTCAATAGAATGTTCTATTAACGGTTAAATAACCGAAGGCACGAAAAGTATTTTTTTTTTTTGTTTTGTTTTAGAAGTGAGCACCCATTTAACACAAATAGTTGTTAACGATCTGGAAATGTTCAGTTTCTTTAATTAAATGGGTTAAGTATAAATTTCAAAAAATAAATTAACATAAATTAAAAAAGAGACCGTGTATTTTCCACCACACACTACGGAAATAAAATTGGTAAAAAAAAGTAATGATGACACCTACCACCGGGAGCGATCTATGATCTTTAGGTTACGAGGGAACTATTCTACCAACTAGGCCTATTGTTCTACCGTCAGTTTTTGCAGTATCGATATAAGGTAAAAGTTCCAATAGTGAGACAATGTCCCCATAAATGAGACATTACGTGAATATACCATTTTATAAAAAAAATACACAACTACACTCTTGAGTAATATAATATATACATTATTTCATCAATTTTGAAAGCAATTTACTAGTTTTGCTGTTGATTCTTTCTAATACTGTTTTTAAAAAAAATTATAAAAGTACGAGGTTTGTTATTTGCGCGTGTAATCACGACTGAAAAGAACGCAACGGTAAGGTATATCCAATTTTTCATACAGCTTTAAATGAACTGTTTTTTCAATTTTTTAATATAAATTTTATGTAAATTGAAAGCTAATGAGTTGTAGATTTTATTTCCACATGCATTTGTGCTATTTTTGTGAAGATAATATGTTTTATTTGAGTGTCTCTTACTACGTACAGTTACGAGCTTGAGCGTCCCAATATATGAGACAGTTTATTCAGTGTCTCAGCACTACAAACATGGTTGTCCCGATACCATGAGACAGTGAATGTTTATAAGTTTTTAAATTGACACATAACGATATTTATTATTAAAAGTGTGCAATTATATAATATAAAGCATTATTAATCAACACAACATTAAATTATCGTCAATGAGTAAGTACTTTAAGTATAATAAAGTTAGATTATAAACCTAACCTCAAACGTTAAAGCATAACATTGCACACTGATCTTGCACGCTAATTATTAAACTCTTTTCTTTGATGATTTTAAATAATTTCTTAATATGGTGCCTCTACACGTAACGTACATGCTTGACGAACAAGTTTCTTCGAACAAAACTATGCTCGACATTATGTCCACACATCCGATGTACATGCTCGATGAGCACGTTTCTTCATCGGCGTCGAATCATGTACGACAAAACCTTGTGTTTGGTTGGAATCGCTTACTTTATTTTAAAATCACTTAAAAACTTAAGCGTCGAAGACGATGGGTGAAGTCGTTCGACCACGTTCGTTTCGAACATCGAGTAAAAATTACATCGGTTTAATTCTTGCTCGATCGAACATACTGCTCAAAATCGAGCAATAAGTCTTGAGACATGACGGTATACATGTTCAATCTTGCTCGAATAAACCTAAAAACAAGCTTGTACGCACGTGTAGACTTACCAATATATTTGTTTTACTTCATTGACATTATTATCGATACTATTCGATTAATTATTTTTTTATAATTAATTCACTTGACTAATTCAATATATATTTATACGGGGTGTCCCATAAGTCGACGTCCAAACGAAGTGAGGTGATGGGGGAGGTCATTTCCTATCAAAATAACCATAAATGTGGTTATCCAATTGTTTACGGTTAGAAAGTTATTTCAATTTTTGTATTTTTCTCTGAAATCGTGTAGTGCTTATACTAAAAAATTAATTTAAAAAAATCTATGAGTTGTTTGGTTGATTTTTTTTTTAATAGGATCCTGAAGGGTCTGCCTTTCCAAAAAAAATAATTTTCATGAGCTCTGTTATCATCTGTCAAATAAAAAAAATGGTTTTGTAAACACTTTTCGGTGGCAAGAAAAATATATTTGATTTTAAATTCACGTTGACAGAAAGAAGTGTTATAAAAAAAATTGACCAATTATCAGAAAAACTTGTCCATTTAATAGAGATTCTAACGCGGTATAGTACAACTCGTTATTCATGACAGTTTTTTTATAACAATTTTTTTACATGCAAGTCGTGTTTGTTAAAAAATATATTTTCGAAAATTTCAAAATCTAAGTTGGCTGGTCTAACACAAATGAACCAAATTTTATTTAAAGTTACAACAAATGTTCGAAATTAGTCGAAACGCCCGTTCGTTATTTTGTATTGTATTGGTCGCAATTCTTATTTTTTGCCGCAGCTGATGTTCGTTTTGGTTTTCTGTCACGTAGACCAGTTCTTTGAAATAACCCCATAAAAAGAAGTCTAGGGGGTTTAGGTCAGGTGACCGCGGTGGCCACTGGGTGGTTCCTTCCCTTCCAATCCAGCGATTTGTGTATTCGGTGTTGAGGTATCGTTTCACTACTAGAGCATAGTGACAAGGAGCCCCATCGTGCTGCAACCACATGTTTCGACGTGTTTCTAGCGACACGTGTTCCAGTAAGCCGCTCAAATCATTTAGCAAAAAATAAAGATATGCATCGCTCCCGATCCTTCTGGGTAGCTCAAGGGGCCCAATCATTTTACCTTCAACAATTCCCGCCCACATGTTGACCCCAAACTGATGTTGAAAATGGTCGTTTCTTATAGCTCTAGAGTTTACATAATCCCAAGAGTGAAAATTATGGATGTTGAATACTCCCGTCCTTCGAAAGCTCGATTCGTCACCCCACAAAATGTTATTAAAAAACTGAGGATCTTCCCTGTTCCGACGTAGCATTTCTCGGCAAAATTGCACCCTTTTGTTATAATCAGCGGGTAAAAGTGCTTGCACACGTTGCACATGGTATGGATGTAACTGATCCCTTTTTAAAATACGGTGCACTGTGGACCTCGAAACTCCCGAACGTCTTGACAAACGACGAACATTTGTAGATGGGTCCTCTGTCACCATTCCAATTATTTCATCTTCGTCGATGTCAAGTCTAGGTCTTCCAGCTCTTTGCTCATTCCCAGGGATTTCACCTTCTATGTACCGCCGATGTATACTTTGGAACACCCTGTGGTCAGGATAGTGTTCTTGGTTGGGATATCGTGCCCGATATTCTCTTGCAGCAGCCCGAGCATTCTCGTCACAAAACCCGTAGACATAGTGCATTTCTGCATACTCCCGATGGGAATAAACCATTTCGATGCGTCCAACTTGAAGAGAGTCCAAATCACAAACAAGATCGAAGTTCAAATTACCAAGCGCAGGTCCAAATAACAAAGTACAAAATGAAAAGTCAAGTCGGAGGTTTACTAGTAATAAAACGAATAGCGAGCATACATTAGAAGTAGTGAATGAAAGAGGAACGTATTAATTTGTTTGAGTCGTTCCGGCCAACTTAGATTTTGAAATTTTCGAAAATGTATTTTTTAACAAACACGACTTACATGTAAAAAAATTGTTATAAAAAAACTGTCATGAATAACGAGTTGTACTATACCGCGTTAGAATCTCTATTAAATGGACAAGTTTTTCTGATAATTGGTCAATTTTTTTTATAACACTTTTTTTCTGTCAACGTGAATTTAAAATCAAATATATTTTTCTTGCCACCGAAAAGTGTTTACAAAACCATTTTTTTTATTTGACAGATGATAACAGAGCTCATGAAAATTATTTTTTTTGGAAAGGCAGACCCTTCAGGATTCTATTAAAAAAAAAATTAACCAAACAACTCATAGATTTTTTTAAATTAATTTTTTAGTATAAGCACTACACGATTTCAGAGAAAAATACAAAAATTGAAATAACTTTCGAACCGTAAACAATTGGATAACCACATTTATGATTATTTTGATACGAAAGACCTCCCCCATCACCTCACTTCGTTTGGACGTCGACTTATGGGACACCCTGTATATTATAATTCAATATATTTTATTAACATAGGTATACTTTTATACGTTTTTATAAATATGTATTACTTTGAAACAAAAGCCAGTAATCAAGAAAATTGAAAGTTTTAATGGCGGTAATATTCAATCTGCTTTACAAAATAAGTTAAACATCAATCAACTTTGTTCATCTAACAATATTGATTCAAATACTAATTCTTCAATAAATTCTGTTTCTACGAATGATCAAGAACTTT
Source organism: Venustoraphidia nigricollis (assembly GCA_034508555.1). Classification (NCBI taxonomy): domain Eukaryota; kingdom Metazoa; phylum Arthropoda; class Insecta; order Raphidioptera; family Raphidiidae; genus Venustoraphidia; species Venustoraphidia nigricollis. The sequence goes on from JAVRKA010000062.1 coordinate 2,502,961, forward strand.
GTACTAATATTGGAGCAATTGATATGGTAAACAGTGAAGAAGCATTACGATCTGTTATTATTTTAGACAATGATTCTAATATGATTACGAACAAACTAATTTTGTTGATGCTGAACAAATTTATGATTTCATATGTGAACCTGCGCAGATCAGTAATCAAGAACCATCGAGTGATACCAACAATGTATTGCAGTCCACTCTGATAGATTTCAACTAACATAACTTTTTTGGTTAGACAATTTCTCTTGATAACAGGAACTCGGATTTACTTTCACAGTACGATAACAATAGAACACAACTCACAATTATAAACTCTACAATTAACTCAAATCATTAAATGGGTATGTAAATATAAAACTTAATATATCAATGCGCGATAAATTTAAATAATATAATATCTCAATATTTTTTTCAAAACTTACAAAGGAAAATCCAACAAATGTTTCTAAAATAATTGATGAACATTGTTCTACCGAAAATGAAATTTCGCCAATAACTGTTGATAAAGGTAGCGTAAAATGATATTTTATAAATTATTTTCAGTTAATTTTTTTTTAAATAAAATAACGATAAACTCTTATGCTTAGATAAAACACCTTTGCAAGAAATCTTTACTCTGCCATTGGAATATCTCCCCAAAAAAAAAAAAAAATAAAAGAAGAAAAGTAAATTTTATTCATAAATTTGTGTTGATTAATCGTTTAATTTATGAAAAGATTATAATTTGTTGTTTAAAATTAAGTTAATTACCTATTTAATAAATTAAAAGATGTCATAATAATAATTCCATAGTTTAAAAATTGTTTTGTTAATTTTTTAGCTGTCTCATAAATAGGGACATTATTATGAGACATTGGGGACATATACCTTTAGACTGTCTCATAAATAGGGTCATAGAGCTTGCTTTTATAAACCAATAATTTTCATCTATTTTTAACTTAAACTTTATTAGAAACAAGAAAGATTGATCTAATTATGATGAAATCACTCTATTGTACAATAAAAATTACATTTCCCACTCGAATTAATTTTATATTAGCGGAAATGTTCGACCTACCTTGAAAAGTGTCTCACTATTGGGACTTTTACCTTACATACATTGCGAAGCGTTCGTTACATTTTCAATCTCAAGAATTAATTTTATCCTACCGTGCCAAAAGAAGTTTTACTTCAAAATTATATGTTCAACAGTTTCGAGAAAAACGTATATAAACATTTTTGTTACTTTTAATTTTGAAATATTTTTTTCACTAAATATTCCGTGACTTTTTCCGTAAAAAATATTATTGGCATATTTATCTGCAGATTGTAAATTAACATACGAATATTATTGACAATTATGGTATATTAGTCGGATATTAAAGCTTGAGAAATAATTGTACGGTCAGTTAATTTAACTAATAATATTGCACCATACTCACAGGTACTGAATGTCACTGAACTCTGGTTATTTAAAGCAGAACTAGACAGAACAGCACTGTACAAAAGAAAATCGTTTCGTAGAAATAATCGGATTAATAGTACGCGTATTATGTGGCAGATGAAAGTTATAAAATATCTACAAATTGATTACCAAATCAGTAATCACGATTGAATAGTATAAAACAAAGTCGCTGATACTGAAACTATAGTGGATTTTGATATGGTTTTCACCATCATTTAAAGAATGTCCTCTTTATGTGTATAATACATTCATATTAAATTTAAGGATTAGTAGAGAAATCTCGATGTTATGTAATCAAGTCATAAAACGACGCTTTTAGGGCACTTACATGGCTTACGCTGACTAAACCATAAGAGATAAATTATCATATTAATGTACTACAGAATTGAAGGTCTTAAAAAAAACTATAGAAAAATTCGCGATATATAAACATGTCCATCTTCTAAGGATAACCCACAGTAAGCATTTTTATCTTTCAAAATTTGAACAAAAATAATGAAATTGGTGTAAAAGATACTACTTTAAATGTATTGTTTCTCGTAAGGAGAGAGTTTCTCGCGGGGGTTTTAGTGCGATATATATTATATAAAAGATAGATCTTTTGTAAAATGCATGGACGTTTCAGCATATTAATTTTTTTGCACATCGCTGTACATACAAATGTATTCTGACGCAAAGGTCGATCTATTATTACCATTTACCGTAATCTTTTTATAGGCGTATTGTGTAAACGTTAACATCGGTGGTTTGCATTTAAAATGTTCATAATTCTTGATGGGAAAGTTGCTTTCTTTGCACTGAAGTTTAAGGTTTTGGTGACGCAATCGTCGAAATGGTCAACAAATTGGAGCGTCAACAAACAAAACGCGTTTCGTGCTTTCAACTAGAAAATTCTGCAATAATAATTTTAAATGATGATTAACCGATTAATCATGACAATAAAATTTTATATTATCATTACCTTAACTCTTAACTATAGCTTATAGAAAAAATGATTCTTTTCTGTCTAACATGATTTATAAATGCGTATTAGGTTTAAACAATTTCGTAAGATTTTCGTGCAAAGCTATAAAAACTAATTTAAAAAATCTAATAAAACTTAATTATTTTTTTGTTTTGAAAGCACGAATTTTATGTTAAAAAAAAACAAAACAATTTTATAAAAAAAACTAATGGCCCGGTTTGGCTTCGCCTGGATTTATATTTAATATGTAGAATATATAATATAGCTTTTCCTCTAGATTTGTTATCATTTTTGGGCATAACGGTTTGTCCGAAACTTCATTCGATTGATATAGAATATAGATGATTGATTTGATCCAGTGAAATTCTTTAATATACCCCCGTCCGTTTGGATAGTTTCTTCAAAAGACCTTCCACTTTAGCGATTATCAAGATGTGAATTTTTGTCAAAAAATTCTATACTCTTTTTTGACCCTCTTACGGGTTGCATTTGGAACGAATCTGTTTTATTACTTGCCTAGGTCATGAAAGAAACCTACTGTTCAAATTTCAAGTTTCTAGTTTCAAGCGGTTTGATCTGGGCATTGATTTTTACTTTTCTCTTTTTTATAGTATTAGTATAGATAACACATTTTTTTACAATTCTTAACTCAGTATAAATCTTAAATCTACGGAAGGACCATCAGTCCGTTAGCATCGACAAAGTCTCTTACCCTGTAAAGAATATTCCTAATCACTGGTGGCATTTAATTTAGTGATTATTAAAATGTACGTTTTCTAAAGTGTAAAAATATATCTTTTATTCTTGTAGTTCTGAATTTTTATTCAACATCCATATTGTACAGTATGACGCAGTTTCTAAAAAAAAAATTAACCTCTATAACGTAAATTATGGATCAATTTATACAAAATGATTCAAATGTTGATAGAAGTTCAAAGGCAAGACGAAGTGTCATTCATGCAATATCTTGCTATCGATAACAGCTTGCTGAACGAAACAAAAAAAGGCAAACGACATTAGATTACTTCTTCACAAAAACAAAATAGTTCAAATGAGGAACATTTCTCATCACAAACATAACTTCTTACTCGAACTTTTATTTGATTTTAAGAAATGAACAAAAATCGATATTAGAAATTAATAAATCTATAATTAATTTGTGATAAAAAAGTATTTAACAATAAATGTTCTGTTTAACTTAAGCCTATTATCTACGTATTAAGATGACCTCGTTTAGCGCGTTAAATGGGGTCTTACTGTATAAATAAAATATCAATTCACCTGCTATTTGAAAAAAAAAAAAACCGAACCCACGTTATCTTTAATCGCGTTCAACAAATCTGAATTGTGATTATAGGCGTTGCTATGCAAAATAGTTGACTTAATTGTATTCAATCATTTGTCACTTATTTTACATCAATTGTAGGTATCAATAATATATGAAATATTCATATATTGTAAAACAATTGAACTGAATAATCTATAAACGATTTAAAAAACAAAACAACGAGAACCGCCCAATCAGCTTCGATCATAATAATGCATAATAATTAATGAATCTTCCTACATACAATAGAACTTTCTTTCTGATAGGACGTGGTGCGAATTTACTATCCTATACAAATCTAACGGAAGTGTGTCAATATTCAGAATATCGATTATATGTAAATTATGTCATTATTACACTTTTATTTAAATATATATTAATAACTGCAAGCAAATGAACCTGTTTTCGAATGCCTACGCGAGAAAGCAACAGCTAATTATAATAGGCACATAATAGTCGCGGGTACTGGAACTATTGTAAACAGAAAAAAAATGTGTCTGTTAAATTATTTCAGAACATTAACTAACTATTCTGATGCAACACATAAAGATTCTGAGTGCTTTAGACGTAACGTGTCAAATAATTTAAAATTTAAGCTGCAAAGCATCTTAACGAAACATTTTTTTGTTTTTATTTAAGAATCTATTACTTGAAACATTTCAAGCGATAAATTCGTATTTATCGCATCACGTTAGTTTCTTTTTGATGAAGACGTATCCACGCTCTCCACTATAGAGCATGGATAAAATCGCAGGGACCTAAGGAGCTCGTTCACACTAACCCGATCTGTTCACACTACACGATAAAATTCCGGTCCGTTCGTTGACTCGAGTTCATTTTTGAAGCAGGCGGCCGTGCGTGATGGACTACGACCAAGTTCTTGTTGTTTTAAACAAAAAAAGAACGAAAAAAGTGAAAAAAAAATATTGGCAACTATTAATAGAGAGATTTTCTGCATCAGGACCTTTGTTGATGGGTGAATTGAGAAGTGATGGAGACGGAGTTAAGTTCTTTGTTTTAGAACGTCTATGACTTATCCCATGATACGGCCACAATTTTTAATTCATATGCAAAATCAACCGTCCTGGGTGCGATCGGTCTTCACTGTGACTGTAACATAAGCCATACTAATATTCTAAATTCGACATTCCGAAACTTCGTAAAATACAGCACTCTACGGCTAAAAAAATCCACATACTGCGACAGATGCTTTTTTAATGAATTATACAGAAGTTAGTTCAATTAATATAACTAAATAAAATCGTAACGTAATTTGTAAATGTATAGTTTTAAAAATTCCTTGAGCGAATTTTCAGTTTTCATCATTTTTGTCTATGTTTATTATTTATTTATCTGTTTGTCTGTCTGTTGCCTTTTCGCGCCTAAACCGCTACACAGATTTCGATAAAATTTGACAAGGAGATAGATTGCATCCTGAGCAAGGACATATCGTAGCCTAGCTTTTGTCTCAAAAAAACTTAAAGGCGGTGAAACAGGGAATGAAAATTCAATTATCAATCTATATCACATCTCCGGAACTATTAGACCTACAGACTTCTAAACAGTGGAAAGACGGGAGGTACATGAGTGTCAATTAATTAACACATTCTAATTTTTAAACTATAGGTCCTATGTTATATTTTTTATGCTTTTTAGACCCTGGTAAGGGGGCGCAGCAATAATGGAATTGTCACTGACGTGTTTCATCTCAACTGCATGTGAATCCGCGGGTAGCGGCTAGTTATAAGCCCAAGTGTGGGCAAAGATAAAGAAACTAATTACTAAACGCTAACGACTTCTAATCTAATTTCTTACCGGCCGGCAGGCGATGACAAATCACCTATTTAAACGTGCCTGAGACGAAATTTAATCGTGTCGGGTAAATGTGAACCATGGCATATAATCTAAAAAACAAATGCGTCCGGAAAAAAATGTAAACGAGCTCATAGACTCCTTGATTTTCAATTTACTATACTGGATTTTGATCGTAAGCCTCTTTACGACCCATCTGCAGACAAATCTTATTGTTTTCTATACTCAGTTTAATTTGTAATGCTAATAAACTTATATTCGAAACATGTCGTGCGAATCGAATTTATTCATACATATATATGATAATTTCTCTCTCTCTCTCTCTCTCTCTTTTTCGCGTTCTATCGTCTCGTGGCTATATTATTGAGGAAAAGACAATGAACTTTCTTTCGTTCGTATCAACAATCCATATCACATATGCATCACTGCAGTGACGCAGCCGAAACTTAAAATATCGGTGTGGAGAATCATTTTTAACCGACATCAAAAAAGGAGGAGAGGTTCTCAATTCGGTTGTATGTTTTTTTTTCTTTGTATGTTTGTGTCACGATTACTCCTCCAGTTATGAACCGATTTGAAAAATTTCAACGGCATTGAATGCCAACGGATTGGTCCTATATAGTTTTTATATGAATGTGATCTCATCTCGCCAGCATTTGTGAACCGATTCTGATGATGATACTTTTCTTATTTAATGGAGCATACCTTCAGGGTGATCCCACATAAAGTCTACTTAAATCGGTTCAGAAGTTTTTTTATTATAATTTATAAACTAAGCGCAACTACGAAATATTATTAATAAAAATGTGCAAAATCCGATCCACTAAAAAGTAAACAAAAAAAAACTTAAAAAAACTATCAATTCCTTCAAAAAAGTGACTAAAAAGATGAAAATAATGACATTTTAAGATCGGAGTCCATTTCATTACTAAAACTTTTAATTACATATCTACTTTCATTTAATTAGCGTCGACCGCAAAATTTCATTATTTTCGTCTTTTTAGTGACTTTTTTGAAAAGGGTTAATATTTGTTTTTTAAGTTTTTTTCAAAAATATTTTTTCACGGAGATGAGGAGGAAAGAGTATGGTAGAGACAATGTTCGCGTGCGCGTAGCGTCTAATCACTCTATTTATACTAATCTCATTCCAGTTCTTTTGTTATTTTATTAAAATTAAAAAATAGTTTTTAATCACCCCAAAGAAGTATACCTTCTAACGCGCGTAGATGAATACACGCACCCATGTTTTTCTGATGCAGGAGCAGACTTTATAAATTATAATTCACAGTATAATTTACAATCTATTAATTATTTGAGAAACCAACTGGCCAAATATGCTCAGAGCTCATTAAAAAAGTTTAGAATGACGGGTGTTGGCATTCTAAATAATATGTAGAGTTGCATCACTACCATGCATATTATCATATTTTATAATATATTAATATAAAGTATTAAAAAGACGTGTTTCTCAATTGCAATAAAACGGACGTTGATAGATTTCCGATGTTATTTTAATTACGTAGTTGAATGCGCTTTGGTTAAACACATGCTAATGCATTGGTTGAAATCAAGTGCATTGACACCGCGCATATGCACTTCGATGATTTTAGAGCATATTCGGACAGAGAGGCCTCGGGTCATTCTGATTTGGATCTCTCTAAATAACAGATTTCAAACATATTATAAAAACCGTACAATTCCGTTTTCCGAGAACACTTTAGGACTGAGAATTTCCATTTAGGCCCTCTTGGAAATTACTCGCAAGGCCCCTATATAGTCCCTATTTTTTTTTAAAATTTTAGACTCAGTAGTTTCGGAACTAAGAGGGAGGATGTTCGATTTTCGTATATATCTTTTAAACTATGCAATGTAAAAATATAAAAAAATAAATTTCCATTTCTCATAACATACCCTTTCGTTTGAGAAGTCACACGATGAATATTTTTTTAATATTTTAACTTGACCCCCAAAATCGAAACTCGTTTATTTACGCTATATGTCTGTGATTGGGTTACCTAACTCTATATATGTACCAAATTTCAAGTTTTTTCGTCCACTAGATTCAGAGAAAATAGGCTATGACAGACGGACAGACAGACACGAGATAGAGATTTTAACAGGGTTCGTTTTTTATACGGAACCCTAAAAAGGTGTGATCTTCACCCACATAAGCTCACGGGAGAAGTGAAACTTCTTTAAAACTATGAACTCGTTTCTGTGGTGCGTTATCCATTTTGCGTTAGTAAAGTTAATCTTATATTCATTTTCCCGTCGTTAAATCATTTCCCCTTCAATTTTGCGTTACCAAGGTTTGTCTTACATTTTTTTAAGGTTCCAGAAAATTTCAAACAGATACGTCACTAAAACATTTCGAAATGGAAAAGTAACCGCTCACTCATCAGTTAGAAAAGATTATAAATTTCTCCTTTTGAAAATAACTCATTTAACCTTTTCATAGCAAATTACTATAAATGATAAGTAACATCTGCTGCATCATTATCCATTATTATATTTTATATTGCATTACCATCGGTAAGTTACATTAGCCGTTTGTGTAAATAACAAATGACGTTATTTGAACACGCGAGTGCGGGCTTTAAAATGCATTTATAAAAAAAATAGATGTTGTAACACACGTTCGCACGTCTTGACACTCTGATTGTTAACTGCGTTTGACAATTGTTCTATTGTACAGGTTTATGGGTGGCTAGCATTGAATCAATAGTTTAGAGGTGTCGAAATTATATCATAATAAAGCAATTATATTTACAGTAAATGTTTGTGCACACATTAAAATTTAATGTGCTTTTAGTTTCTCAGTAACTTTTTATTAGTGTATTTGCCATATGGCAACATACACTATTGGCGTCGGTCGGATGGCGGGACCTAGGGGTCGGACCAAAATTTCTCGACGTTTCATAACCTCCTAAACACTTTGGCACCATTTTTAAAAATGTTTATATATATATGTATATATATATATATATATATATATATATATATATATATATATATATATTTATATATATATATATATATATATACGTATATATATATATATATATGTGTGCGGGCAATAACTTTCGAAAGAGTTAATTGATTTTAACGAAATTTGGCCCACGTGTTGAAATCCATCACCGCAAGAAGCCTATTTAAAATGGGCGTAATCGGGTCATTTTAAGGGTAGTTTTTAGGGGTTGAAAAATGTTTTTGGGCCCCAAAATATCGAAAAAATTCTCAGAATCGTTTCAAAATTGACATTTAACCCTTTAGTAGTAATTAAAAAGTGTCCATAAAATTTTAATAAAATCGGCCCGACAGGACCGGACTTACAAATTTTATGAAAACACTAGTTTGCAGATAGTGAATTATTTACTGAAAGTTGTATATAATTTGGTATAGAGGTTCGATTGATAATAATATTGCAATTAAGAAAAAAAATGTTATTTTAAGGGGTGTATTAAGGAGTCAAATTTTTTATTTTGCCCAACAATCACCTTAAGTTCACATAATAAAGCCACAAGGTCTGTATAGCAAATACACTATATTGTCGGCAGGGTTTTGGCACTGCGACCCGGGTTTTTTACAAAATTATGCTGGGTTGTAGAAAGCTTTGTCAAAAAATTTGATTTGATATTGAGTTTAGATTGTGATCATATAATACAGTGTAACCTTAGTATAACAAACCTCAATATAACAATTTCCTCGATATAACAAATTTTTACTATCGTGTTCGGCGTCCTCGAAAACGGGAGAATGCGGGAGGTTTCCCGTTTATTAAAATAAAACGCATTTTCAACCCCCTTGGAGGGTGATTTTCTTGATTTGGGGGGGTGAAAACAGGTGGTTGAGGCCAACGGGGGTTACCATCGTGTTCAGCGTCCTCGATAACGGGGGAATGCGGGAGGTTTCCCGTTTAAAAAAAAAAAAACGCATTGAACCCCCTTGGAGGGTGGTTCTCGGCCAAGGGGGTAGGTGTAGGGTGGCGGCCAGTTGCCAGGTAACATGAAGCGTCCCCGAAAGTGGATTGCACGCCTTTTTTCCGACCCGGGGGCATCAAAACTTAGATTTAAAAAAAAGGGGTAGTTTTTGGCCAATAGGGGGTGAACGCAACCCGAAAAACAATTTTGCCTTGCGCCATCGTGTTCAGCACCCTCGAAAACGGGGGGGGGGGTTCGTTGCGTCTGAAAAAATTTGCAAAATCTATGTTTTTTCCGACTCATAGACTCCAGTAAACCAACACAAGTCCCGGTAGCGATTCCGGCGGCAAAACCAGCCTCGTCTGCAGCGGCCTTAATATAGCCGTGGCTCATTCTGATCCATTCATTTTGACCCAATCTGGGTGCACGGTAGTGCGCCCGCCAAGACGAGCCAAACCAAAGAAAGCTAGAAAGCTGAAATTTTTGGGATAAGATAACCTTAGCAGACTTATGAAACACATTAAGTATCAATTATCTAGTTCTTACGGTTTTAGATTTATTGATATTTGAAATACTTCTATTTCGTCGCTGATTCACTCACTGATGATTATCAAAACCTCTAGAGTACTTCCTGAAGTCCCAGAAGGCTGAAATTTGGTACGTAGGCTAGGATTTGCATAGAAACAACGGAAAAAATATAAAATCGGAAACTTTCCCCCTTCAACCCCTCGTATAGGGGGTGCATATCTGTACATAAAAGAGACCTCTAAAGTAGTTCCTGAAGTACTAGGAGGCTGAAATTTGGAATCTAGGCTAGTACAAGTCGGAGTTCAGCTAGGGGCTTGGCTCTACTGGAGATCTCATAGCTTTTCCACAGTGAAAGCATTATGAACTTGTGAATCTTGGCAACCAATTTTACAAGAAATGTTTTTGGTGGGATGTTAAATTCTCTATGTGTACCTTACAAGTTTACACGGTATGTAAATCGTCGGTGTTCATTGATGCCAACATGGAATTGCACTGATAAAAACTAAATTCCCAGATATAATTGTTTATTTCAGCCGCTCATCACGATCTGGCACAGTTACTTCTGCAATCGACAATAAATTATACATATTATTTTTTATCATGAAGATTTATCTCATCATACGTCACGAGAAAACTGTAAATCTGCATTATCGTGATTTTCCAGCCGATTTTGAAATTATGTAAAGGATTCTTGAAGAATGTCGGAAATCGACAACAGAAAAGGGCAATTGAAATAATCCAATAAAAATAGTTTTCATGCAAAAGTACAAAACTTCATTATAGCCCAGCTGGCAGATTGCAAAATAGAGATCCAAAATGCAAAAAACACAAGTTGAAGCGTAGAGGGGGCAGCCGCATTCATTTGAAATATTCTTTCCCAAAATCAGTGTTTTAAAAGTTATTGCGATGAAATTTTATCTTTACAATTTATGATTCACTTTTCAAGGTTAGGTACACATCAACAAAATTGGAATATGAAGACTTTTCAGTGCAATAGGTGTTTAGCCGCTGACAAAAAGATTTGAAAAATAAGAGATTTACTTCAAAAATATAATACAGTGGACTCCCGGTAATCCGACAAACATTTTGCAGGGCAGTGTCGAACTATCGAATTTGTCGGATTATAGAGTATTGCCCAAGACCCCCTATAGTCCGGATTTTTTTACAAAAGAGTACCTTGTAATTCGACAAATTACAGATCCAATGATAAGATTCTAAATGTTATATATATGTACTCTGAACTTGTTCAATCATGCATTAGCGAAGATTGTCAAAAAAATATTAAATAATAAATAATAGACCATGTCGGATTACAGGGGGTGCCGGATTAGACAGGCGCCGGATTACCAGGGGTCCACTGTATTACTTTTTTCAAACTTTTGCTAACTAAATTATATAAAAATGAAAAGATACAGAGTATTTGATCATCCAGCGTCTTTTGTTGCTTGCACATTTGGAAAATAATGAAAATTCAAACAAGGAAGAGTAAAAGTGGAACACATACAAAGAGGAAGTGTTACACATATTATTATTTATAAGTATGTGCAATATTTTGTTATCTGTGAACGCGATACATGAGGACTAAACCACGAACAATTAGGTGGTAATTAAATCCAAACAATAGATTAGATTCATTAACGTAGCGTGAAAATATTCACCATGAGAAAATCCGATTGAATGCATGCATTGCAGAGGAAGTTTCCGCAAGTCACGACCTATAATAATAAGGAAACAGATTTGCGTAAAAATATGTAACGGTAATAAAGCGCGGTTATGACAAGAAAGGCAAATAATAGATATTATAGAAATTGCGTTTACGCGTCATTTGTGAATAGATATAAGTGCATCGGAAACACTGAATATAGAAATTACAATAATCTGAGTACACGGCAGTGAATCCGCCAAGTCGAACACTGCCTAGCATACCTTTTCTCGAAGCAATTCGTCCTATTTTTTAACCCTTGTAACTTCCGTCTGAAATCTTTAGGATATGATGAAGGCACCAACCATGGGTAACATACCAAATTTCATTTTTATAACCGTGCTACTATTTTATACGCATAGTTCATTGATTTCATCACTCACTCACTTATGCTCATCAAAACCTTTAAAGTACTTCCCGTAGGTTGTAGAAAGCTGAAATTTGGGTGACGAGAAAATTAAAAAAAAAAATTCTCCCCTCCATTTCCTCAAACAGAGTGGTGTAGATTTCTATGGGTATAAAAAGATATATTATGACGCGGCACATACGGCCAAAATAAAACTTCTATATTGTTCATTGATTTCATCACTCACTCACTTATGCTCATCAAAACCTTTAAAGTACTTCCCGTAGGTTGTAGAAAGCTGAAATTTGGGTGACGAGAAAATTAAAAAAAAAAATTCTCCCCTCCATTTCCTCAAACAGAGTGGTGTAGATTTCTATGGGTATAAAAAGATATATTATGACGCGGCACATACGGCCAAAATAAAACTTCTATATTGGCATAATAAAGAATTGAAATCCTATCAAAAACATTTCGTATAAAAAATCTAGCCAAGTCTCGTGTCGATGTCCCACTAAAAATAAATATGAAAAAAGGGGCCACATACTCTGTACAAAAAAAATGTTTTTTCACTTGGCAAGTGAAAACTCGCCAAGTGAAGTATAGGTATAAAACGTGACGACTTGGCAATCTCTTAAATCTCAATTTATTTTTGTATAGAGAATGGCCCCAACTGTTATGTTGCTGCTGAGCAGAGCACAGTCTCGCGAAACAAGATTTTAATACGGTGGAGCTATGGTGGAGCCCAACGCTCTACTATTGCTATAAAATATTGTATCATTTCAATTGCGTGAGGAACAGCGGGTAGCGGCTAGTATTCGATAAAAAGAGAAGATAACTTCCGGCGCATGCTCGAATGAATGCCGTCTTTCTACCGCCTCGCAAAAGCCACACAAAGGAAACAATATTATCTGCATGTCATAAAATGTAAGACAATTAAATTCAATTTTAATTTGTGAAATTCTTGCATACACTAAGATAAAATCTTAAACTAAGCGTGCACATTATGATGACGAGAACGTGTGAATTAATTTTATGAATGTCACAAAAGAAGGGTGTCAAGGAAATAAAAAAAGACAGTACATATAAAGCAACGTAAAAAATAAACTTTAATATAAACAATGCAAATGTGTTTAGATTAAGGCCCGAGATATTCACCTAATTCAGACGAGAGTTACCACAGAGATGGGCCAAACAAAAGCATATAACATTTAGATAGACTTTAATCTGCAGTTAGATAACTATCATAGCTATATGGAAAGAAAATATCTCGAAAAGCAATGCAATCTAGTAAGGCTAAACAATATCTCAAAACTAACCTTCAATGCACTAATTTTTTATTACACATACGCAATTTTTTTGTAATATGGATCATATTTTTTTATGGTGCAAATTGTAAAAATATGCCATTTATTAGTATCTTTGCCATATAGCGCATACATTATTGACGTCCGCCAAATGGGCCATTCAAAGGGTGGTTTTTAACGATTAAAAAAATTTATGGATCCAAAAATATCGAAAAAATTCTCAGATCGTTTCAAATTTAACCCTTTATTAAAGATTAAAATGTGCTGCTAAAATTTAAAAAAAATCGATCTGACAAGGCCGGATTTACAAATTTTATGAAAACACTAGTTTGCATATATGCAAACTAGTGTTTTCATAAAATTAAATACATCTTTCTGTAAGTAAATTCGTATATATACGAATTTACTTACAGAAAGATGTATTTAATTTAGTGCAGATATTGGATTGATAATAATATTACAGTTTAGATAAAAAAAAAATATTTTAAGGGCTGAATTAAGGGGTTAAATTTTTTATTTTGTCCAAAAAATTATCAAATGTACTGTATTGTTGGCAAGGTTTGGCACTGCGACCCGAGTTTTTTTATTCTTTACAAACAATTTTCAAATAAAATTTTCAATTCTTTGTTTCCACAAATTCTTAACAATTATATCTGAAATATCGTCTGTGAAATGTCTTTGTGGCGATCTGAAATAAACATTAATTTGTATACAAAATGCCTGAAGCAACTCGACGAGTCACGCCCTAACACCCAAATCGAGGTCGAACAACAATCGGTACTTTTAAACATTAAATATTAGCAATTTCTGTTTTTTATTTTACCTAAATAATAATCAAACGGAGTTTAAAGTTAGTTACAAAAGTATTTATCATGGTATATTTTTATCCAGAGAAATCAGTACGATACTGAAAAAATCGGTGGGCTTAAACCACCTCTGTGCCAAATTTTGTTGATGAAAGATTTTTTTTAAATCTAATTTTACTACCTATATTATTTTTCAGCGTTAAACTGAAAATCAGCTTAAAAGGACTAATGACGTTTTTCCGAGCTAGAATTTTGTTATATAATAAATCTTACTTTCTGATTGTTATGAACTTTTTATACTGCACTTTGATGAATTGTCAACAAAATATGACACAGAAACAGATCTCGCTTTATTTTTAGACGATCTAAAAAGTTCATTTAAACACAATTAATATTTTGTTATATGACATGCTATCGGCTCGTTTACAAGTGGATTACGGAACTCAAAAGCAAATTCATTCAAAAATAAAAAGACCAAATAAATATAGGTGTGTACTGAGTTGAGTACGTACTGTTAAATACTTACGTCTGGTATAAAAGAATTGATTCATTTAAAAACCACTGAGCAATATCGACTTTAATGACAAACTGTCATTGTAATATAGATAAGTTGCATAATAGTAAAAGCATTTTATTGATTCGGTTCAATAATTATTACTTATTTTCAATTTCATATCTTATTTCCAATCAAACTATTCTGCTACCAATTTAAAACCATTTAGACAAAATTATACAGGGTGTCTCGGGAGGAATCTGCCAAACTTCTGATGTATTCCTAAGGTCATTTTAAAGCAAAAAATGTTATATTAATACCAATACTAATATTATAAATTCGACATTTCCAAACTTGGTACAATGCAGCACTGTTTATGTAAGTAATGATCGATGATTACATACGTACTGCGACAGGTGATTTTTTAATGAATTATACAGAAGTTAGTTCAATTAATATAAATACATAAAATCAACACATAGTTTGCAAATGTATAGCTAATTTTAAAGATTCCTAGAGTGAATTTTCAGTTTTCATCCTTTTTGCCTGTTTTATTATTTGTCTATTTATCTGTTTATTTCTTTGAGTTTGTCTGTCTGTCTGTTACCTTTTCACGCCTAAATCGCTTAACAGATTTCGATAAAATTTGGCAAGGAGATAGATTGCATTTTGTCCCAATAAAAAAAACTTGAAGGGGGTGAAACAGGGGATGAAAGTGCAGTTATTAATGTATCACGATATCTCAGGAACTATTAGACCTACAAACTTAAATTTCAGAAAGCATGTTTCTTTTGTTGAGTCGAGATCCACTAAGAACGAGTTTTGCAGTCCTAGGGGAGTTTAACATTTGGTAGGGATGTCTCTTATGTTATATAGACATTCACTAAAAATGGGTTTTCATAAAAACGGCTTCTAAAGAGTGGAAAGGGGGGAGGTACAGGTGTGTCAATTAATTAACGCATTCTAGTTTTTAAACTATATTTCTTATTGACCTGAAATTTAACTGTTATATTTTTATTACTTTTTAGGACTTGTCGAGGAGGATGCATTCCCACGAGGTAAGATATTAATAGGGTGGAGCCGAAGGCACCACTTCTGTTGTCGCTACCGTATTTAATCTCAATTGCATGCGGAACCGAGGGTATATATTATATATGTCGAAGGATAATTGAAAAAAACCCGGGTCGCAGTGCCAAAACCCTGCCGACAATATAGTGTATTTGCTTATACAAGCAGTGTGACTCTATTATGCGAACTTAAGTTGGTTTTTGGGCAAAATAGAAAATTTGACTCCTTAATACACCCCTTAAAATCACATTTTTTTCTTAATCGCAATAATATTATCAGTCGAACCTCTATACCAAATTATATACAACTTTCAGTAAATAATTCACTATCTACAAACTAGTGTTTTCATAAAATTTGTAAGTCCGGTCCTGTCGGGCCGATTTTATTAAAATTTTAGGGACACTTTTTAATTACTACCAGAGGGTTAAATTTCAATTCTGAAACGATTCGGAGAATTTTTTCGGTATTTTGGGGCCCAAAAACATTTTTCAACCCCTAAAAACTACCCTTAAAATGGCCCGATTACGCCCATTTTAAATAGGCTTCTTGCGGTGATGGATTTCAACACGTGGGCCAAATTTCGTTAAAATCAATTAACTCTTTCGAAAGTTATTGCCCGCACGTATATATATATACGTATATATATATATATATATATATATATAAATATATATATATATACATATATATATAAACATTTTTAAAAATGGTGCCAAAGTATTTAGGAGGTTATGAAACGGCGAGAAATTTTGGTCCGACCCCTAGGTCCCGCCATCCGACCGACGCCAATAGTGTATGTTGCCATATGGCAAATACACTAATAATCGGATCTTCGCGAAAATCCTAGGACGATTGCAAAAAAAAAACAAAAAAATATCCGCTTTTTTGCAATTGTCCTACGATTTTCGCGAAGATCCGATTGTTTCAATTATTCTACGACATATATATCTCGCGCCCAATTGAGATGATATGACGTTATATAGCTTTTTCCCACGGCAATTTACTTTTGCTGAAACCAATTAATGATAAAAATCAATTTTACCAGGTAGTTGGTATCCATTTATTTAAAAAAGGCGTTTTCAGAATTGCACAATTTATCTTTAAATAAACTCAGATGTTTTCGCGTTGCTTTGTTTTTAATTTAACTGAGTGCACAAATATGACTTAATTACTTTCTCCAATGATAATAAAAAATAATATATAAATAGGTATTAAACCGCTACCATTGCACATATGTTGTTTCCGGTCAATGCATTTCAAGAGTCGAACCGCGACTTACTTCTATGACGTCATGTTACAAAACCGGTGTTTCGTTTCACTGCCATCAGTAATTAATTTATTACAGTTATTGAATATCTTGTTCTCTGCACACATATATAAAAATCTTAAACGGTATACAGAATGTATCAAAATCTATTAATACTGGGAATTTCCTATGTTTTCACTTTCTTATAGCTTAAATGACAGAGCTCAGATAGTAAATATTGAGCAGTA
Source organism: Venustoraphidia nigricollis (assembly GCA_034508555.1). NCBI lineage: Eukaryota > Metazoa > Arthropoda > Insecta > Raphidioptera > Raphidiidae > Venustoraphidia > Venustoraphidia nigricollis. Next base: position 2,520,169 of record JAVRKA010000062.1, read on the forward strand.
AATATATACCTACTAATAGTAACTTAAAGGGAGTGAAATAGAGGATGAATGTCACTAGCATGGTCATCACAATACCTTCCGGAACTATTAGACCTCCAGACTTGAAATTTGGCAGACATGTTTCTTTTGTTGAGCAGAGATACTAAAATAGTTTTCTAAGGTGTGGAAAGGGGGAAGTACAGGGGTGCGATTAGCCTGCACACTCTAATTTTTAAAATACAGTTTCTATGGACTGAAAATGTAGCTGTTATATATATAAGTAGTAATATTGAGTATTAAATATAGTAAGCAATCGTTTGCTAAAATTGATGAGACACAATCATTGTTGCAAAACTATATCAGAAAAAAATATTTTCATTCCACTGTCACCGTCGGGACTCAAACCCGAATCTTTCCACTTTCGGGACGGAATGAGTTATTAGTTACTCTACGGTGCCATATTTCAAGTTAGTCTTTCATAATAAGGCAAATTACAACAATAAATACACATCATGCGAGAGCTAATTTTAGTTAGGTAACGCTAAACGTGAACCTTCACAATAGTGAGAGTTACGAATGTATCCGGTGGACTGTCAATTGCTATTGCGTGGTTTATAAAAAAATGTTCGGTCTGCCAATCGACGTCATTCATGGAATGAGGTAACCTGTTCTTTCTAATCTTGATCAATTGGTACGTCTAAACTCTCATACGTTACTAGATTCACTAAATGGTAAGTGTCGTAGCTTAGGTCATTGAGCATACAGGGCAAGGTTTGAATTTTGCGTTACTCAAAACTTATTTTGTAGGAGGAAAAACTACACAATTATTTTAAAGTGCATCCCCATGAGGTTTTCGCCCCTGTGACCAGCCCCGACCTACGACGCTGATACCAAGTACCGCAATTCATTACACCAATGTGCTTAATTAAACATTGCAATAACATTTACACAATTTTGTATAGTTTGGACAATTTAAGTATTTAGAATATGAATATGATTGTTATCGATATTTATTTTTGTACTTGTTATTATTTTTTCCTTAGTTATGAAAACTGTTAGTATTTTAATTGAATCGTATGCCTCAAAATGGTGGAAGATTGCGGTACATCAGCGCTACTGGTGTACAAAAATTGAACTATCAGGTAAACCCGTTTTTGTGGCCGAAAAAATCATGAAAAAGCCTGTTATTTAGACCCTTTTATAGCTATACTTCGTGGATTCATAATACAACACATTAATTCCTTTTGACCAAATAGTCAATAATCTTGTCAGGACTTGCATCATATCTGCAAAAGCATCGCAACGACTATTGCAAATGCGCATATGAAAAATGATTAGAGATGAATCGGTAACTATCCGGTATTCGGTCTATCCGGCCTAAATTTACTATCCGGTCGGATACCGGATAGTAACTCGATATCCGGCCGGAAATCGGATAATCAAAAACTATGATAATTTCATAAAATCAACTTTAGTAAATGAATCTTTGTGATGTAAATAATCATAAAATGACTTGTAATTATGACTGCTTTTATTTAAAGGTGAAAAAGCTACAAAAATTTATAAAGTACTCGAAATTATAATGAGATGTTTGGACAATTATTTCACAAATGTTTATTACTAAATTAGCAACGTTTCGATATCCATGATATCTTCATCAGGCTTCTACAACAAAATTATAAAATACTAGCGGCCCAGTCCGGCTTCGCCCGGGTGTAAATGTAATGTAGAGGATATAAAATATGAGAATCATTATCATTAAATTGTCAACGTGTACTGAATTTGCGCGAATTCAATCGCTTTTATTTGTGAATGTTCAAAAATCGAAGAGAAATCTTATTTCCCAAAAAGAAATTTAAAAAATTCTGTTGATCCGATCGCTACCAAACTTCAGAAGATCACCCGCTGGGCAAATCTTAAGATTGTCTGAAAATTTCATCAAAAATGGTTTACTCGTTTGGAGTCCATAGATTACATATACATCGTCTTTTATCTATATAGATTATTAAAATGTAAAAAGTGGTTATTGTGATATAACGATAATAGTTGGACATATAGTATCGCGAAGTTTTTTTCTTTAATATTGTAGAACATACTTTTGTTCTATCATCAATAGTTTCCGCAGCGCATGCGACGAAAGATGTTTTATGGCATTTTTTTTACACCTTGGGTTACGTTACTAAAATTTTAGTAAGGATCCCTAATATTTTTTAGCAATAAATATAGCCTATGTTACTCAGGGTGAATGTAGCTTTCTAATGGTGAAAGAATTTTTTAAATCGGCACAGTAGTTTTTGAGTTTATTCATTACAAACATACAAAAATACAAATCTTTCCTCTTTATAATATTAGTATGACATGGTATTCAATATACTAAAATAAATATAAACGTAGAAATTACAATGTTACCTTAGCTGTTAATACATTTGTGTTGTTGTTAAGTACACCAATAACATGGTAAATATTTATATTAGAGTATATTGTTTTTTTCATAAGAAAAGAAATTTGTCAATACTATAGCAAAATAAAACACTTTCATCTAACAAACGTCAACTACAATGAAATTATTATTATAAGTTCTCACTTTTTATTTATGAAGTACCTTCCAAAAAATTAAATTTACCTTCCGAGATATTCTCAAATAAATATTTAAACTAAGAAAAAATAATTTTTAATAATTTAAGTTCATAATTATGAAAGCGTAGGCCGTGACTATCATAGAGCTTACAACCCACGGTTTTAGAATTATGAACTTAAATTATTAAAAAATATTTTTCATTTTTTAGTGCAATCCAATTGTGTTGGTCGCCATTTGCGATTTGGAATGAAGTCACACTGCTCATTGTATTCTACTTGTCATAACCTTTCATTTGATACCCATGTCGAGGGGGTTGTAAAGAAGAAGATAATCTCCACCCGAAACTTGAAACCGCCCGAATTGACCCGATCGCCACAACAATATGACCGCATGCGCAACGACACAATGAGCCAGATATTCGGCCGCCGGATATTCAGCTATCCGGCCTCGCAGCTCGCCGAATATCCGGTATCCGGCTAAACGACTATTCGTTTTATCAGAGATAACCCCTTTTGAGATAGGCAACTTCGGTAACATATTTGGTTCGCAACTGGTCCACTGGATTGGAAGACATTGTAGATGACACGCGTATCGCTTAGGCGATTCAAAAATCCGCGGGACGTGTTTTATTTAGCTTTTAGTATTTTATTTAAGATTTTAGATGAAAAATTAAAAGAAAGAAAGTAAACTTTTACTGATACTAGTTTATTGATAAAATACAAACAAAAAAAAGAACAAATTATAGCAGTCCTGCACAGCTGTTAATACAAATACAACATTTAAAAATATAACAATTACATAAAAGGCTGAAAAGTATCAAATACATAATGAAGATCAATGACACATGAAACTTAAAATATTCATACTACGAATTATGAATCGAAATGTTTTTGTGCACTAAGTTCATTCCTTCATTCATATTACATGCATTGCACAAAATTATTAATATTACAAAACAAAAGTGCAGAAATGGCAATCGAGCTGTACAAACGGGCAACATAATATAATAAGCTGATGACAATTATATACAAAAAAGATGTCAAACAAAAGATTTAACTCGCTTATTTACAGCTAATAGAATACATACATCCGTCATTATGAACCGGATACCAAAAAAGAGAAAAATTGGACTGAATAGCCACTCCTATACTTCCCACCTAGTAAACAATTGCTCGTAACTGAAAATTGTTCCAATTTTTTCATATTTTTAATATAAAAAGCATAGTCATCTTATTTTTTTATCTACTTCTACTTGAGGCCAACTAAAACTGTAGACATTTTGTAAATAAAAAATATTTTCGTGCAATTTTTTTGGAAAATAGTTTTTTTCTCGAAAACTACATTTTTAAATACAAAAATTATTAATATTTTCCTTAACAAATTATAACACCTCGGGCTTTTTTTTAGTAGGGCTAGAGACATTACTTTTTCTTGGGTGGTCCATCTTCTGCCACGTGGTCTCCGTTTGGCACACCGTAACTGTGCGATGAGAAAATTAATAGTCGTATTCGACATGCCACCGAATAAATTTCTCACCACTGTCGAGTCTTCCAAGTCTGTTATTGCTTTTATGTCACTAGCCTTCCGCTTGCAAATTTTTTTCAATTTCCTGATATGAGCTTCTTTGTTTTTCACCATTCGTATTAAATGCCGTTTTCTAGGTGTAGCATCCACACGAATACCTCGGAACACAGAACTCTTTTGAACGCCAGAAGTACTGGGAATTGGGTCGCCAATTACAGATTCACCTATAATACAATATCTATGTTGTAGTGTTGAAATTGAGGTAAAAAACATGTTATCTGACTTAAGGATGTACAAAAAACTTTAATGTTGAGTTTTCGATGTATCGGGAAAAACATCAATGATTTTTCAATATGACAGCATTGATGTTTTAACACGTTACCCACAGGAGCTATTTTTCAAAAACATTATTATCTCTGAAATCATATCTCCAGGGTCAAGTTAAGTCACCGTTAATTATTTTGTATACAGGGCTCAATTTTATATACATAATCAGTGTACAGCATTAACGATTTTCTTGCTTTTTGTATTACCAGTAATTTCTTTATCTTGTGCATCAGCTAGACTTGTTTGTTGTATACCCCTAAGTCAGATTCACTGGGCACGATCACTGGCTAAGAAAAAATGCTTAACAGAAAACCAGACTTCTTTACACACAAAAACCTTACGAAATTTGTAAAATACGTACAGTGGAATAATTTTCTAAATAGAAATAATTTTGACAAAGTTAACTATAAAAAATGAAATTAGTCAGTAGCCATACGAGTACTTTGTAAGCGTTCTTCAACATTCGTAAGCTCTACATTTTTTTCAATTACCGTTTCCTCCGGTGTATCCCGTTGTACTCGACATGAGAATAATGAGGGCACAGCATCAGCACGAAGCTTCCATGTGTTATGTTCCAAGTAACTATCTGCCGTAAAATGTCGATTACAAATCAAATAATTACAAAGTGATACACCAGGCATATATTTCAGTCCCATCGCTTCTTGCCATATTTTGGATCTGAAAACAATAATTTCATTTTGTACACTTTTATTTAGGGTATAATAATTTGTGGAAATCTTTATATAAACATCTTTACAAAACGTGGGCACAATTTTTGTGAAACCACTGCATTAAAAAAAAACGCATATACCATTTTGTTAGAGTTTAATAATCTTTAATTTTCATAATAATTTATGCCTACTCTATTCTTCATTTCGATACATTAAATGCTTTCTATGAAAATCTCAAAAACTAAAAACACGTGTAGCTGCATGGCGGTATCTAGTCTAATCAAAACTTACACAAAATAAAAACATTGTCACTTATTTTCAAAACCATGGGGCCTATTTCAGCCTTGGAATGTCTATTGATAGTTAAAAATACTTACTTTTGATCATTTCTTGGAAAATAATGCATTTTTTCCACTTCATATACACTATAACCGCAAATTAGGCACTTCGATTGTGGCATATTAATGTTAACAAAAATAAGTACAAAGTCAAAAATCACTAATTCACAACACACACAAACTTGTTTCTGGATATACGCACGAAACACTGCACAAAGGTAATATTGTAGAGAAATGTGTCTATTACAAACCACTAACCAAAGAATAACACAAATGTCAAATTCCTCCATTTTTATATTCATCTTTCTCTGTGTTTCGTTGACCATGGACATGTAAACAATCTAAAGTGACCAATAGAAATGCAGAGACACTGGTGCCACCTATAGAGCAGGCATTAAGGATAGCTACATTTAATTTCTGTATATACGACAAGGAACACATTATGTGCAAGAAAGCGAACTGATTTTGCTATTCACTTATCCATCTCAAAGGGGTTATCTCTGGTTTTATCTCTAAAAATGATGCGAATGTTCACCGGTTGCGGATGCAGATGTCTGCAACATCCCTAGTTACAATAAGTACTGCGTGTATTTATGATAGAAAATAGTTATTACCTATGACAGCGAGACGCTAGATATGACGTACATATGTGATTTGTGTATATGTTAGGTAACAGATAGCATAACTGCAAAAACAACGCATTACATATTAATGCGCGCATGTCACTTCACTTTCATCCGTGATGCGAAACTCTACAAGGTATAAATCGGATTTTAAAATAAGTGTGCTGACTGTATACTTTAAATTCCGACTTTCGTTTTACGGTCTCACAATTTCTGCAGTTAAGTAACATCACTTTTTTCAAAATTTGTATGAAAAAAATAATCGTAGCTTTATCTATTCACAAAAGGTAATTTTAAAAACAAGCTTTTATTAAAATGTTCTAAAATGAAGGAAAGAACAAACAAATAAACAAATAATTTGCTACATTTTTCATACGTTTATAGTCCGATCTCGCATGATGTGAATTTAGTGTTGCAATTTCCTTTTGTTATGAAGGATTAACTGTTGGGATAACGTGCCGTAGAGTAAGTGACAACTCATTCCACCGCGAAAGTGGAAAGATTCGGGTTTGAGTCCCGACGGTGACAGTGGTTTGAAAAATATTTTTTTCTAATATAGCATTCCAACAATGAATGTTTCAAATAATTATAGCAAATTAAAATAATTTTATCATGACCTAAAAGCGTTTCGGAAAGAAGTTAAATTATGAATTTTTTATGAACATATCGCGCAACAAGCTTTTCGGTCAAGTTTGACTGACACACTGACAAACGTAAATAAAAGTTTGTAAAAATAGAGATGTTATCACAATTTGGAAAATTACAACTATGAATTATTTGTATTAAATGGCTTTAATAATTACATTTGTCTAATAATTTAAAGATGACCTCATTGCGAACTTTGTCGCCTTCTTAATTTTTATTTTTCACGCGCGATATTTACATTTATCATTTTAGACATGATTCTCAACAGTATTGATTATCATTCAAATATAATTAACGATTATTTCCTGGGTCACGATAAGAGCGTCTGTGTAAATATACGATGTACAATATTGTAATACTATTTATGCGGAATACTTAAGGAAAAAATAGCGAAGCAGCTATCTCATTTATCTTCATTCAAATCAAATATTCAATCACGCATTGCACGTATATCGGTAGCGGATGTTAATTCTAAACAGGTAGAGTATTATCGTTTAGAGAAGATAGTAACGAGAGGAATTTGCGTAATAAGAAGAGTGGGAAAAGCGATCAGTAGCGGCGTGATTTGTAATATCAGGGACAATCACAAGCGGTATCTGTAGTGTTAATGGTTCATCTCGACTAGCGACGGACAACACCATATTTATAGGACCACCTCTTGGTAGAAGACAGATCCGTCCGATCAAAAACTCGTTTGTGCGCAGAAATGAAGCGACTATCTTCTCTAAACGATACTCTGACTAGTATCATTTAGAGAAGATAGAAGCAAGGGGGCAATATGCGTAGTACGAAGAGTGGGAAAAGCGATCAGTAGAGACGTGATTTGTATTTTCAGGTGGTATCTATACTATTGCTTGAAAACATCCGTGATTCGTCATTTATATTTTTGAAAATCGAGAAATTATTTTCCAGGAATAGACATAAATGAGATGTGTTTTGTTATGAATATTCCACGCTTAATTATATGTAGTTAAAAAACTACTTAAAAATATTTTAATTGTTTATATTCAATGTTTGCATTGTGTGGAATGTTCATACACAATAAACAGGTATATTAGCATATGTATTGATTTTATTTAAAAAGAAATAAGAACTGTTTAAATATTCTAAATTACCATTTTGTATTGTGCAGACTATTTTTTAGGCTTGTCAGAGAAAATCATCGTCAGCAGAATCATACAAAGGTTCTACTGACATACTGTGTTTGTTCACATTTTTTTAATAAAATGTCACCGGTGGTTTAAGATTTATCTCTTTTAAAACTAAACACTCTGACTGAAATTAAAAGTTGTCAGGGTGTGGCTTCGTCTATCTTCACAAAAGTGTAAAATAATTATAAGTTTTTATTATTTTTAGTAATAATCTGAAAATACAGCTGTTTGATCAGTTCAGAAATTAAAAGTCGGGAAGTGAGAATTTATAATAAACGAAATATGGTAATGTCATATTTATAAACAATGGCATACCAATAAGCTCAACCGTTCTCAAATCTCCGCCCTTAAACATGTTAAAGATTTTAACTTATCTCAACGATCTGCTGGTACTTCTTTAGCGACGTATCTGTTTGAAATTTTCTGTAACGTTAAAGAGGAAATGATTCAAAGGCGGGAAATATAAGAGAAACTTTATTAACGAAAAATGGATAGCCCATCAATAAAATGTTCATAATTCTAAAGAAGTTTCATTTCCTCCGTGAGCTTATGCGGAATGCGGATGAGGCTCACGCGCTTTTTTTTATTGTAGAGACGAAGCTACACACTGGTATTCATTTTAGAGACTATCATAATTTACTCGTGCAGATGACAAGCATATAACACAACCGAATATCAGGTTGAACATTTTCTGTTTCATAACGCCCCAAAACGAATTGCTATAGGCCTTATGAAGCCTGAACTTCGAGGAGGCGATCCAAGTTCTTTGCGTTGTCAAATGTATGCTTTTTTTAAATTTAATATTTGTTTCAGAAAGAGGTCTGTTGAGCTATGAAACATAGTCAGATACGGTAAAACGAGCGTATAAAAAATAATAAATTCTAAGTAGGTAGTAAGCTTCGGAACTTGGTGGTCACTCGTAGGTAGTATTTTCTCTAAACAATGAAAAATTAGAGTAATATATTTTATATTAATCTAATAATCCGATGGGCACGAAAAACCAATATCTGCCATGGACGAGGTCTGACTTTATAGAATTAATATGTTGCTGCAACGGAGAGTGCGATTTTGGGGGCGTTAACGATGGCCCCAATAATTGTAAGCATGAAAATAAACATTGATTACGATTAATTATTAGACTGTAGTTATTTTAAGGACATCAGATATTTAACTAGTAGGTGTTAATTGTATTTTAGCATAGTGTTAACAGACAATTGATATTTTTAAAAGAATTTTTATACATTTTAGGTCATTATCAGATATATATAAAGGCAAGGTTCCAAACCAAACAATGTCCATATTCATATCATATATTTTATTTTAACAATGTTTATTATTAATAATAATGAATTATTATTGGCTATTAACATCACAGAGATAATATAATGAATTCATTGTATTTCTCTTGTATACAATGTCCTTCTATCCATAAAATCTAAATTGAAACAAATATTAAAATAAACTAAAAATATTGCAAATGATTAAAAAACGAATACTATGTTATTTTCATTGCTTTTAATTAATCAGTGTTGAAAATTCGTTTAATATTATTAATAGTGACACAACTGAGTCTAAGGAAAGTTTTCAATTTTTTTAAATCTAGTTTTTATTTTTCTATATAAAAAGACCGCCTGGCAACAAGTCGCAATGGTTTCGTTGTGGCCACCTCTGTGTATTGGAAAAATATTATTATAAATGTTATTATGCAAGATAAAAAATAAGACATATAAACCACACAAAGCATACTTGAATAGAAATTTACTCGAAATTGCATTTGCAAAAGATTGATTAATGACGAATATTTTAAACAATGCTGCGTCTTAACTCTGAAGTCTATTAGCATGACGACAGTTTAACAGGTACTTACCCGGCCAGGTTGTATTGTGCCTGTTAAAAACTGTATCCATTAAATGCTTCACAAGTAGACTTGTCCCGTGTCGAAGACGTTTCTTATCTTTCCTTTGATCATTACAAAAAAAACTTAATTGCAAAATTTCTCCAAAGATACCCAACTGTATCTATATATAATTTTTACGGCATTTTTTCCATAAAATTTACAGGTATCTGGTTTATTAACTAAAGCGCATCGTCCCATATTATTGCAGCACATGCGTAGATAAATACCTTGACAAGAAAAAAACATACCTCTACGCTATTATGTAACACGCATATGCCCATGAAGATGAAGTAATAAGTACACTTACGGTGTAGCTGTATAGACACAATACACTTAACCACTTATTGGAGAAATGATTGCATAACCGTAAAAATCTGTCGGAGTACCTCTGTATTAACATCAATGACGAGACCTCTCTGTGCATGGCGGGTCGTGTCACTTTCTCGAGGAATGTTATAAAACAAGTAAGCATACAGAATATGAAAATTAATAAATAATTTCAACAAAAACATAAATGTGAAAAAAGAGGCCAAGCTCGGTACCCGGAAAGCCCAGCTTCGACGAAAGAAGAATTGAGGTCTTAAGTGGGTGTCAAGCTTTCATTTGACAAGTTTCTTTGTTTTACATACTAACGCTACCCGCGACTCCGCACACGGTTGAGATGAAACAATTATTTTATACAACCTAAATGATGACGACCTAAATGAATGAATGTTAATGAAGTAATGAACATTAAAAATATTTGGGCGTCAATATCTCAAGAACTATTAAAGTATTTTTTTTTTTATAAATTTGGGATTTTTGGTAATTCGCGGGGCTTTAATAGATAAACATAATTACAAGTGTGCGGGTCAGATAGATTTTGAGTTATCTATATAGGGGGGTCGAAAGTAGCTTGAAATGGTTCGGGATACACATGCAGTTGCCGAGCTTGGCTGACACACTGCCGTGTGTCTAGATAACTGTAGAGATTTATTTAAAAAACACTACTGATCATGTTAATACCTAAAACTAAGTTATCAACAAAATCATATTTTACGGAAATTATGCACATCGCAAAACTAATTATAATATAATATAAAGGACTTGAGTCTAAAGCCGTTAATACCAAACGAAAGAGAATACAATTTAGACTTAAGTTCAGTAAAAATTAAATTTAACAAGTTTTGAGTGAAATCATTTTATAACTAATACTAGAGAACTGCTAACATAAGTAGCTTGCTTTTCAGCCATACACTTTTTCGTGTGTACCTTTATAATCAACAATCTACAAGATCTAATCTCCTAGACACAGATCTTTTCCCTTTTTTTAAACTGCCCGTTTTGACTAAGCCATAAACAATTTCCGAAACATTGGCATAAAAAACATTCCTATCTAGTTTGTATCAAGCATGTACATATGAGTCATTCGAATTGCGTGAATACAAAACTATGCTCTTAAACCACTTGCAACAATACGCAACAATGACGCAATTTGTTTGTTCAAAATCCAAACCTACCTCTTGTAAGATGTAGAATCAGTTTTGTGGGTACTTTATGAGATTTGAATTTCGTAAGTTCTATTTATCTATTATATCTGGTTTTAAGTCTTTACGATGGCAAAATACCACAAGATAAAGTGGCCACTTCAAGATGTTTAACATCTTTAGATAGAACTTTTTTAGTTTTATAAATATTACCGATTAAAACTTGTTTAAAATGGGTGCCACTGAACAATTTTAAGGGTTGTATTTGCTATGAAAGTCATATCCAGAACGAAGGATGATGAAGAACTTGCAATATAAAAAAATTGCATTTCTTACGTCTCTTTGCAAAATAAATTTGGAACACGAGACTACAGAGATTATTAATTAACAATACTGAAGCATATATATTTCACATTCTAGAATCTAGACATTACGAAATTAAAGGTTGAAAGAGAAACCGTATAATTTGCGCGTTCGCAAACGATTTGACTGTGACGTTCAAAGTCAACAATTTTATTGAAGATCGATTACAGACTGTTTGAAAAATAGAACAAATTATATTTTGATGCGTTTAAAGGTAGATTTTACCCATAATGGTATATTTTATCCAAGACTAATAGATTGCAGAGGCCGCCTCATTCCGTTTGATAGTAGCGGGGAATGACGTCATCCGGCGGACCTGTCAACTGATTTTTAATGGCACCATTTAAGAAATGTCAAATAAACCAAGAACAGAACATATTGATATAATTTGCAATAAATTGAATTTTTAAGATAAGAGATTTACATAATTCTATAGTTACATACAAATAACATTTTTGATATTGTCATTACACAGGTTGATAAAAATATGAATGTCCACAAGCTGACGCTATTCGCGCGTATACACTGATTGGTCAGGTGGAACAAGATAACCTGTGTAATCTACCAGCCTTGTATTTTGCCTTAAATAAGACGAATACTTTCAGGGTGTGGTGTTTAATACACATTATACAGTCATTAGTTTAAAAATATATTTATTTCCTTACGTAAAAGATACCGTAAATTTTTATTATCTTAAAAACAAGTCAATGTGCTTGTAACGATAAGGAAGATGAGTGGTAAAATTATCGAGTTTGTGAACCGATTTTACTTATACTTTTTCTGTTTAATAGGGTACTCCCACATATTTTTTTCCTAAATCGATTCAGTAGTTTTTTTTTTAATTTAGTGATCAAATATTAAGAAAGAAGACGTGCAAACTATGTATTTCAAAGTCATTAAAAAGAAAAAGAATAAAAAAAAACAAAAAAATTTTCCTCCTTCACAAAGGGCTACCAAATTGCGTAAAATAATAATAATTTAATTAATGGATATATGTATCCACATAAATTAAATTAACGCCGACGTCAAAACTTTATTATTTTACACTTTTCAGGGAGTTTTTTAATTAATTCAGTTTTGGTTTAATTTTTTTTAAATGCTCTGTCATGAACGCTGGTACATATTTACAATATTCGAAATATTCCATAATAATCTTTCTCATTTTTATTCAGTTTAAATTCACGAAAACTTTTAAAATTTTGTTGAACAACCTGTACAACAATATTTCTATTTAAGAACCGTAATTAGAACAACGGATGTAATCAATTAGATACATACTACCATTATGTCGATCACAGTTATTACAAAATACATTTATTACAAATCATATGCATTATTACGCAGATATATTTGTTTTGTTAATTAAAATGAACAAAACATGTTTATTATTCGTCCAGATTTTAAATACCAATTATTTAGGTGAAATAATGAGTCTAAATTATATTCTACAAGTAATTGCAAAATCGTAAATGCTATGCACAAATGACTGAATGTAATTTCGCAACTTATTTAACATAAGTAAGAATTTATTGTCTTAGTTCACGGGAAGCTGCTAATTAGTATATTTGCCTATAGACAGTCACGCTACGGCACATAGACTTGGCGTCGTTGGTTGGATGGTTGAATCTATAGGGATAAATGTGCGATTTATACGAAATTTGGATAGGCAGTTGGTTCTATCATCGCTTGTCATCTATTTGTGTATTTAGTGGTTGACAAAAAAATGGCCTGAAAACATCCAAAAATACGTGTATACTTACCTTTCATTAATTTATAATGAAAATATTTCTAATTTTTAGGGTTTCTTAGTCAAATGGCAAAAAAACGGAACGTTTATAATTTCATGTTTGTCCTTCCGCCTGTCCGTGTGTCACAGTTTTACAATTCCGCCATCTTTTCATCGCTTCTGATGAGATTTTATAAGCAGGTGGAAAATACAAAAAATAATTTAGGGGTAGTTATCCATACTGAACTGAGGAATAACATTTTCGCGTACCCTGCTGCACGGGGTATTATTGGGCAGGTCTTTAAAATACAATGAAAGTTCTTAATTGACTTTTTTCCTAAGGTGAATATTTCCTATGATATAAGCTCCTAAATTCGTTAATAATATGCTCCCCTTCTAACATTGAAAAAAACTAAGTAATAAATTTTAAATGATACCAAAGACGATAGTTATTCAGATTACACTGTATAAAATTAAGAACAAAATAAGTTCCTTGAAAAAAAAGTCAATTCAATGTATTTGTGGACTTTATAACTCGTAAATATTTAATTCAGGTTATGCAGTAGGCGTATAACCTATATTCACGTAACAACGTAACAATTGTTATTATAACCGAGTTGTTATTCATAAACAAAAACAAAAAATAATACAATAAATAATACGACTGTGCACAAAAAAACTACCTGATTCTTATTTAACAATGTTGGTTGACCAGTGTATTTAACATGTTTTATTTTTAGCAATCTTGCAATTAAAAATAATGCACTTATACTATATTTTTAGTGTATTTGGCATATATGGCATCGGTCGGATAGCGGGACCTAGCGGTTGAACCAAACCGAAGTTCTGACGTAAATACTTGACCTTGCTGTTTAATTGTGGAATGACCGAAGTAGAGTTAACGGATGATTATACTTTCGTAGTCACTCAACATAATCAATCCGAAGTTACACTCACCCGAAGTTCGCCGGTCACCGTAGAACTGCGTTATAATGCGAACACACTCACTCGCGCTTACTGCGTTTGCGCATTCTCAAGTACGGACATCCTCGAATATTAATAATAATAATATAACAATAATAATAATGCGTTTAGAATAGAATAGAATAGAATAGAACTTTATTCAATAACATGTCACAATGACAAAGAATGCGTCAGTTAAAAATACAAGATTGTGATATAAAACAAACAAAATAGTCAAAGAAATGTGTACGGGCACTTGTCTATGAGATAATTTACTACACTTTTTTAACGTCCGTTTCTCGACTGTATGCCATTCCACCCATCTACCACTTCCCGTTATTTTCTACATTTTTTACAACTTCAACTTATGTAATAGCAAGGGGCGAATGAAGGAATTATAGGAAATTAGGATAAGGTAGGTAATTTTTCAACTAGGAGTTTGATAGGTAATCGGTCATGGCCTCAAATAAGGAACCATCTCGATATTTATCTGGAATTAATTGAAGGAAACCGCATGGAAAACCTCAATCAAGATGGCCGGTACAGGAAATTACCGTTTCTCGGCGAGAGGCAGTAGAAAAAAGTTTCAGTCACATCTGCCCACGTCGGGATTCGAACCCGCATCTCCCGAATGTGAGTCTAGTGCTGTCACCACTACTCTACCCAGCTCGGTCATCCTCGAATATTAAACAAAAGGCTCTGTTGTCTAAAATACTACTGAAATATGACTCAAACTGCAATAGTAACAATTTCCTTTAGAAATGAGTTGCAAGATAATTACAAAAAGAATTATTTGGCTCATCAATTCAGGTCAGCAATCACTCATCCGTCGCTAGTCATCAGTGAGCTAAAATTTATAAATCATTAACTAAGGTTGCAAAATTTCTTTACTGATTGATTTATGTATGCCTACTTTGAAAGTCGTAAATAAAAATCTGTAAGTTTAGTAATAAATAAAATAGCTTTAATCAATTTTAATTTGATGCCTCTAAGATTATGTACATTGAAAGTGCGGCGAAGTGAAGCTTGGCAATTGAACAGTTAAAAAAATTGAACTTCCTTCAAAAAACAACCACTAAAAACCGTAAAACTAATATTTTTGAGGTAGCCGCCAATTTTCAATGACTTACGCACTTCTATTAAATTGGCGCCGACCTCAAAACTTTATTATTTTATGTTTTTTAGTGATCTTTTTAGAGGAAGATTCAATTTTTAGTGGTAAGTAGTTTGCCAGTTATTTATCGCCTTCTTCCTTAATATTTGAATAGGAAATTAAAAAAAAAAAAAAAAACTGCTGAATCGATTTAAATCAAATGTATGTGAAACCACCCGAAGATATGCCATATTAAATAGAAAAAGATTTATCAATGAGGTTTTGAGGCTACTTGTATTAAAAAATCTCCTTTTTTTGAACTCAGCTGAAAACGACTAATTCAATTTTAAAAAAATATGTATGGTATCAATCGACAAATAGGTATTTTGGACAAAATGGTGTCGAAATTTTTCCAATCGGCTAACTCTACGAAAAGTTATGACTGAACAAACGTTAAAGAAAATGTCTGCCCCAAAAAATTGTCTGTTTATTACTCAGTCGGCTCTGAAACTAATTGTAAAAGCTCTTTAGGCGACTTTCATTGGCAAAATGAAATAAATGCAAGCGCGACAAAAGATTGCAGAACATGTGCATCGTGTATTCGGTTGGCAACGATTTTTTCTGGCCGGGGTCGGAACAGGGGCGAGGCCCACCAGCAAATCACCGCACGCCGTTTGCAACTCATCGCCGCGAACGCTAAAGGTGCGGACGCACGTTACGCAACATTAAAAAATATTCGCACCAGTTTATTATTTATTAAGTATTATTATTATGCACCACGCCCCATAAATATTGTCTCCTTAGTTCTGTTACAATTGCGAACTGCATGGGCGATTATAGTGATAGAGAAAACATTTTATGCCGCCTCTAACGAAAGTGAAAATATTTTTTCATAAATAATTATTGATCGCAACACGACAGAAAATACCAAAGTCTGTCTTATCCATTCGTTAAAGTTACCATACAATTTAAATTCATATTACAACATAAGTCTTTATAGCATGAAAATATTAAAATATGGATTAATTAACAAAGTTCAAAGTTTAGTGCTTATTATACAGGTGCTCTAAAACTTGGCTTCAATATTTAAAATTATTTAAATTTTCCTGCTATTATAATTTGCAATTACGTAAAATAAAATGTATCAAGAGGGCGTTACTTCTAAAATAATTTTTACTTTGAAACAATATTTTTCTACGAATATCGAACAAAATTAGCATCAAAAGCAATCTTTCTATGTATATATCAATTGTTTCAGTAGGGTCGCTATTCCTCTATTATACAAGCCCCCACTTCTCAGATTCTAACTCGAGAGCTGGTAAAAATGTCAAATTGAAAATATGAATATGTGCTAGGTATCTACAAGTAAACCTTAGCTGTTGGTTTCAGAAACATACATTATTAGCCGCTACGCGCGGTTCGAGAACGCGACTGAGATGAAACAATGTTTAAAAGCAGTAGTGGAAACTTCGGCTCCACCGTATTATTAGGCACGGGTAATATCTACCTGTACTCTCACCATGTACTCAAATTTAGCTAGTTTATTGAGAATATTTTTATTCAAAATAAAATATAGCCTATATTACTCCGGAATAATATAGTTTTTTATTAGTTTTTATCAGTTTAGTAACAAGTATCTCTTTATATACCTATTAGTATAGATTTGACACAAATATAAATATAATTAAGATTTAAGCGTAATAATGTAGCATATCCAATTATATATTTACTTCAAAATAAAGTAGCAAAAAATCTCCATAAAATTTGTTCAAATACTACTTTCTTATAAAAAACCTTAAGTTATTCTGTGCTTCTAACCACATTTTCCAACAATTGACACATTTACTGATGTTATGGCTGTGTGTCGTGTGTCACGTTAGTAATATTATTTTGTTTGTTAAATGTTGTTGCACACACACAAACATATTTGAAGCATGTCTCGTTTGACTTCAGTCTGGTTATTTATATAATAAACATTTATCTATGTTTACTCAGATATTCTGCAATAAGACCATGTCCTGTTAAAGACAATATATACCTACTAGAAAATGTTTCTAGAAAATCATTGGAAAACGCGTTTTGCTATCAAAGTCAGAGATAATAATAATTTAAAGTCTTTGACCATTCCCATCGAAAGGTACAACGCAACTGTACATGCATACCTCACCCTCATAAGCTCACATAAGAAGTTTAACTTCTTTAGTTTTTAATATAATTACGGCGAAATTATTACACATTTTAAGAGAGCACTTTGATGTTTATGTCGTGAAAATTCTCCATGGACAGATCGTCACATTCATACCATAGTTTTATTTACATACTATAATCTACAGAAAAACATTTTAATATGAATTGTCTCATAACCTCACATTATGTGACCTTTCAACATATACTTGTATTTAAAATATGTTTAATCCGAAAATTGATATCTTTATTATTTTCCTTTCTGAATTTACATGAAATATATGAGTTCCTACCGTTTGTACGTCAAATTACAGAAATCATTTTGTGCCTCCATTGTTAGTAGTTTTTAACGTCAGCTTCAAGCTGTTCATCTTTGTCTTACTGTTTTGCGAATCAAAATGCAACACGCTATAAACTTCTCTCCTTGTCAGTTTCATGTAATTTAGGGGACAAACTAACTTCCCCTTAATTTGTTACATTCCCTCGATTTTTTACTTTTTTCAAACAGATACGTCGCCAAAGAAGTTAAGCTTAAAAAATCTTGCAACTCGATTTCACTGTCTTCCAAATGTCCAATTGACATGGAACATTGCAGTCGCATGTGTAATTTTCATGACAGTTGTATATTTTGTCTGTAATAATAATTATATAACAAATTTAAAATGAGAATAAAACACATGGTAGAGTTTACGGTGTTGATGGTGTGAAAACGTGTCTCCAGGAGTTTAAAATTCATAAAAAATACATAATGTTCAAAAATTTGAAAAAATATATACTTTGAAGAAATAAGTAAATATCAACGCATCAAAAAATAGATCAGAAATGTCTTTCTTTTCTATAACGTTTAAAAACGTGAAGCACTCGATGAATTAAATGAAATATAGGTACGAGTGTCCCACGCTTTTTGATGTGTTGATATGACCTTGTATGAGTAATCTTTATTTTAAAAATCGATTTATAAAACCACGACTATTTTACGTGATACTAACAGGCATTAACACCTATCGGAAGATGGGAAAAAATCTCTATACCATAATATCAAAATTTAAGGAGCGGTCATACACTTACACCTCACGGCGTCATACAAGCGGCATAATTTCTATGCATGGGACAGGTATTGTTTACATTGTTTCACTGCTTTAACGAGTATAAAGATGACCAATTTTTTTGATATCTTACTATATAAACGTAAGCAATAAATACAAATTTAAAACATCAGTACCTATTATCCCAGGTTAGTAGAAAACTATAGGTTGGGCGTTAACGTTGTTGAAAGTTTGACTTGGTGAGACGGGAGAGAGGGCGTGGGTAGTAGGTCTTGAGACCTTTTTTCCAACTCTCAAACGCTCATTATAATTGAAAAATCAAGGCAACGGGAACGGTTCCGAATGACGTAAACAATCTATTCAACCAATCACAGACCTTACCACTTTTATAGTCTCTTACATCCGATTACAACCGATAGTACTCTACTAGCCTTGTCTAATATCTACCTTCATCAAAACAAGAACGGTGTTCTTTGAAAATTCACCACAGACTAAATATTTTTGTTTTCATGAGATGGAGTGTAATAACACTTTTGTACGTATTAAATGAATGTAAGCGAGGTATTTAATCACCTGACAGTTCGGTAAACTGCGATATTACAGTGAGATACCGGCTACAAACACGATTTACGTTTACACTAACTGGAACACGTCCCCGCTCCTACAGAAATGATTTCACTCTTCACAGTATGGGTTTACATTATCTACTTGCAGAATATAACAATTAATAAGTGCACCTTTAAAACAAGCCTTTTAAATTTATATTAAGTCACAACTATATAAGTAAATGTATCTGTAATAAGTTTACTGTGGGTCCCGGGATACTCTGAAATAGGGATGTCGAAAAAATATCGATATATAAATATTTTTTATTTGATGTATCGATATTTTTGGGCGACATTTATAAAATTCCGAGTATCGAAACCGATATTTTTGTAGGTACTACCGCGACTGACTATGGCTGTTTAATTATTCCGACAAATCGAAAACTTCACTGAAAAAGAAATATATGTTTTTACATATGTTTTTGGAACACTTTTAAGTGCGTTCTAAAAACAACAACAGTGAATAAAGCACATATCAAACACTTTTCTTTTTCACCGGATTTTTCGATATTTACGGAATAATAAAAAGTCAAAATGTCTATTCATCCAATATTTCATTTCGTTTCTACAACATCCAGAATATTTTTAATTATTTCGATTTACACCTCAATTCATGCTGTACCAACAATTTTCTGTCGAATGTCACCTCTGGCACGCATCCCATAGGTTCACCATCCCTGGCTTTATTAATTGTTCGATTAATCTTTAAAATTATCTGCTCCTAAATGTATTAGACATTTTATTAATAAACAAAAAAAAATCTTATCGTTGTTTTTGATTTCAGATAAATATTTATTGGTTGATTTATTAGAAATAATGTCCGTTAATTGCTATTTGAGATTATATTAAGCTAGCCAATATGTATACTAAATTTCTTCGAGTGCCAATGTTCTCTTTCAAATTGGACCGATATATCGATATTTTTTAAAAAATTTATCGGTACCGATATCGATACTTGAAAAAAATATCGATACGATATATAGCGATACTTTTTGGCACTTCCGACATCCCTACTCTGAAATCGAAAACAACGAAGAAGCCTGTGATTTGGCGAGGAAAGTATCGTCAACTCCACACACTGCATTTTAGTTCAGAAGCTTCCCTCGAAGCGTCTAAAAACACAATAAGGAATCAAATAAGGGAATGATTAAACCAGTGGAAGTGTGTAAGTAATTCAAGAATTACAAGGCGCGACTTTTTACATTATCCACCCCGGCGTTAAAGTATGCAAATCGGTGTATATTTTTAATGACACTTTAAACTTAATAACATAATTTAATAGTTTATAAATATTTTAGAGGAATTAGGATCAATCATTGATCCTAATTCCTCTAAAATATTTATAAACTATTAACATCAAAAGGATCTGATATATACATTATTCAAAACATAATTTAATTTACCTAATATGAGAAAAAAAAATTACAAATAAAAAAATTGCTACTACCTATATGACAACAAATTAAAATTTTTAAACAACGAAAAAAATACTAGAAAAAAAACTTTTAAAGTTAACATTTAAATGAAATGTATTAAAAAGAAAAAAATATTTTTAAGTATTTTACACATCTTTTTTATAATTCGTAGTATACAAGGCATTCAGAACAAATATTCTAAATTAAATTTATTTAATGTCCAATATTTCGGCATACTATGATTGCCTTCCTCAAGAATCTAGAATTTACATAAAATCAAAAGTCTAAAAATTAATGTCATACAATAATTATCCTCAAACTTGTTAACTATTCTGTTAATTATCAATCAAACAATGTTTTTTGCATTATCTCAGAATTTAAAATTAAAATTTTTATTTCAAAACAATCAGTTACTAACTTGTTTTAATATTTTCTTACTTGATATATTAATTAATCGTCCTATTTTTAATATATTTGCATGTGGATCTCCCATCAATTTGTCCTTTTATAATATATATAATATTCTTTAGTAATTCAGACTCATAATTATAAAATCATGGGCTATAAATTCTATAATCATTCATTAGTCACAACCCACGCTTTTTTAAAATCGGTTAAGCCGTTTGGGATGTACGCTGGCAACAAATAAGCGTGATAGATTCACAGACAAAGCAAGTGTATAATATAGGCGTTTCGCTTACGCTATTCGCGTCTAAAAATCAGCACAAAACATACTGGAATCAAATTTCCAGGCGCATGACAAGGCTTTTATTAAAGGGCCATTCCGAAAGATGAGTGAAGAACTACTACAACGAAGTAGGAACAATCTGCGTCTCGTAGCAGGCCTCCTATTAGGGCATTGTGCCCTGAAAAGACACCTTCAAAGAATCGGACTGTTTAATGTGGACTTTAAGTGTAGACAGTGCAATAAGGAGACATATTATGTTCGGTGCGAATGCGAGGCCCTGGATCGCAGAAGACAGAGATAATTTATGGATAATCAAGAATGAATCCAGAAGATTATACCAACCATCCAGTTCACGGACTGTCCAAGCTAGTACAGGGAATGAGGATACTGGATAGTACAATAAGTTTAAGCCCTATAGGGACGGCTCCCAAGGCAAAAATATATAGCTCTAAAATGTCAACTTAAATGCCGAAAATTGGTACTATTTTATTGATGCTTAATATTCTTTTGAATCATCAAAATTATGTACAGAGATAGCATAAATGTTGAGTCTGAAAAGCAAAACCTTTTTTGAATTGGTATATTAATATTTTGAAATTCCAGAAAAAGTTACAAAAATCTCTTGACTATTCCATGACTTCCAGAATCTTAAGTTTCTCTGTTATTTCCAGGTTTTCCAGATTTCTCTAACTACTAGAAACCCTGGTCAAAACGCAATATACACATTCTAAATTGCATTTAAAAACGTCTTATTTTCCAGTGAGCTCTACAGAAACCGCAAGTGATTTTTATGTTATGAAGTGGTTGTATAATAATAACTATAAATATTTGATTTACCCGAGCGCCAGACATAGCAACAATATTTGAACACTTATTTGAACACTTGTTTTAATTAGGAATGGGGGTTATAAATCGATTATTCGAAATAATCGATTATTTTCCTGCCAATCGATTCCGATTATTTCGAAAAACCGATTGTGGGGAAAACCGATTCTTGTATTACCCTAAAATCGGATAATCGGTCCAAGAAAGAATATTTTTCCCGATTTTATAAAGGAAAAAAAGTTTTATTGTTCTTTTAAAACTGTGGGAATAAACAGGCAACTTGCCTATTCTTTCCCATAGTTTTAAAAGAACAATAAAACTTTTTTTCCTCTATAAAATCAGGAAAAATATTCTTTTTGTGATTATTTCGAATAATCGATTTATAATCCCCATTCCTAGTTAAAACAAGTGTTCAAATATTGTTGCTATGTCTGGCGCCGGCATTACATTTATCGGCACTGACAATTTTTTTTTGTAAGAATTTATCGATGTTTTTGGCTCGCGCTACATAAGTACTTTTTTAGTCTTATAATTGTTGTTTCTTTTACTTTGTTGTTTTAAATAAATCTATTGTTTATTTATGAGCTTGTATAACAGAGATAATAAAATTGACTTAAACGTGGTCTCTGCGCTCGTTCAGCTTCAAGAATTGGCAATTTCATAGATCGTTAATATTTATTCGAGTGCTATTATCCCGTTACTGTTATTTACAATATCGTATGTAATTAAATAAAATCTTACTATCAACTAAATTCTTCAAAAAAAGTTCAGAATAATTTTATTGTTACAATAAAAAAGAAACAGGCATGTAACAACCAGCTGTCTATGTTATGTCGCTACAAACATATATTACATCTCATTTGAAATTTTACAAGGTTTTTTTAACTTACTATATTTGTCAGTCAGTCTGTCAGTTTGGGTCAAAACTTGCAAACAAACTTTAGACTAGATCTAATTAAACTAGAACTTCGAAATTTTGCACACGTACATAAGTCTGGTGACAATGCATAAATCCAATATGGATGAAGTCCCAAGATGGCGGTTACCCTTTTCTTCATAGAGTTTGAGGAGTGAAATACGATAAGCTGTGTGACGTCATTATAAATTCAAAATGGCGGGCGCCACATATTCGATCGATTTGAAATTTTGTACACATTCAATTCCTGATGACATACACGATTTAATCGTTTATAGAATTAAATTGCCATTTTATTTTAATAAATTAATGTTTTAATAGTAAAAGTTTTGAAAGACAAAAATTATAAAATAAAATATTAAAAAAAAAGTCTTTTAAAGGCAAACTTTTATGCAATGTACTAAAAAGGAAAAAAGTATTTTGATTAATTTTGAAAAATGTATAATCAGATCCTTTTGATGTTAATAAATTATAAAAATATTTAGAGGAATTAGGATCAAAGAAATAAAAGACAAATTATTATTTCACAACGTTTTTTTATTTTAGATCACCTGATGAAGTATTAATTTAATACGAAACGTTGTGAAATAATAATTTGTCTTTTATTTCTTTGATCCTAATTCCTCTAAATATTTTTATAATTTATTTTGATTAATTTAGCTTCATAATAATAAAAGTGTAGGTTTGACTAATAAACTAGCACAGAGCTTACAACCCGCGCCCTTATAATAATGAATTGAAATTATTAAAAATTATTTTTTTTCCTTTTTAGTATCTACATTTCAATAAAAACATTTCTTTAAAAAGTTTTTTTCTTCTAATATTAAATTTATTTTTGAACAACCGAGAGAAAAAACGTTGAATAATTCCGACAATGAATATATTTCAAACTTTTTTTGAGAGATGTACTCATGATAAATTGCGATTCACTAACACATTCCGTATTTGAATTGGCATTAGAAGGTGCAGGTACACGAGGCAAATTCAGATGCAGACATTTAATCTTAAATCGCTGATACACAAAACATAAATACTGTTTGCTCTGAATAGCACTAACTGCTTAATAGACATGTTCAACAGTAGTCAGATAACTCCGACAATGGAAAAAAAACAAAATTGTATAACTACATATAACTGAAACTGAAACCGGAAAATGGTAAACAAAGATACAAAGTGAGAGTTCAGGCGGAATCATCGTCGTTGTCTGAAAAATTATTCGCATTATATTTTTTTTGCTGAATCGTATTCAGGATGAAGCATTCATAATTAAACGTAGATTGAATTTTTTTTAGTACAATTACGACTTTTTCTTGTAAAATCACTAGTTTTCAAGTTTTTTTTTTTGTTTTGAAAATGTACTGAATATGTCTGATTTCAACTCCTTGAAAGCATCTTTAAAATGATATTTTTATCCGGTACTAGTTTTTACAACTTCTTTCAACTGTGCTGAACAATGCCTGTTAATATTGTTCACTTTTTTAAAGTTGTTTTTTAATTGTTAGATTTCCTACCGGTTTACTGTCTGGTAGCATAGTTTTTCACAATCAGTGCTATAATCTAAATCTATTCCTAAAATATTTCGATACGTACACACCAGGTTTATTAACCGTTTTTATCATTAGTTCAAGTCATTTTACTACGTACTTTTCTACCTTTGAAAACTATGACTTAGGAAATGTAGATTTGTCAATAATTAATATGTATTTTTTTGCAATCATATTATATCAAACTAAAATACCGCGCTCACATAGGGTTGCCAACTCGGTCCGTAGTCTGATCCGGAGATCCGATTCCGGGGGGGGGCGGGGGGCGTTAGAAAAATAGAATCAGTATCACTTTTTGTTGTGTATTTTATGTATTTTAATTATTTTAAATAAACTAACAATTCAATACTATCTTTTAGCACTTTTTTAATCTTTTCTTAGGAGATAAATAGATATGTGATGTTTATATGTAACCAACCTCTGCCAATCTCTGTGCAAAATCTGCCCAAGTGTGGCAAAATCTGGCTCGGTCGGCTCGATTTCGCTCGTGCACAGGCTTAGATACTCAGATTAATACGTCAGTTATCAGTCGGGAGGCGAGGCAAATGGAATAAAACTAAACTGATGAGCTGACAGAATAACATTCAGTGGTTCTGCGGTTGATATCACCGTTTATATTTCGTGATAAAACATTGGAAGGAATCTAAAATATAATAAAATTTCACGGAAAAAAAGAGCCAAAACTCGTTTGGCCTCAGACCCGGAGAAATTTGCCTTTGACCCGGAAACCCGGGGATCATTCTCGAAACCCGGAGTGTTGGCAACCGTACGCTCACGTCAGTTTCTTTCAATATTTTAGAAAAATAAAAAAAATATTTCACACTCAAGTAAAATATAAAATATACAAAGAGACCTCATTATTGAACAGTTGCAAATTAATGTCAGTGCTGAGAGAGTTAGACACGCCTATAATTAGACTGTTTTTATTTTTTACAAACGCATCTTTTCATCTTATATGAATTGTTAAAGGTCGATTTATATAGCTTTCAACAGTGAAAGTTCTCAACTTCAATATAATATATCCCTAGTCTTATTTCATTGTTTTTCAGTTCAATGAGTACATTTGTACCTATTATAAAACTACTCCGAAAATACAAAAAAATCAAAATAAACAAAAAAGCAGTGTTCTCGTCTTATATAAACTGCATTAGACATGCCGATTTCCAGCTCGAGTGCAATTTACCGCATAACACTGGCTTGACGCAAAACTATAATACGTTCAATTAAATTGTCTGACCTGTGATCTAAAATTTAATACATTTAAAATTATCATAGATTATAGGTAAAGGGTGTCCAAAATTAAGTCGGTGCCACTGCAAACTTGTAGCTACGACTCCCAGTAGTATCTATTTTTTTACGTAGATTACAGTGATGAAAACAAAAAAGTGGGTGCGTATACGCGCATTAGGAGTTATACTTCTTTGGAATGATAAAAAACTAATTATTAATTTAATAAAAGGACTGAAGTGAGATATTAAATACGGTTGATAAAATTTAAATTCAATTAAATAATTTTATTAAACTTTTATTCGTATTATGTTGCAAGCCTTTTTCTAACAAGAGATTTAGCCAGTGTAGCTTCATCACGGTAATTTAGATGCATCGTAAAAATTCACTCTCATTATTTTTTTTATAACGCGCTAAAAGACGTATAATTCCAAAAAATAATTGAGTATTGAGTTCTGACCAACAACCAAAAGGTTAAATTTATCAACTTTTTGTAATGACGCTGTATAAAAATTGTTAAATAATTTAATTATGATCATTTTTTAATTCAATGAATTTTTGCTCTAAAAAATCTGGAAACCATGGAATTGCATACTTATGATTTTATATGTTAAATCCCTATTATTAGGTCAGTATCAGGTACACAAAAAAAAATGACTTGCACGTGTAAGGTTAGTACATTAAACGATAAATCAAACGGCCGATCGAACTATCGTATAGTGTTCGATCGGCCGTTTGATATACTATAATTGACTATAATGGCGGTATTATTACCAACACAAAATCGGTCGACCGTTGCCTTTAGCCGGTTGATTTATCATTTATAATAAATATCAATACTCATAACCTTTTTTTTTAAGTTAAATTGATATTAATAAAATCGAGTTTCGCATTTATTTTAGACGTATTAGAATTTTGCATCGAATCAAAGAAATTATCAACTCCTAGATTGACAGGAAATTACAATTATTATACAATATAAAATAAAAAAATAAAGCTATATCGCGTACATAATATAGTAGTATATTATTATAGTCATCTGACACCTGTAAACACTCTTTAAAAAGAATAAAAATAAACGACCCTACTCACCTACTGTTTATATAAACTTGCTATGTACCGGATCTGACGTAATACCTACTAGTAATCAAATTTATCACTTATTTATTTTAAAATGGTAGAAATTTACCTGTAATAGACCGGTATTCTTGTCGGTTAAAGTTAAAAATGTTAAAAGTTTTTCAACTCAAATAGACAATCTATTTAACAATACCTTTAGGTATAACCATTGTTTAAAAAATACGGGAAGTGTGCTGTATGAAGGATAAGATGTTATTTCAGGGCCTTATAATTAGGGTTCCGTACATCCGATGAAAAAACGGAATCCTTATAGGGTCACTCTCTGTCACAGTTTATTTTCTCCGAATCTACTGAACGAAAAATGTTAATCACGGACGTATAGCGTAAATAAACGAATTCCGATTTTGTGTCTCCATTAATCTCAGATATCCCACCATATAATGTGTGTGCGGACAATAACTTTTGAAAGAGTTAATTGATTTTAACGAAATTTGGCTCACGTATTGGAATCTATCACCGCACGAAGCCTAATGCGAGCTTAATTGGGCCAGTTTAAGGGTAGTTTTTCGGGATTCAAAAAATATTTTAGACCCAAAAATACCGAAAAAATTCTCAAAACCGCTTCAAAGTTGAAATTTATTCTTTTAGTAGCAATTAAAAAGTGCCCCTAAAATTTTTATAAAATCATTCCAACAGGAGCGGAAGTACAAATTTTAAACACTAGTTTGCAGATAGTGAGTTATTTACTGTACAGTGTACTTAATTTGGTGTAGATGTTCAGTTGATACTAATATTGCAATTTAGAAAAAAACATAATTTTAAGGGATATATTAATCCAAAAACTAACTTAAGTTCATATAATAAAACCGCACTGGCTGTATTAGCAAATACATTATATTGTCGGCAGGGTTTGGAACTGCGGCCCGAGTTTCTTTAAAGTTAAAAGTGAAAGAAGCATTTATTGATCTGATGTTTAGAATCATCTTATTAACTAGGTACTTTATAATTTAAAAATTATCGAAAATTGTTTTTAAGAACCTATAATTATTCGTCTATTAAAGAGAGTAACTGAAAGACGTATAAATTTTAAGGCAAAATACATACCAAAATAATATAAATATGTAATTATATTACTATTCTCTTAGCTTACGTAATAATATGTCGGCTGAAACATGATTCTGCTGATCGGGAATGCAGAAAAAATCTAAATTGTAGTTTTGAAAAAATCGTGAATTCATTCATTTTAAATATTTGAGGAAGATAAGAATTGATGTTGATCAAAGGGATAACTTTCATTTGCGGGGCAGACTTTAATAAATATTTTTTTAAGTATTAACCTCCCTCAAAAAATGTACTAAAAGCGTCGAATTATAAGTCCCTTTTTTGAAGTCTGTTAATAGAAATGTAATTAAACTAGTTTTATATGCTTTCCGGTTGAAATTAAAAAAAAAACAAGCTAGTGCACGTTATTTGCAAAATTTAATACCATTTTTTTTACGTCGTAAGGTTTGTATCTTTCGGGTTCTCACGAAATGAGAAGTTCAATGGAGGGAAATATGACATACATACTTGATTATATTAGTGAATGTAGGTTATACGAGTATCCAAGTTGTCAACAATAAATCACTAAATCAGGTTTTGTCTACAATCAATAATGTTCTATCTTTGATAATCGTATTTTAATAATAGCCATTTGACCTAATTAATTTTAACTCAGCATCTGATACAAAATTAACATTTGAAGATTAGTTATCTGTTTTACAGTAGCAAATTAAGAATTAATAATAATAAATAAACCAAAATTAAAAGAATCTCGGCCCTTGACTTCAAAAAGGTTGAAGACCCATGGTTTAGTCTAATTAATACTTGAAAAAAATAGTGTGTTTTTACCTGACTAATTTGTGCCTTCTACCTAAAACGCAAGGAAGAAAGGCTCTCAAACCTACACATTTCAAATGGGGAATACTTATATTTTTAATATTATTTTATCTTACGTAGACAAACCGTCGATGGATTTCTGTTTATACCAAAAGTCAATTCGGTCAATTTAATTTTAACAAGCCTATAAACAGATTAAACCAATTCTAAACCTTACTTAATTTTTTTTGTTTATTTATAAAATAGTCAACATTGTTTAATTTTTTTTTGTGTGGAATTTTATTGTATTACATAATTTTACACAACACAAGTACAACTGGTATAATTGTAAAAAAAATCCAGCCAGTTGGGCGACAAGACCATTCTAACTTTAAACATATTCACATTTGACATATTATGATAAATAAAACAAAACTGTTAAGGCGCACAATGACGCGAGCAATGACTAGTAACAAATATTATATATGCAGCTACTCGTGTCAATGGTTATAAAATATGGTTTCACATGTAAAAATTAATCAAAGCATGCTTGTCAGCTACCTAGCCAATCTATTTTTGACAGATATTTTTTTTATTTTCAAAATATATCCGAAACTATGAAGCTCCTTGGAAAAATAAATAGAACTAGCGGTACCTGTGCGAATAATTCGCACTAAAATTCGTTTCTAATTTCTCACACTCTTTATAACTTTCTTCTTTTTGTTGTATTACATTACGAAGCTCAGTGACGGTTCAAGAAAATATTTTTCTAAAACTGTCATATAGAGGCGCAAGTATCGAAAACGTTGAGCTGAAGCGCCGCCATACGAAAAGTATTTTTACGTGAATTTTGATTAAAAATTAAACAAAAAAAATTTACCGACCGTCAATCATGTTACCGTTGTTTCAAAGCTAGAACTGTCAGATGGCAGCATTGCTGCATATACTGAATAAATGTATAATTGTTATAATTAATTATTTTGCAAAAACAAAAGGAATAATAGATTTTTTAGTTGTTGATCTCGGTAGAGCAAACAATTATCTATAAAATGATATAAAATTTATGTGGAGCAATTGTGTGGTTTTTTCGGAAAAGGGAGGCAAACATCTTAACCTTAGCGTATTAATATATATGATAATAAACCGCTATAAAAAGTATACCACCATTATACAAAAAACAACATTATAACATATATCTCTTCTGCACATGCGTCGATTTTCCCCAAACACTAAAGGGTTCTTCATATTTGTATATTAAATATCCTCCCAAAATTTGGTTTCCATTCGCTCATCCGTCTGACCTTATAATAATAATAATTATAATAATAATTTCTTTATTAGGGTTCGGACAAGCCAATGTGGCTATCTAGTACGCCCTCTACTAAAAACGATACATATAGTACATTAATATAAATAATTTAAAACACTTTAAAAATCAGTATACTAGACATATTAAAATTAACAGATTAATAAACAGACGCACAGACCTTTTGTAAAAATATTTTTTTCTTTTTGGATTCAGGGGACCTCAAAACGAAAACATATTGTAAAATTCTGAAAAATTAATTTTGACCTAAATTAGTATCATTCCCTACTAGTGGGTAAAAGTATAATAGCACCAACCGCCGAGATCAAACCTACGACCTTTAATTGTTTGAAGTTCTATATAGCCGATTTTAAATTTTTATAGTATATATTATATAGGTACGGTGTACGTGCATTGCGACACGTTCATTACATTTTCAATCTCAAGAATGAATTTTTCAGCCAGACGCGTTAAGTAGTTCATAAATAATGCGTCACTTTTTCATTGCGCTCTATTTTTTTTTTCTTAATCTACCTAACTATCGCTATGATGTCGCTTTTTCGTTTCATCTCCTTACGAAATAGTCCTCACTATAGAAGATAGTTTTACATTGAAAATAATCAAATGACTTGGAAGCAGAGGCGGATCCATGTTTTTCGGGGCCTAGGGCTTACTGAAGTTCAATGGAGCTCATTTTTGTTAGATTAAAAATCTTTAAATTGGGTTTTAAAATTTATTTTTAGTAGCAACAACATTAGGGTTGAAACTTGGTAATTTGATCAAACAAACAATACTATAAATTGACCAAAAAAATAAATTGTCAAAATTCACCGAAAAATTGTCAAAAATCAACCAAAAAAATATCAAAATTCCCCCAAATAATTCAAAATTCACCTAAAAAATTATTAAAATTCTTCCATAATATTGATATAATCATTAATATTAATGAAAAAGTATTAAAACGTTATGGCAATTATTCAATTTTTGTGGTCCTTTGACACTTGGGGACCCAGACTTTAAGCTCTATTAGTCCCTATGTGGACCCGCCTCTGGTTGGAAGCCTATAAATTCGCGAGATTCGAATCCTCATAAATTGGTCAATAGTTATTATACGGATCCACGCGAATTTTAAGACAATCTACATAGCTTTGCATTTTACAATACATGTGAGAATAGTTCAACGCAACGGTTCGCAGCATAACGAAGTGTTACATTATTATAATCTCCGTTCTGTTACAAACGAAAGTGGTTCCTCAAGGCCGCACCGTTTTTGCTGCTGCAAACATACCTCAGAGACCCCACACAACCTCCCAACTGCAAATTGGACTGCAATATGCATAATGCACTTTAAACATAAACAATAACCCAGCGCAAATGACCTTTCGCTCTCGAATGAAACAATTTCATACAATTTACTAGACAAACGTTTAGTGACATTTATTACACAGTGTTGGCTAACATACAGCGTAACAAATTATAATTCGCAAACGTAGAACATAATTACTGTTAACATCACAACACAGGACTGTATGGTGTAATGGTCACCGTGCTGGTCTTTGGATCAGACGAGTGGATATTTTGTGATGTTTAGATCTAGCTTAATACTTTATATGGTGAAGCCACCCCCCAAGTGATATTTTCTTGTATATGGAACATATGCTTTGTATAATATTGTGGCCATATACACTTGGATAGGTACTTAAAAAATTATCTGTGAACCAACCCTAAAACTTCCCGTTATGTGGTAAGTACGTTACCATAAATTGATACTATTGTGTTTATAATACATTAAAGAAGGTTTAAAAAATACTTAAGGATTTCATTAAAAAACAACATTTTTTTATAAGCTTTTATATTCAAGCAAATTTAAGTTTTTGATTACCGTATATAAACAAGTAGATTAGTAGTTATGCGACAAAAACGTGACAAAATATGTTTTTTCTTTAAATAACTTTGAAACTACTTGACCGAGTGTCTCCAAAATCTAATCATATCTGTCTCAACAAACCCTTTCGAGTGCCGTAAACCTAATCGCAATCCGTTGACTCGCTCTAAAGATTCGTACGACAAAAATTTGTTTAAAAACACACGTTCACACACGCGGAAGTCCATCCAAAAATCGTCAGAATAGTTTCCTAGGACTCCAAAACGTCGAGATCTGATAAAAACTCAATTTTCAGAAATTGAAGCAAGATAATAACTTTTGAAAATTTTCAATAGAGGGAAGTTGAAAAATGTGTCTATTTTGCGGTTAATATAATTCATAAAGCTCCTACAAAAGTCGACTGGACAATTCTACTAAAATTTTATTAGTGACATTAAAAAGGCCGCGCATTAATTCGATATTTTATTTTTTTTTTTGTTAGTATCTCGAATTTGAAGAAACACTACTTGATGAAATTTATACAGATTATAGAGAAATATCAACTATTTGCAGCTGAAATAACTCCTCCTCCCTGGAGGGAAAAATAAAGTTAGTACGCACCTATTATAAAGTATAGTTTGGTTAGTGATTAATGAAAACAAATTTGTCAATAATGTTGAGTCTCTTCCCCTTTCACAAATCTAATATGAATTGTCTCTTAGTTCAGATTTGTGGTACGCCCTAATTGCTCCAGCTTACAAGAATAGTTATCGAAAACATTTCTAATTGTAAAATGAGATTCAATTACTTTTACCACATTTGCTTCATATCTTATTTGCATGTTAAGCGGTAGTAAATATGATTTTAGTAGCACTACTGGTGTTTGAACTTACGACTAAACCAGTAAACAAAATGTTTATTACCTCTAATCTTGCTCTAGACTATAGCACAATCACTTTTGAGATTTATAAACGTTTCGTTGGTTCTTACAATTATGCAAATTGTATTTTTTTTATTACTATTCAAACAGCTGACTATTGATTTTGAAATGTCAGTGTTAATTTAGATGTCACACCTGAGTTACTGTTGCATTCATAAATGTATTTAAAATTAATCAGTATCAATATATTAACATATAGCAGTAACATAAAAATGATTTTTCGGGAAAAAGGACTTTATTTATAAGTAAAACTTAATATTTTATTTTCAGCGACAAAAAAGAAATAAAGTCAATATAGCAGTAACCTTTGTATGTAATGAATTTCTTTTTCATGACAGTTTTTTGGAGTTTTTGGGTACTTTTATGATGCCTAGGCGCAGAAGAATGCGTTTCCAGAATATTTTTAATTTCTATCTGTTTGTACCGGAATCACTTGAAAATGACTGGACTGGTTTTGACGCATCTACATTCTACACTAATAATGGTACAGATTATTTTTTACTCGACTCTAAAAAGGAAATTAACGTAAGGCATTCATACTTATTTCTTTGTGCGTATTTTTTAAATCCCTGTTATTAAATTTACGAAAGAAATTCAAGGCTGTATTACGATATATACCTATTAGTGAGTTAGAAAATATAATCTTTGAAGTGTTTACTGAGCTTTGTAAGTGCTTGAAAATCTAATTATTTTACGAATTTACATAATCATATTTAGTAAACTATTTAAAATCTAGAACAAATAATTTTTATTACAAAATGTGTACACAAATGTTTTAATTCATTTTAATGCATTTAATGAAATGATGAAAGTCGCAGATACAGCATGAGAAAAAATATAAAAATAATTACTGTATAAATTATACAAACGGGAAAGACACACTGTTATAAAATTACTATATAGAGTAAGAAAACAAATGCCAGTCTACTTATACAAGGTGTCGGATGTGTGTCATGTCTGTTAAAATGCTTTAAGACACGTCCATACATTTGAAAATAATCTTCTTTCATTCTTAAGCGCTGTCAGATTTTACATTGATAAAATTATATATGCACCGTATTCTTTTACTTATAAAAACTTTAAAATCGGCAAAAGTTTTTTAAAGTATAGTAACTTATATGACATGTAAGTATCACCCACATAAGCACACGGGAGAAGTGAATCTGTTTTAGAGTTATGAACTCGTTTCAATGGTGTGTTATCCATGTTGCGTTAACGATGTTACTTCCCGCCGTTGAATCATTTCCACCTTAACTCATTTCCACTTTATACAGACTGTTTCAAACAGATACGTCGCGAATTACAGACACAGACCCCGTTACAATTTTATTTATTAATTTTAATAATGGGGTACCTATTTACAATTTGTTTGATTACAAGTATCATAATTTTGTAATAGATCGAAGTTTTTAAAAAGTTGGTTATAGATTCATCATATGCGGTTATTTAAACATATTATAATTATCTTATTAAGTTCATGCAGCGCGTTGAATAATTTGTATTGAAACTACTTTTCAACGATACTCAGTATATATAAGTGTATTCTAATAACATTTCTCACAATTAAACAAATATTACCCACTAAGTAGCACTATTACTGAAATAGTATTTAAAATATTTGAGTAGAAGTTTTCTAATTAAAGTACATAGTATACTATAATAAAAGTTATGTTTACATTATTTTCAAGTACACGGTTCATTAATAAGTACATACTCAATAATTTTTCGTTATTTTTTCAAAAAATAAAAAAATATATACAGTGGTACCTCGACATACGTGTGCCCCAACATACGAGTTTTTCGAGATACGAGCCGGTGAGCGAGTGATTTTTTGCTTTGAGTTACGAGCGAAATTCGAGATACGAGTTCGGTTTAGCAGGAAAAAGTTGCAACAGGTCGTGCATCTGATCTTTTTAATGACACTTGCCTAACTCATTTCCGGAACATTCTGAGAGGGAGGAAGAAACAAACCTCCTTGGACATGTTTTTTTCTAAACGGCCTACAGGTGGAAGCGAGAAAAATGTAGCGAAAAAGGCAAAGACCAGTGAGGATATCTAATTTATTTCTTTACATAACTTTTTTGTTTTGTACAATAAATATTTGTCATTTATAAATACGTTTTTATTATTCAAAACCACGTAACAAAAATAACTGGGGTGACATTTTGGGGGTTGGAACGGATTAATGGTAGTTCAATTGTTTTGTATGGGGAAATTTGCTTCGAGATACGAGTAATTCAAGATATACGAGCAAGGTTGCGGAACGAATTAAACTCGTATGTCGAGGTACCACTGTATTTATACGAATTATGTTGGGGGAAAGCGTAAATAAACTTTTTTTCGAAAGGAGAATTCAGTACTGTCACAAAATCATCTTATTAAAAAAACTTTACGCAGTCGAGCTTTTTGTTTGTTTTTTTTTTTATTTACGTCTTTTTGTGTTATTTGTATTGTATTATTTTTACTTACAAATTTCATTGAATCTATTCGAATATACATATAAATAAATATGTGCATATTTGAAATTGTCTTAAATCGTCTCAATATGAATGGTATCAAACAAGAGCTGGTAAATAGCCGATTATTTGGAGTCGGCTATTTACCAGATTTTATTTGATATCTACTTACATTGATATAATAACAATTCTTTTATACTCTATCTCTCTTTTTTATCCGCAGATGTCATATTTAAGTATTATATCCTATGTCACTCCCACAATTAAGACAAATCTAACGACACCTCATATGTTAAAGTCTATCAAGCCGTTTAGGCTACTGAGCGTGCCAAAGAAATAGACACATACAATACATGCAGACACTCAAAAAACTCCTACTGCAGTCAGGTAAAAATGCAGTCAATAAGCCTGCCTGATATGGAAGCTTCGGCCTACCAATTTTCATTTAATCAATGTAGAGTTAAAACTATCAACATTAAAATAACAAAGATATTAATCAACGACAAAAATTAACGATATTGCTTTCAACAATTCCGTTCAAAATAATTTCACTCACACCTTCAAATATTGATGACAACATATTGTTAATTATGTTATGAATGGATTTTTTTAAATTGATAAATATACGCGCATTAATAGTAAATTTAGTAAAATTACGTACGCATTTAAAAGACAAAAAATTATGCACTCTACAAAAACAATTACATCAGCAACTATTGAAAAAGTCTAGCAAAAAGACAGTAGATCCTTTTTTATCTACATTTTCGAAATTAAAAAGTTTAGTTCCAAAATTATTTCGTTGAGACACAAAAAAAAATTATTCGCTATCTGAACTTTAAATTTGTTACAAATATTTGTCTTTAAATTAAGTGAAGCTCTTGCAGAAAAATCAAATTCTTGTTAGCGTACACAAAGTTATAAAACACGTTTATACATTATTTTTTCATTGTGACTTTAACGATTCATCAAGCAAAAAATTCAAACTCTTGTGTCATTTTATCTCGACTTCGCAAGCAGAGACTCTTAATTTTCTCCTAGCAACCAAAGGGCTCAATGGATTTTAAAAAACGTGGCGTCATTAGATTTGCCTTAATCAGCTGTTTACATGTCGTATGTAAAGATTTTTCTTCATATAAAATAAATCGATATGGACATGGAAAAAACAAAAACTCCCATGTGCAAATATGATTCAAGGTTAGTAGAATACTATACGTTGGGCGTTAACATTGTTGAAAGTGTGCAGACAAGGCGAGACGGGAGAAAGGGCGGGACAGTAGGTCTTGAGACCTTTTTAATCGACTTCAAAAAAAAAGGAGGAGGGTCTCAATTCATCGGAATCTTTTTTTATTTTTTTTTTATTTTTTATGTATGTTTCCCGATTACTCGAAGATGCCTGAACCGATTTAGAAAATTCTTTTTTTGTTTGAAAGGGTATACATCCCAGGTGGTTTTTATTAAAACCGGTTCATCCGTTTTTAAATGACGTCAAAAAAACATATTTTTTAATGTATGCTACCTCATATCTCCAACATTTGTAAAGCGATTATGATGATTCTTTTCTTATTTAATAGGGCACATCTTCAGGGTGATCCCACATAAATTTTACATAAATCGGTTCAGTAGTTTTTAAAAATGTGCGAAATCAAATCCACCACTAAAAAGTAAAAAATAAAAAAACTTAAAAAAAAAAATATTAACTTCACTAAAAAGATGAAAATAATGAAATTTTGAGGTCGGTTCCAATTTAATAAAAGTAGATGCCTATTAATTTTAAGTTTCAGTAATAAAATTGGCATCGACCTCGAAATTTCATTACTATTTTCATCTTTTTAGTGACTTTTTTGAAGGATGTTAATATTTTTTTTTTTAAGTTTTTTTCCCAACTGTCAAGTGTTCAGTATAATTGAAAAATCAAGCCAAGCGTTTCCAACGACGTAAGCAATCGATTCAACCAATCACAGATGAAATCACTTTAAGGACCTCTTGCGCCCAGCCTATAGTACTCTACTGACCTTGAAAATTACTAACTTTTAGTATGATGTATATACTATCATCTCTTTCTATATCTAAGTGCGTAAAGTATATCTATTCATTTATTATATTATCATAGAGATGGTTAATTCGTTGTGGGGTACGGCAATTAGTTTTTAAATGTCATGAGTTAAAACAGACACCCGTCTGACAAGCGAGAAAATTTCTCTCGGCAAAAACTGTTTGGGTGCATATTCAAAGCAATAAAGTCGTATAGCTACAATAAAAGATTATATGTTATTTATGTATATGTTTTAATACAATCATTAAAATGTTTGTTTTTAATGAGAATTCGCAAACTTTTAACGTTTTATTTGTGAAAATTGAACTTTTACTGCGCAGCGCAATATCTATTATAATGTCAAATGCGTTTAAAATGTGCAGAAGCCGTTCTGAAATTACATTGTATTGAATCCGAACGTAGAAAATCTTTAATAATAGAGTAATGTTCACTGTTTGACTGAATGATGTTTGCTCTTACTTTCTTTATCATGAATGCACATTCATTGATATACCATTCTGTGCAAAACATTTATAACCCATTCCATATATTTTTTTAAATGATTATAACACCTTTTAAAAATACGTATATTTATCTGAACAATAATAGAGTAGAATAAATACAAGAAACTTTAAAATATTGAACTCTTTCAAAAAAAGCCAATAAAAAGCATAAAATAATAAAGTTTTGAGATCGGCGCCAATTTAATTACTATATAACTTTTTATGTAGTTATGCACTTTTAGTAAATCGATGTCAATCTGAAAGCTTTGTTATTTTACACTTTTTAATGGCCTTTTTTATGTTTTTTCCTTGATAGTTGTTTTCATTAATCCATTATATTTTTATAACCAGAGAAAACAATTCATTGAGTTATACATAAACACAAATAATATAAATGGGACACAGTATAATTATTATTATTGGGAGTAATAAAATACTTTCCTTTTTTATACTAAAAATAATAATAATAACAATGAAAAAATGTACTTGAAAACAAAATATTATAAAAATGATTGCAGTGTTGATAATTTAAATGTGAAAATAATGAGGTGTTGGTGGCGTCGGATAATACGATGATTGGCCAAAATTACAGAAATATTACATCATAATACCTATATTCGTTTGGTATCACGCTAAGTTACTATTAAGCTGACTACACAAAGGTAACATTATATTCATATAGTAAATAGTAACTTCTATCAATGTTTAACTGTAAAATTGAAAAAAACCCGGGTCGCAGTGCCAAAACCCTGCCGACAATATAGTGTATTTGCTTGTGTAGGGCCGTGTGGTTTTATACTTTTATTATGTGAAATTAAGTTTGTTTTTGGGCAAAAAAAAATTTTAACCCCTTAATACACCCCCTAAAATAACATTTTTTTCTTAATTGTAATATTATTATCAATCTAACGTCTACACCGAATTAAATACACCCTTCAATAAATAAGTCACTATCTGCAAACTAGTGTTTTCATAAAATTTGTAAATCCGGTCCTGTCGAGGCGATTTTATTAAAATTATGGGGACACTTTTTAATCACTACCAGAGGGTTAAATTTCAATTTTGAAACGATTCGGAGAATTTTTTCGGTATTTTGGGGCCCAAAAACAGTTTTCAACCCCTAAAAACTACCCTTAAAATAGCCCGATTAGGCCCATTTTAAATAGGCTTCTTGCGGTGATGGATTTCAACACGTGGCCCAAATTTCGTTGAAATCAATTAACTCTTTCGAAAGTTATCGCGCGTACACACACACATATATATATATATATATATATATATATATATATATATATATATATACATATATATATAAACATTTTTAAAAATGGTGCCAACGTGTTTAGGAGGTTATGAAACGTCGAGAAATTTTGGTCCGACCCCTAGGTCCCGCCATCCGACCGACGCCAATAGTGTATGCTGCCTTATGGCAAATACACTAAAAATAGTAATTTTATTCACGACTAGTCGCTACTCGCGGCCATCACGCAATTGAGATGAAACAATGTTTCATAGCCCGCTCGGCAACGACAACACAATGCCTTGCGATAGCGACAACAGTCAAAAATTTTTGCAGGCGGGCGCACAACCGTTTATCAAAAGTTTCATTGTAATCGGATGAATGGTATAGGAACGCATAGGAGACGAACAGACAAACAAACATTCTTTTTTATATAAGAATATACAATATATCTATTGCTTTATTAAGAGATCCTCAAATTTGACGATACAATTCAATAATCGCAATTTTATGTAAGTAACATACACATTACAAAGCTTAAACTTGCATATTCCGTGATTGAAATCTGTATTTAGAGAATTTTATCATACTCCATACATGCTTTTATAGAATGTATTTTAGTAAAACATTTACCATATGTATTAAAGACAACGCATATTTCAAGAAGTATTGGGTAAGTTTTGATCTGCGTTTGTTCTATTATAACAAACATGAAAGCAAATGTTTCATCATAAGTTATGTATAAATAAGTCAACGTGCGTCCGGCTTTAGTATTATAACCATGATGTGGCAACGTACGTCCTTGGAAGGACGCCAAGCCGTCGATTGGAGTCGCCCACCACTAATACTGATCAATTGGCCATAATTACTAGATGCGCACCAACAAACTGATCCGTTCTGATAGCGACAACGGTTTGTGTGATTTGGTTTCCATTAGCATTTCTTTAAAACAACAACAAAGTTTTTAAAACCTCGATTTCAATAACTAATTTACATAGAAATGTTAAATATTATTCGCTTCGGGGAACAATAAAAATCGCGTTTATATATCTAATGTCAAACATAATTTCATCTATATGCACAGCTGTCTCGGTTTTTTAATTTTCCACAGCTCTTAATGATGCCCAATTTATTATAAATTTAAAAAAAAGTTTAATTTTTCAGAAACGAATACGATTGAATACTTTACTATTAATAATAATAATAATAATAATAATAATAATAATGCGTTTAACGTCCGTTTCTCGACTTTATGTCATAACAGACGCCATTCGCACCATTACTATTTTTCATTTTACCACTTCCCGTTTTTTCTACATTTCTTAAACTTCAACTTATATAATAGCAATGGGCGAATGAAGGAATTACAGGAAATTAGGATAAGGTAGGTAATTTTTGAACTAGGAGTTTGATAGGTAATCGGCCATGGCCTCAAATAAGGAACCACCTCGATATTTATCTGGAATTAATTGAGGGAAACCATGGAAAACCTCAATCAAGATGGCCGGTACAGGAATTACCGTTTCTCGGCGAAAGGCAGTAGGAAAAAGTCCCAGCCACATCTGCCCCCGCCGGGAATCGAACCCGGACCTCCCGAATGCGAGTCTAGTGCTGTACCACTACTCTACCCAGCTCGGTTGAATACTTTACTATTGGTTTCATTAGTTCAAACAGACTTTTAAATTGGTAGAAGATTCTTATATCTACAAGACAAAATAGCAAAATAAACGGTCTGAAAAGAAAACGTCCTCATAATATTTCTTACGGGTGCTTTCTACCTAATAATACATTTTATACAGATTGTTCAAATTACAATTGACAGCACTTGGACGAATTCGGAGTGGTTAGATTATGAAACACTCTAAGCCAGAATGTTTATTAATATATGTTAGGCTCAAAGAACGAAAACGCTCATTGAGCGAAAAAAACAGCTCAAAACGCGTTGTGGTTTCTGTAAAACAGTGATTCCCAACCAGTGGTTCGCGAGCCCCTGGGGGTTCGCAGTGTTTGCAGAGGGGGTTCGCGAAAATAATATTGTAATGGCGGATCTCTAGAAGCAATTTTTAAAGATCAATCTTTAATTGACTTCACAAAATGAATATCCTGTTCTGTCAAAAAAAGCCATTGGAGTTCTATTACCATTTTGCACAACATTTCTATGCGAGAAAGGATTTTCAACATATACTTATCTGAAAGATAAATACAGAAACAGGTTAGATGCAGAACCTGATCTAAGACTGAAATTGTCAGATATTGAGCCTAACTTTGAATTGCTTTGTTCTATCAAACAGCCACAAATATCCCATTAAGAGTTTTCCAAATGTAAAACATAAGAACCAGTTTGTTAAATTAGTCTTAATTCTTTTTAAATTAAATTTTAATTATTTTTTATTATTTTTCAATATTCCAAAAATAATCAAAGTGGCGTCTGACAACACTGATCGAATTATTCTGCATATGAAAAATATATATTCTATAAAATATTATTGCTTTTTTTTACCTGTCATTAACGACTACATAGGGGGTTCGTCAAATTTTTTCGGACCTTTCTTTTGGTTCGCGAGGAA
The DNA here is from genome assembly GCA_034508555.1 of Venustoraphidia nigricollis. NCBI lineage: Eukaryota > Metazoa > Arthropoda > Insecta > Raphidioptera > Raphidiidae > Venustoraphidia > Venustoraphidia nigricollis. The sequence continues at coordinate 2,561,808 of JAVRKA010000062.1, forward strand.
ATATAGGTTGGGAAACACTGCTGTAAAACATCAAACTACAATCCGCTCTGAACTGTTTTTTTTCGCTCATTGAGCGTTTTCGTTCTTTGAGCTTACCATGCATAATCAAAATTTCTTTGAAATCCATTCAGCCGTTTAAGCGTTTCATTATTATTTAGTAACATATTATACAGGAGCTTCCGTTCTATACGTGTATTGAAATCAACGTAATGTCGGCTAATACATAAAAAGGAAAAGTTTGTCGGGAATAATATCGGAAACTACTGGATCGGTTCCAATTTGTTTTCGCTGTTCGATAGGTGGTACTTTGCTCTAGGACACATTAGGTTATAATAATTTCGCCCGGGTATACATAGGCTATAATAACTGGTCACCCCGTCTTCGTCTGGGTGAAAATCGGATTGAATTCGCTGGTGTCTCCTTCTGCATACACAAGCGGAAATACGCAACCCGGTCCAGCTTCGCTCGGGTTTGTAAAAAGATTGACGTATCATTCTGTCGTGAAATTCTTTGTAGACTAAATTATGTCCAACGAACCATATTCAACGGTTTAGGCAAGAAAATCTGTATTTCTGGCCTTTTTTGATGACACACTTCAATAAATTGTCACTGCTAATATATACTAAAACCCGGCCAGATAGCGTTGCCTAAAAAATTAAAAATATGAATCAAAATCTGAGCAGTGGTTCCTAAATCCTAAGTAACGTACAGACAGATATATGTTGCGTTGTATAATATTTATAGATAATGAAAATACTCCATGGTCTATTTAAATCAAATGTAATTAATTCAGTCATATGCGATTTGCATGTCAATAACATATTCACTTTCATCTCGTTTTTCTAAAAAAAAAATTTTAACAGAACGGAACCCTTTCTATACGTGCAGTTTAGGTTATAAATATGTAACAGTTAAGCGATATCGGTAATTTAATACACGCAAACGCAACTGTTACTGTATTTATATTATGCTCTAATTTTATAATATTTAAAACTATTAGCAAACTGGCCACAGCGAAACCATAAATAAAAATAAACAAATAAATATCGTGTATTAAATCATTCAAACTATTACATCGATTTATTTAAAGACCATATGTTAATTTTAAATGGCGTGTAAATATGTATGCAAATTAAACATTTGAACAGGTGTGTACAACATACCTACTGTAAATAAAAATATGAGCATGTACTAACTAATTTGGCAAAATCTCTGATACATCTCCATTCAAAAAGATTTTCACTTTTTAAGAGTAATTTTGTAGACGCTTTTTATTGAAATTTTATTTGTCCTTCTGTCTGCGTATCACACTTATTTTAAGTATTGTAGCGTATTTTAAAATATTCATATTTATTTTCTGATATTTATTTGTTATTACCAAAATAATGTCTTTTCTTCTTAATTCATAGAAATATCAATAGTTGTATTAAAACAAAACATTTTTTTTAAACTGATTATACAACGTCTAAGTTAAAATGTTCACGTTACGTAATGTTTTGTTTTTAGTTTTTGCAAAATTTTTGTACAAAAATTGAAACGAAATTAATTCATTCAGTATTCGGACGGCTTGGTGTTTCCTTTCCTATAGTTTCCCTTTTTTTAATTATTTGTATTCGTTTAGATCATTTTTTTTAGATAAATTAAAATGTAATAAAATATCATTTTGCTTTTCTTGTGGGAATTTTTTACTGTGAACTATTTTTGTGATTTATTCTAATTATTGCCAAATTATATTTTCATATCGGTATACCGTTAAATATATTCATTTTTATTTTAAACTGTATGTTTGTTTTTTTTTGCATATAATTGATCGTATCCTTTTTATTTAGTTACGTTAAGTAAAATAACAATCAATAATGGGCCCAGCGAACTAATTTACCTTTTTTTATCTTACTTAACGTTTCAGTATGATGTAGTATAACAAACGAATATATTATTTACAAAAAAAATGAAGATAAGTAAGTCATGGTTTCGTTACGGTCACAAGAACGTAGGGTTCTTAAATAGCTATTAGTAGCTTGCTATAATATATTATATTATGAAACACCCATTGTTTACATTACAATGCGATATTAAAAAAAAAAATTGAATAATGTCACTGTCGGAACTCATAACTCGAATCTTTTACTATCGGGTCGCCTGAATTATCATTTGTTCTACAGTGACTCATCTAAACAATCAACATTTCTCGTAATAAAACACATTTGCAACAGTAATCCACATACTCCGACAGCTAATTTTTACATTAGACATAATTTATGAACCCATCACTCAATCGAAAGCCAAGTCTATAACAGTGAATCAAAGGTGAAACTTCAAGAATTAATGTTATCTATCACAATAAATACATCCATGTAAAAGAAAGTTTAATTTTTTTTAAATTGAAACTTCTTAAGTATCTGCTTGACACTTTCTGTAACATTAAAGGGGAAATGATTCAACGGCGAGGAAATATAAGAGAAACATTGGTAACGCAAAATAAATAACGCAGCAATGAAACGAGTTCATAACTCTAAAAAGTTTCACTTCCCCCGTGTGCTTATGTGCGTGAGGGTCACCCGTTTTTTTTCAATTTGATTAAAAATATCTACCGCAGAAAAACATGAGTCAACTAGAAATTACATACTAAAAGAAGAGCTAAAAAATGCTTGTAAGAAAAAAGGCAACATTCTATATTACCTACAACGGAAAAGTACAAAATATTGAAAAGTAGGTAGTACGCATTAGTAATTCTAATCACAGGAGGTCAGAAACTACAAAACTACAATTTATGTGTACGTACAGAGAAGCGGCGATGGTGGTCAAAAAATGAGCAGCTTAATTTATTGATTTGTACAAACAGAACATTTTCAGAAGAAACGTTAGACACATCTGTAATTCGTGATCAAAAAAAAAAAAAAAAACAAAACGTGTATTACTATTCAATCGAATGTGTAACAGACAAGAATCCATTACAGCAGGCAGCAAGCGCGCGGTTTTGCAGCAGTTATCGAGAGTGCAAAACTTTCCGTATGGCCTAAAATCCTACATAAACAGATCAACAAGCCGGCATTTGCAAATGTATATATGTGGTCACAAGGCAACGAAGTTTATGTCAGATTTTCGATAAAATAATATTAATTACAACACAATACAGCGCGTTGATCACAATAGCTATCGCTGAATCACGAATTTTGCGAACGAACTAACGAAAATTACTTTCCGATATTCACAAACGGTAACAGTTGTCTCGAACGGCATACTATTTGAAATATTATTCCTAACCGATAGTGGTATATCGTTTAACAGTTCATGCATTTAACCAAATAGATCACTTAATCTTGCGGATTTTGTTTAACATTTTATTTTTATAAGCAAACAAAACAAAATAAATTAATTAGGTAACGTTTGTCAGAATTAGGCATCATTCTTTTTCTACTGTTAGTGATGTGATCGAACTCAACGCGCGAGAGAATATGAGTTTTTTTCAAACAGAAATTAGATGCAATAGTCACCAACTAATTTGAAAGTGATTTTATAAAAACAATTTTAAAGTGGATTCGTTTGGCCAGTCATTCGAACCACTTATTAACCTGCACTACGATATTGTTATTAATCATTGCCGGCAACTGCCTTAGGTTAGTTACTGTATTTATTGTTGCGTGGGTGTTAAGACAGTTTGATTCGTGTTAAAAATACAATGGCATTTCATTTCTTAATGAGATTTTCTATTGCAGGTCTTTAATATAAACATAAATAAATGGCTTAATAAAATTGTAGTAACGGGATCTCTATTTGTACAGTTTCATTTTCTTTACACATTTTTGTTAAATAATTAGATAAAGAAAGTTTTTACAGAATTTTAAAATGAGTTTTGAACAATTTCTATGAAAGATTTGGCCACAGTTAGAGCCGGTATTTCTTGCACAGTACTAAGGTATGCCGAAAAAATATCGATATATCGATATTTTTTATTTGATATATCGACATTTTTGGGCGATATTTAATATTTCGATCGATGTATCGATATAAAATTCCAAGTATCGAAAACCGATATTTTTTTCCAGTAGTATGTACTACCGCGACTGACTAAGGACGTTTAATTATTCCGAAAAATCGAAAACTCCATTGAAAAAGAAACATGTGTTTTTACATGTGTTTTTGGAACATACTTTTAAGTGCGTTCCAAAAACAACAACAGTGAATAAAGCACATGTAAAACACGTTTCTTTTTCAGCGGATTTTTCGATATTTTCGGAATAATAAACAGTTAAAATAGCTATTCTTGCAATATTTCATTTAATTTCTACAACATCTAGAATATTTTTAATTATTTCGATTTACACCTCAATTCATGCTGTAGGTACCAACAATTTTCTGTCGAATGCCATTTCTGGCACGCATGCCATATGTTCGCCATCCCTGGCTTTATTAATTGTTCGATTAATCTCTAAAACTATCTGCTCTTAAATGTATTAGACGTTTGATTAATAAACAAAAAAAAATATTATCGCCGTTTTTTATTTCAGATAATTATTTATTACTTGATTTATTATAAATAATGTCCGTTAACTGTTATTTAAGATTATATTAAGCTAGCCAATATGTATAGGTACTAAATTTCTCTACTAAAGTTCTCTTTAAAATTGTACCGATATACCGATATTTAAAAAAAAAATATAGCGGTAGCGATATCGATACTTGAAAAAAATATCGATACGATATATATCGATACTTTTTGGCACTTCCGACATCCCTAACAGTACCTATTAATGACACACGTTACATCAAGTTCAAATTAATTATAAGCTCAGCAAGGCTGCTCTGTGACGGACGTGTAAGGGGTGCGACGCTAACGGGTGCCAACACGAAAAGACGCCGAAAAAGAATAACGAATATAATAAAAATTGAATGTGAAAATTAAATTAAAATTTCATACACCTAATTTTTATATGTGGAGAAAAGTAATTTATTGAACATATATTTATGAAAGTAGATGCGTATAAGTACTTATGTTCATAAGTTTGAAGTTATACTTCTTTAACATGTTTAGAAATTCATTTTTAATTTGCTTGTAAGTATTTTTATCCCTATTGAAATAAAACATTATCTATTTTACATTTTTGATCGCTGCGCTATCAGTCGGATTTTTGGTAAACGTGTTTAAAATCACATGTCGAACGCGTATGGTTTAACGAGCAACTTCATCATGTTAATTTTGATGTTACAATCGACAACTTCGTCCTATTTATAATTTTGATCTTACAACGTAAAAATACACTCTCATCACTTTTTCATAACGCGCCAAAAGAAGTATAACTTCAGCATGAACTGGCAGATAAAATATTATTTTAACATTTTTGAAACGAAGTTTCAATTATGCGTAATATTTTACACCAACAAACATACTAATTTAAAGAAACTTATAAAATGTTAGCATAAAATAATACAAATAAAAAAATTACTATTCTCGTGTTCACCAGTTCACAAGAGTTCATGAGAACGAGTACAAACTGATAATTTCAGCTTATTTCAGTACACTTCGATTATGTAAAAGATAGAGTATCTAAATTTTTCAAACACAATAAAAAAAAATCAAAATTACCAGTTGGAAATTGGTATCAAATTCTTTCACACAGAACACCGGATATGTTAATTTATCAAATGCATCTGAACTAGCGTAAGTCTGCAATCACAATTCCTTAGATTAGCTTCAAGCGTCGTCACGAAAAAACAAACGTTATATAATTAAAAAAAAGTTTTAATAACGCTGCCGCAAAATGCCTTAACACCCACTGGCATTGCATTAAAAGTAACTGTCAGTAAATTAAGCAAGTTATTTAAGGCGCTATATAAATGAAATTTTTCGTTTTTCATAAATAACTTGAACAAATGATTGAATATTTGTCTGAAATTTTGCACATATACGCTTCATGATACGACAAGTTGCGCTACAAAGCCAGATTTTTGAAATTAAAAAAAAAAATAAAAAATATCATTATTTACTTTTTTTTTTACTTTTTTGAGCTTGTAGCGCACATTCTAAAACAAAAATAGACGACTTCTTTCATTAACATTGTGGCGTCAATTGAAAAGGTGGTTTTTTATTTATGAAAAACGAATTAAAAATAATTTCATATTATTACAATCGTCCGGTGCTGCCTCAAATGGCAATTTGAGTTAATAACGTAGCTAGATGGCGAACATTTAAATTAGGGAGATTAGAATTTTAGAAGGAGATAACGTAATGTAACCTCCTAGTTTGACCTTATTTTGCTGTTTTTTAGCAAATATGTGTTTTCAGAATTTATTTTCATTCATTGTGATTTGTAGTTATAGTAACTAATAATAATACGAGTGTTAAATAATATATAGTATGTTATGAAGACAGCAGAATAATAGAATTCCAATTCTGTAGTGTAATAGTGTTTTTGCCGTTTATGCAACATAAGTGAATTCAAAATGAAAATAAGCAAGAGAACATATTATGGTCGTAAAAAGAGCGCAAAGCAGAGAGTCAAGTTGTAAGTAGAATATGTGATTAATTTTTCTTTCTAATAACAATTTATATATCATTCAAGTTGTTTTGTCAGTATATTCAATAAAATTAGACAAAATCCATGTTATAAAAAGTCCGGGTCGTGTATTAGGACTCAACAAGTCCGATCATTATATATATAATTATTTTTTTTTCAATAATGGAAATAAGTAAGTACTAAATTCATTTTTTCATTTTATTAAATAGATAATAATTTTTTTTATAAAGAAAATATTTTTAACGTAAATAAAGTATTTTTGTGGCGTAATCATGGAAACGAACTTTTAAGCCTCCTGTAAAATACGCTTTTTGCGTTTCTTTTATAAAAAATTTACCTTATTTTGATAAAATTTCTTTCAGACTATATTTACGTCGTTACGCTTCGATTCGAACCCTAACGAAGTCATCATTTTTTTCGAGAAACAAAAACAACTTGTTACAATAATTTTTATTTATTTTAGCGTAAGACAAAGTAGATCAATGTTTTCGCCTGGTACTTCCTCTGAAATTTTGCCTAATGTCGATATGGGTAATGAGGGTCAAAGGTTATCTGATACACTAGTCCCTGAAGATTTGACAAATAGAAACGAGCTTGTTGAATACATAGATGATACAAATAGCTTAGACATGCTTGATATATCTTCCACTTCAGAAAAAAATGATCTTACAAACAGTTCATATACCGATAGGGACCCATTTAGAACTGACATGGAGGATTCATATTATGAATTGGGAGACCAATTACCTACTGGAAGAAGGGTGATCAATATCCACTATTTTTTTAAACAAATCTTTGAAATGAAATTACATCAGCCGTTTTCTTGTGGTCTACAGGACATGTATGTAATATCTGAAAAGAGAAGTGGATTAAAAAGTATATTTACATTGCAATGTAAAATGTGTAATTTAAAAGATACACTTAGTACCGACGACGATGATCCATCTGCCAACATAACAGTGAATGATGCAGCCGTTCTTGGTTGTATAACTACGGGTATAGGCCATACCCAGTTAGTTGAACAACATGCTGCACTTAATTAGCCAAGTTTATCAGTCTATCATTATACAGCTAGTCACAATAAAATGGCTAATGTTATTCGTAATACTGCATGGCAGTCGATGGAAGAAGCGGGCAAAGAAGAAGCTCGATTGTCTAAAGAAGTTGGGGACATTACAGACGACGGCATTCCGATGATTACAGTTATAGCTGATGGGGCATGGTGTAAACGATCGTACAAAACAAATTATAACGCGCTATCGGGCGTGGGGTGCATAATAGGTCAAAGAACCGGGAAAATGCTGTTTTTGGGGTTCAAAAATAAATATTGCACCAATTGTACAAGAGCTGATTCTCTTGGGTTGATAGCCGATCAACATATTTGCTACAAGAATTGGAATGGAACCTCAACAGCTATGGAAGCCAGTATTATAGTCGAAGGATTCCGTTCTTCTATATTACATCATGGTCTTGTTTATAAAAAATTAGTCGGTGACGGGGATAGCAGTGTCATGAAAAAATTGAAACTGGCAAAACCGTACGGTAATAATTTAGTTGAAAAAATAGAATGCCGTAACCACCTGTTACGAAATTATTGCAACAAATTAAAAGAACTAACTAAAAAGAGGAACAGTTCCAAAAATCTAGCAGTTCCACCTATTTTGCGTAAATGTTTGGAATCAAATATTACTCGATTGCGGATTGCGGTGTCTAAGGCAATTGCGTTTCGAAAAAAATGTTCTGCAAGTTTGGAAACCAAAATTAACAGTCTTAAAAACGACTTGATCAATTCACCAAGTCATGTATTTGGAGAGCATTTGAAATGTAATAACTTAGGTTATTTCTGTTCTAAGACTGTACCTGATGATGACAACAAGGTTGAAGGTTCGTAATATGTACTTAGTTTACATACACTTATGCTAATTTCTAAACCGAAATAACTGGGTGTTTTATACTTTATTTTATACTTTTTTGATTGCAGATTTAAAATTTTGCGGGTTATATGAAGATATAATGTGCTGCGTATACCGCTTAGTTCAGCACGCATCAAGTTTGTTGATGGACATGGACAACAATGCCGCTGAATTGTACAATTAAATTTTGTATAAATTCGTTGGTGGAAAGCGAATAAATTTTTCACTAAAAGGAGCATATCAAACAAGGTGCGAAGCAGCAGCGTTTTCATATAATTGTTCTTCAGACCTGTATTCTAAGATAAATAAATCTGTAACGCAAAGAAGTCCAGGAATGTACACCAAATTTGTCATCGCGTCAAAAACCAAACAGAAAAATTACAGCGCTAGGCTACGATTGAATTTTAATGCAGTAAGCAGAAAACCTCATGTGAAAAACCTGGGAAACAATGCAGATCAGGATTATGGATCTACAGAAGACATGCCTGAAAATGTGTGTTTGCAAAAGCAAAAGGAGTTTCTCAAGTCACTAGAAATTGACGAAACGCAGAGATCGGAACTTGAAATAATAACAAGAGGACAAAATTCCAACCCTTTATGGAAACAAGAAAGAGCTATTCGGATTACAGCTTCAGTGTTTGGCAAAATTTGTAAGCTCCAGAAGAAAACATCGTGTGTAAAAACGGTGGAATTATTGCTTAATAAAGACTTTTTTGGAAATGCTGCTACGCGATATGGCAACGAACATGAACCAATAGCTCTCGCAAAATTTTCGCATATTTCAGGCTTAGAAGTTCAAGGTTGCGGTCTCTTCATACACAGAGATTACCCATTTTTAGGAGCTAGTCCAGATGGCCTAGTTGGCGAATATGGCATTCTTGAAATAAAATGTCCGTGGTCTGCTTCAAAGTTAACCATTCAAGAGGCAATTGAGCAAAAAAAAATAAAGTTTTTAAATCTAAATGCTGACGGGGACATTAATTTAAAACCGGAAGATCTTTACATGTATCAAGTGCAGGGACAAATGGAAGTTTGCAATAAAGAGTATTGTTACTTTGTTGTCTGGACCCCCCTTGATACCAAAATACTGAAGGTATAATATCTTAGATATTACAATACAATTTAGATACCCTTCCTAATTCTAACTGTGTTTGAAAATTATGTATATATTATTGTTTTTGTTTTTTTTTTCCAGATCAATCGCGATAATTCCTTTTGGGAAGCAAAAATGAAGGACAAGCTAATACATTTTTACAAATTATGTATACTCCCAGAAATTATAGACCCTAGACTGCCTCGAAATTTGCCAATAAGAAATCCAGATAGACCTGCCTAATTTTAATTCTTTGCTATTTACATTTCTGAACGTTCGAGATCATTAGCGGAATATTTTCATATGCATGGAACACGAATTTACGAGCAATAAAAATTGTGAATAAAAAGCCTATATCACTCGGGGATAGTATAGCTTTCTATTAGTGAGATAATTTTTAGAATCAGTTCAGTAGTTCTAGAAATAATAATTTATGATTTATCCCCCCCGTGAGAATCAAAATAAAATATAGCCTATATCACTCAGGGATAGTCTAGCTTTCAATTATTGAAAGAATTTTTAGAATCGATTTAGAGGTTCCAGGGATAAGAATTTATGCTTTATTACCACCACTCCCCCGCGAGAAATTCTCCCCCTGCGAAGCGAAGTTGCCTCTCGTTTTATAATATTAGTATAGATTTTCAATAGTGAGAAGTTAAAAATTAAATACTTACCTAAAAACCGTACAGTAAATTAATATAAGATAAATAAAATATATATAATTATAAAATAATACTTTGTAAACTGTACGATGATGTCAATTTATAAGATTTATAAAATATAGAAAACTGATAATTAATGATTTATTTTTCTTTTATAAAATACAAAATATTTATTATTATTATTATTAAACAGTCTGATACTAAACTGTTTTCCTGAATTCTAACATCTAGCATTATTCTTTACAAAAATCAAAAACCAACCCGTCTAAAACCATAAAATATGGCCAATAAACAATAATTATGTTATTTTCAATAGAAAATATATTTTACATATGTGCATATAAAGCAACTATTTTTATGAACACGATGTCATGTGAATATAATTTTAATATTATAACTCTTCAGCTCTAGCTAGTAAGTAGGTGTAGAAATTTGAACCATGGAACATTTTATAAGCTCTATGGTGTCAACGATGTAAACAGCGCCAATGCAGGCCAGTGTTGCATTTGCTTAACTATGAATATTGTCATCTCTATTCCTATTGGCGGACCGAATTCTCACTGATTTTACCGTCCCTGCACCCCTTTACCTCAGCGAAAACTCAAAAGATTGTAACATAGCGCCTTAAAGAAATTTAACTTGAAATGTGATTATCATTCATATTAAATAGCGCGCCCACATTTTTTATAAGTATTAAATAGGGTTCGCAACTTTTTCAATATTCGCGTTCGGTTTCGCAACATTTATTTGTCTGGTTGTTCATATTAGCCGGATGCCAAAACTATTTTTAATCGACTTATTATGCGACACGATTAAAATTTGTGTCCGGCACATTTAAAAGGGTGGTTTGTCACCGCCTGCTCGCCGGTATTCTTATGTTTCTGTTCACACTTGCCGGACAGACATTACGCACCTATGTTATGTTTCTTATATTATAATATGCTATAGTTACAAGGAATCTCGCACGCAGAATGGTTGTTTTTTGAATATGAATTAAAAATTGTGGACGTATTATGGAATACGTCATAGATATTCTAAAATAATCAACGAACTTAACTACGTCACTTCTCGATTCACCCAACCCTTCGAGAGTTTCTATAAAAAGCTCTCCACCTAAAAATTGGGTGCACATTTTTTTCACTTTTTTAATTCTTTTAGCATTCCTACTTCACAACTGGAGAATGGTACTAATTTAAGTCAAAATTCACTTTTTAAAATTTTATAATAATTTTTTGTTTTCGGATCTCGCGAATCAAACAAACATATTTTTGGAAAAAGTCTGTGCGCCTGTTTGTTTGTCTGTGAACATGATACAGGTTAAATCTAAACTTTTTGGGTTCGATAATATTTTGAAAATAAAAAAAATCAGCTATTCTTTTGTTTAGAAGATTTGTCAAAAAGAAATTAGGTAGCTGACAAGCATGCTTTTATTAATTTTTACATGTGAAACCAAATTTTGGTACCCATGGAAATGTAGTAAATATCATATTTGTTACTAGCAGTTACCCGCGTCACCGCACGCGTTAACAGAAATTTTATTTTATTTATTATAAAATGTTAACTGTGAATATTTTAAAAGTTGGAATGGTCCTCTCGCCCAAATGGCTGAATTTTTTTTTTGTTTTTATTTCAAAAGGACCGCTCTCAATAAGAACTTCGTCGTCGTCCATCATGCACGGCCGTCTATTTAAAAAATGAGTTCGCGTCAACGAACGGACCGGAATTTTATTGTGTTGTGAGCAGGAGATTTCCGGCACTCGATAAAAAATCGTTTCCAATAGGGAATAATAATAATAACAATAATACGTTAAATAATAATAATAATAATGTGGATCATATAATATAACCATTATAAATATATCAGTAAATTGTCTGAAAAATCATTATTTAAAATTTGAGATTTTTGTAATTTTACTAATTAGTTAATTAACGATAGTCTATTTAGTATAAATAATTTGAAAAAGAAATTATTCGCATCTGGAAATTGACCTCTTAGTATTCGGCTAGTTTATAACTTGTTACAGCCCTAGTATTAAGTATTAACCATCATGCGTGAAAACTTTGGTTATAACACCCCCACACTGTGTTAACGCCTTTCTATAGTAAGATGTATGCATTGGAAATACCAACTTGATAAAATGCGACGATTATTTCATATCTGAGTCGTTAACACCGGATATTAGAAAGATATTTATGAGGTCACACAAATTGAAATGCAAAATGCTATCTGTCTAACTACACTGCACGAAAGTGTTTGTGCTATTATATGAAATGTGTCTTTATAATATAGTATTAAGGTTTTTTTAGATAGGTACAGTAGAATCCGTTTATTATGACTCCGCCTATATTGACCAACCGCCTATTATGACGTAATTACACAACGAGGTTTGGTTTTCATATAAAATTCTTTGTAACAAAGTCGGATATAATGACTTCGCTTACAGTGACATGTCGCTTATTATGACCCATTTTTAATAAATTTTGTCCGTTTATAGTGACCGATATGATTCTTTACACCTTCAGCAATGTTCGATGATTCCCGACGACGTTCGGCACGTGGCTTGTTTTTGTTTTGAATCTCAGTGAGTAATTGATAGTTGAACGTCACGCATTGTTTTTAGTGATATCCTATGTAAAAAAATGTCATCTCAACGTCGTAAAGCATTTACGATTAAGGAGAAAGGTGAATAATATGCAGATTAGTAAATGGAGAATCAAATTCATCTCTCGTAAAGGAATTGGGCGTGGGTTATTCGACAATCTCAATGATTTTCAAAAACAAGAACCGGATTAAGCGATCGTTCAATTCAAATGTTTTGAAACCGAAGAGGCTTCGAAAATCGCGCAAGAAAATGTTGATAAAGCGTTAATTCAGTGGTTTAAAATCACGAGAAACAAAGGAATACCCGTCAGCCCTATGCTACCTAAAAAAAGGTTTTTTTTTCACAAAAATGCTTTGTATGACGTCCGCTTAGTATGACGTGTTTGTCAATTCCCTTCGATGTCATTATAAACGGATTCCACTGTACTTATTAGAAAGGTCTTCGGGAAGATTAATTTTCTTGAAGTGATACTTCTTTTGGCGCGTTATAAAAAATTATGAAAGTGAATTTTTACTATATAGCATCAAAATTAACAGGATGGACTTGCTCCCAGAAAAAAGCTACCAACAGAGTAGAACGACGATTGACACTAGTGGACGAGCCTTCGCCATATATCGTTGTATAGTTATTATACCGAATTGCTAAAGAAGAAATGTTTGTAGGATGGGTCGCCAGCAAAGATCAAAAATGAATTTTACAGTAGATCAATTCAACGTAATTCACTTTGTCTTGTCGCTACCGGATTAAGAATTAAGTCTGCATGTTTATAATTAGGTATGAACATTTTGTATAAAGTAGTGTTAGATGATATGGCAAGAATTAGTTATGGTTCGAAAATTAGACCGTTCCACGAGAACAATTCAACAACACATTTCATAATACTACAGTAATATTATTTACATTACGCTGTTTACGTCGGCGACCTTATTATAATAATTCTTATAAAATATCTTATGCTGAAGTGATTATTTACTAACTTAAAAATTACATAAAGTTGCATGTTCTTCCGTTTATTTCATCTTATGCAATTTGTAGTTTTCTTGGAGGAAATTACTACTTATGTTCTTGTTTATTTATTTAAATATTATGAAATTTATATTTTCTGGTTTCTTTTTATGTTTAAATAGTATGATAATTTTTCGTTTGCAAAATGATTCAATAGCGCCAATTGGCCAGATGTAAACACAAAAATTGTTTTTGTGTTGTTATACTCAGGGCTGATATGCAAACAGAATATGGGTTCCCAATCGAGGGTAGGCAAAAATATATAAGAACATTTCTTTAAACGTGATAACATCATAACTTGAATACTGGAAATTGACGTATTGTGTTTTAATAAACGTTTCGTTCGAATCGAATAAGTGAGCTTTGCAGTTCATAATGTGCTTTCTCAATTAATATTGTATTCGTTGATTTGTCCATTTTAGTAAAATCTTACATACGATTTTAATAAAAAAAAATATGGGGCACGCGAAATAAACAAAGTCATTAATTAATGAATGAAATAAACTAAACACGCATGTAGCTGATAGCTAATCGTTTAAACACGTAGAATATTAACTACAGTATAAACATTATCTTTTTTGTGTTGAGAAAAATATTCTGGCTGGTCTTTTCCAATTTTTTCACGAGTTTATGAGTAAAATTAATCGGTAGTATTTAAAGAAAATAAAATCACTTACATAATGCTGTAAATCAGATGACTTTGCCTTGAACTTAACATCTCCCTCGGCAACACCAGCTCCGTAATAAATCTCCCACAAGCTCGGCTTTTCGTCATGCGCTCGTTGTAACTTCGCCTGCTCCGCACTTTTACTGTCTATCAATTTCTCAGTTGATTCCTTTGACAATGTTCCGTAAATCATCGCGTTTCTAACACCGTTCGATACACTCGACAAATCACTGTGAACGAAAACAGCTGACGGTAATTGACCTAACTCAACACTGTGTGTTGCAACCTCATTGGACAAATTCGTCCCACTCAATTGTCCGTCACAATTCAGTTGGTTACGTCTTCCGGAAACACTGTTCACACGAGTTTTAGGGGATGGCACTAAATCACTAAAACCACTACTAGACGATGCTGATGGCACTTGGTAAAACTCTTCAATGTCCGAATTGTTTGAACTTGTTCTAACCCTTTTCTGTCTGTCCCAATCATCAAACAGTTGACTCGAATTTCCACTACTCGACGAAGTCGACTTGTTACTCAATGCTTTCGCAACTGTCGTCAGTTTATCGCTAGTTCGTAAATTCGTCGATAAATTTCGCATATCGTTTTCGGTAATGTGCCGTTGCAATACTTCTAGACCTAGCGTGATTCTTTCATTGATTCCTTTTAACAGTTCTTCCGGAGTGATCGTCGTCTTACCATCAACAGCAGCACTGATCGTTTGTGATAATTCCCTGAGAATATCTTTTGCACATTTATTGTCACAAGGCGGTGAAGAATTAGCTGGCACATGATTATTATAATTTAAACTTGTATACAATAATAATGACTCATCTACTAACGAATCGTAATTGTAATTCTCTAATTGTCCATAATTATTTATTGCACTATCTTCTGTTTTAGGCCAAATCGGTCGCGGCACGCCAATGTCCACCTTTCCTTCTGGAATAGTGCTGAGCGTACCACCCGTTGTAGATGAGCCCAACGAGCCGTTAGGTTTCTTAGACTTCCCGCCGTTGTCAGGAGGCATTTTTCCACTAACAGCAACCATCATTGACTTGACAAAGTTAATGTTCTGTTCGAGAACTTTTAAAGCGTCTTCGCGTAGAGGTGGATTCTGCTGGTGAGCGTCAGTCGACGGACGACTGTAAATCGGATCGCTTTGACTACTTCCTGAATGCGATTGTAGTTGACTGACGTAGCCAGATGATGCTGACTTTCCTGCCGATGGAGGCGATAAACGAGGATTATTCGGAGGATGTTTCTGCTGGCTTGGTTTCGTGCATTCTAAATTATTAACACTGTCGTCCACAAATATTGGATTTATTCTGTAACAAAAGTATTTTGTCAATGCGTTGCATCAAAAAAGCATTAGCGGAATGCTTAGAAAATATTTAAAAAAATATTGTTAACGTTAAAAATAATGATGTACTGTCGAAGATTAGATTTTATAAGGAATAACATCGAAATTCATTTACGACGCGTATATATAATGCCAATGAGTTTTAACTTGTTCTTAAATAAAAATTTTCAACAAAATAAGCGGAGAGCTAACTATAGCGTGATAACAGGAGCAGCGACGACCAAGTCAAAATATGCCATCACTAGATCGGTATTGCTCTTGCATCGCGCTTGTTTATACTCCGCCTTAATTGTATATTATTTTATAGATTCACAAATGAAAAATTAGCATAATATAACAAAACTGCAGTCCATTTACATGAAAAATAAAATGTGTTCATTCAAATATTCAGTAATACCTCGTTTTACGCGGATCCAGTAATCAAGAAACCGATTCTTTAGACCCAGTTCAGTTAGAAGATCAAATGACGGTTGGAAACTTGACTTGACAGAAGATCTTATTTCAAATTAAAAATAGTTATAAATTTTGGAAAACATAAATTTCAGCGAAAAATTTACGCGAATTCGACTTACACGGTTATCATTCGGTCTTACCTATCGCGTAAGTTCAGCGTATTACTGTACAATAAAATATTCCTATTATTCGCTATTATCGAACTGTTTTAGAAACTTATTTTAGTTAATTTTGGCGCAGTCGGACTTTTAAATTTTTTTTTTTTAGGTGCACTAATTTTGACGAAACCATATCCAAGAAAACTAATATCACTCACAATTCATGAAACAAAAAAAAACCTTGCTTAACACGTAACGTCCACTAGGCCACTAAACGTAACAATAGACGGTAACAACAATCGTTAGTTTAACAAAAGAGAGCACGAATTCATTGTTATTTTTATTGCCTGCATAATAAATGATATAATTTATTGTCAAGATTATATAACTGGCAACAATCAGTGAGCTTGCAGTACGATTTACGCTTCGTTAACAAATACCTTATTCATAATACATTTTTGTTACAAAAACCTACATTTCGCTAAAGTGATGTAATACTTTCGATAAAACTTTCTTATTTTTTGAAATTATGTACTTACAAGTTATCTAATTTTGTTTTTTTTATATATATATATATATTGCGTGTAGATGCAGTGCTCTAATTTTGACTCATCACTTTTTTAAATCTATTTGGTGCATTTATCTTTGATCGTTCCACTTCAAAATTGACTATATTTAATGTAAAAATAATTATAGAAAGTAAAGCTATGACGTAATTTACACTTATAACTGTAAAATTATTGAATAAATTGTCCAAAAAAAAGTAAGTAGTCAGCTATTAAATTTTTTGAGGTCGGTAAAGTTTTTTAGAACTTATTTTAATTTTACATTGTTTACGCCCTTGTAATTTATTTAATTTCAGGTGACTCAGATAAGCCAACTAATCTAAAGTTCTTCCAGATTTCAGTAGTTCCTATTTCCTAAGATACTTGATGACCTATTTTTTTAAGATTAAAAATTGTAAATTTAGTCTAGCTACATATATATGCCAATAGTCAATACCTACACTAAAAATATGATAAGACGTCGAAATAAAATTTGTTGGCAAGAATTTAAAGACTCCTTAAAGCTAAAATCAAGAGACAAAAAAAAAAGGCAAAACACCAGGAGATACCTACGTCACTTAATGTATATAAACTTTCTTTTTATTTTTCTTTTTATTTCCTAATTTGCCCTCCAAAAATAGCCCCCGAATTCGAAATTCGTTTATTTAAGCAATACGTCCGCGATTGGGTCATCCAACTCTATATATGTACCAAAATTCAACTTTTTTCGAAGAAAATAAGCATTGACAGACGGACAGACTGATAAACAGACATACAGACACAAAATTGATCCTATAAAGATTCGTTTTTTGTAATTAAAGGGATAATAATGGTGAATAAGTACAGTTTGAAATTCACGATTCTTTGTTCTCTATTCTCTAAGTGGCAGTTGTAATATTTTATGCGTTGTTATTCGCTTCTTTTGTGTATAATTCTTCAAAATTTATAATTTCTTCACTTAAAAAGGAGCATCAGAGACTAGAATAAAATATAAATAACTATATTCGCTTACTATATTGTCTATAAATAAAAAAATAAACAAAACAAAACAAAGAAATGGGTATTTTCTCTTAGCTGATGCACAATAAGTTGAAAATTAAATTAGTTTTTTTCGTAAAGTGTTCAATCAACGTCAAGTAAAACCAATTAACAACAAAAATGTAAAAATAGAGCATGCAAATTAACATCAATTAAACCTTAACCATCCAATAAATTATAAAATAATTGCCTTTTAGTGCAACATGCATAAAATGAATATATTAAGACATTTCAATACAAATTGCCATTGCAATTTTAGTGTATAATTAGAATCATTCACTTTTAAACAAATGCAGTGAGACATGGCAAATCATGCATCCGTGTCTTAAATCCCTGCCAAATCACCAAAATATATGAATAAAAAAGTAGTTTACAGTTAACACTTTAAGAATTTTGCTCTTCATACGCTCATACTTGAAGAAATCTACAAGACGCCTTCTGTGAAAATATGATTTCAAATTTTTTAATTAACACTCAAAATCGAAGGACATGCACACGCGTGCCGAGTTTGACTGACACTGTCGTGTTTAGATAATTAAGGAAGAAAATTCCAACCAATTGGACGACAGGACCATTCCAACTTTATAAATATTGACATTTGAAATATTATAATAAATAAAGTAAAATTTCTGTTCAAAGGTGCGGTGACGTGGGTAACGACTAGTAATAAATATTATGAAATTTGCTATTCATTTTCATTGTTACATAATAGGGTTTTACATGTAAAAATTAGCCAAAACATGCTTGTCAACTAACTTAACTAATTTATTTTTAACAGATCTTCAGAACAAAAGAACATATGATTTTTTTATTTTCAAAATATTTCCGAAACTATGAAACTTAAAAGAAAAGTTTTTTGAACGAAACTTTTTTTGGAAAAATAAATAGAATAATAAACCGTTATAAAATGCCATCATTATATAAAAAACAAAATTGTAGCATATCTCTTCTGCGCATGCGTCGATTTTCCCCAAAAACAATTTGGCCCTTCATACTGCCATAATAAATATCCTCCCAAAATTTAGCTTGAATCCGCTCATTCGTTTGACCTTATCATATTATAATAACAATGCGACCAGAAGAATATATTTTTTGGATTCAGGGAACCTCAAAACGAAAAGTGAATTTTGATACCATTCCCCAACAGTGGGTTGCAATGGTAAAATAATAAGTTCAAAAATAAATATTGATGACAGATAATCATTTGCATATAAATCATAAATTACCCAAATTGTACAAAATTGCCTAAATGTTATTGCAATGTTAAGTTGTGGTCTTTTGAATTGCAACCCAAAGTAAATGTTACTGGGCACATTTAAAACCATTTTTCCGGCAGACAGCCATCTTGGGTCGTTTTCATTGTTATCTCTTTCTAGCACATGGGTGAAATAGATTGCGGTACTTGGTAAGTCCAGTAGCTTGGGATTCAAAAATTAGCCTGATTGTTGTTATTTATTTTTGTACATTCAATTAAAAATTTATAACACAAAAATTTTTTCCCCAGCTTGGGTAGGCCGGTAGTCATAAATGTTCAATATAATTACTTAATTAAATATTGAAACTTATGTTATTTTGTTATAAACAACAGATTTAAAATACTAGAAATTTTCGCTGTATAAGCAGTAAAAACATTTGAAAACATCGCTGAATTGAGATTTGGCATATGAGCGCTCCGCCAAATGTAATATAATCCTCCATAATATGTAAAATGTTATGTGTTCGTGGTTTAAGTTTTTATCACCAGATGTCGTATCGTTTATGTCAAATCTCATGTATTATTTCCTCTTGCTATTAATCAGTGATCAAAAGTCAGACTAATTAATGTCAGTGGCATGACCGGCTTCATTTGTTTTCATGGTCCGTGAAGTTCAATTATTATACATTTTCTGAAGTCATGCGAAATATAATGCATTATTTGTTTACATTGTGTCCGTAATATACCCGTAAAACTGTAGAAACAAAACATTTTTCATTTCTATTGTTACGTAAGAGCAGCAATGCATTAATGGTGTTTATTTTTAAATTAAACATAAAGTAAATATCCTAACAGTGTGGTTATAATAGAAATACTTTCTGAGTTGAAGACAATTTTACGTAGTTCATAAAATAAATTTAGTTTGACCTTAGCTTACGCAATACTCGAGTTGTTAGAAAGTCACAAAAATTTAACAACAGTGTTAATTTTAACGCATATTAATATGATACAATATATAGCATCAATTCAGCTATTAACAATTTTCTTTCGTTATCCAATATATTATCAACACTATCTTTGTAGGATATCCCAGAATTAAGGCTGAATATTTGTTTTGTAAGTGTTTCTTGCGACATTTCGATTTGACTCCGAAGTGCTACTACCAGGTTATTAGTTATTTAAAAAAACTACTAGAGTAATGAACTCTTAAAATCCTTTAAGTTATATTTCAGAAACGTTTGTATATTTTGAAACAAGAGGTAAAGAAAAAATACGGCACAAATATATAAAAAATTTATATAGACGTGTGTTGCCAACACGGCTCGTAATGCACGACTAGAACTACATTTTGTTTATTTTCGGTCCTGAACGGGCGCAAATAAAAAAAGAACCCGGGTCGCAGTGCCAAAACCCTGCCGACAATATAGTGTATTTGCTTTTATATAGGGCCGTGTGGTTTTATACTTTTATTATGCGAAATTAAGTTTGTTTTTGGGCAAAATAAAAAATTTAACCCCTTAATACACCCCTTAAAATAACATTTTTTTCTTAATTGTAATATTATTATCAATCTAACGTCTACACCGAATTAAATACACCCTTCAATAAATAAGTCACTATCTGCAAACTAGTGTTTTCATAAAATTTGTAAACCCGGTCCTGTCGGGCCGATTTTATTAAAATTTTGAAACGATTCGGAGAATTTTTTCGGTATTTTGGGGCCCAAAAACATTTTTCAACCCCTAAAAACTACCCTTAAAATGGCCCGATTGGGCCCATTTTAATATGGGGTTCTTGCGGTGGTGCATTCCAACATGCGGACAAAATTTCGTTAAAATCAATTATCTCTTTCGAAAGTTATTGCCCGCACATATATATATATATATATATATATATACATATATATATAAACATGGTGCCAAAGTGTTTAGGAGGTTATGAAACGTCGAGAAATTTTGGTCCGGCCCCTAGGTCCCGCCATCCGACCGACGCCAATAGTGTATGTTGCCATATGGCAAATACACTAAAAAAAGTATGTTTTTGCTTTAGGTTCGATCAAACGGTGTCGATTCGATATGTCTTAAACAAAACCAATTTATCAGGGCCGTATTTATATTTTATATCATAAAAAAAACAATGAATCCAAAACTACATGTCAGTAAAATATTAAAAAACTTGCAAAAAACTGTATCTGTAAGAGTTTATTCAATATCTATTTGATACTTATATTATAATTAATGACGTTTTATAATACAAAAATCGGTAAAAAATACCAAATGTTATTAGTAATATGTATGTACCTACTTATTAGAAAATGAAAACATGAACTAATTAAATGTGAAATTTTTTATTAATAATTAGCGTAATTAGTTTTATTTGTAGTTCATCTGTTCCATTTGAAAATAAGTTATTAGAGAATGCATTGCCGTCATTATCTGTAATAATAGAATTAAAAATATCATGTTCCATGGTACATATTATATAGCACATTATTTTGGACTAAATTCGATCTATCATAAATTAATTATTTAATACAAAAACAAAAAAAAAAAAACACACACATACATACAAACACACACCGGGAACTTTACGTTGAGCTTTTGTTTATTTATAACATTTAATAAATAGATATATGTGCAACATTTAGTCACGATCGTATGTAGCATTCAAAAATGCTACAAACAAAAACAAATGTCCGTACATATGAATAGTAAAAAAATGTTCACGAACTAAAAAAAAATGTCAATAGAGTATTTTAAATATTTTTTACACTTCGGTATACATTTTCGAAAAATTAATCTATCAATTATTTTCGGTAGATCTCTTAACCGAGCGTTGAAGTCTCCATCTCCATTCAAATTGCATTTATTAGCTAACTTGTTCGGCTCTTATTAAAAATACAGAACAATTAAAATCTGTTAAATTGCGTGGTAATATTTCAAAAAAATAATTTAGATTAGAGCATACTTTTACATGAAGTGATGTTTACAAAATATCTATGGCATGATACTTCTTTTCAATGGATTGTACGAATTATTATTAGTACCTGGGAGACCGAGCTTAGCTCGGAGGTTCCTAAATAATATTTCTTCTTTTTTATTAAAATATTTGACGTTTTACTTAGTATAATTTATTCACTGTCAGTCTTTTTGACACAATTGCTGATTTGTAATTTCCAGGGTTACTTACAATATTACAGTATGTATTTTGAAACGTCAAAAAAAATTGTTTTTTAAATGATTAAATCTGTGTGAAAACTAATCTTTCCGAGAATAAGACCTAGCTAGATCGATTTTTTGTCCCCCAATACCCCCTTTCCGTGAATATCATCCAAATCGTTAGAGCCGTTAGATACGCGAAATTTCTAATCAAGATAGAAATATATAAACATATAAATATATATAAATATACAAGAATAGCTCGTTTAAATATATAAGATAGGCATGTTTAATAGTGATTGGTTTATCGTTTTTTTTTCTCAACAAATAATGTTTTTAAAATTCCAAAACACTAAAACTATAATCGATTGGATACACCATTAAATGTTTCGGGTCTCTTTGAAACCGTTCTTCTAATTTTATTTCCAATTCTGTTATTACAAAAATTCTAGAAAATTTATCAATTACCGAAATAAAATCATACGACAGCAATAAATTTTTTAGATGTGCGAAAAAGAGACATTTTATAATCGCTATTTAGGCATGAAAATCATCTATTTTATAGAGGGTGTCCACAAATCATTTTTGAGAAAATTAAAAAAGAAAAAAATCGAAATTATAGTCCAAAAATACTATACAGTAGTACCGCAACAGTTTCAACATGCACCTGTGCACAGTACTCACCCAGATTGACATTTAAGTGCGACTCTGGGCAGAAGCACTGACCTGCTGACTGCATACACCTGCTGATGATGGTGGCGGTGTTGATGTCTTTTGGCATTGCGATGATTACGAGTTAGGTCTATCGTTGCGAGCGGGTCGTCCGTTACGTGCGGCCGCAACGTTTTCTCGTCGCCGCCGCCATCTCTTGTTTCAGCGGGACGTGACGGTTTTCCACCGCCACCCCCCGACAGCCATCTTAACATCGCACGGTTCACCTCGCGTTGCTAGTTGTCGAATCTTGACGCGACCGAAACGTCGACATCGCGCACCTTCTGAAAAGAACAATAAAATAGGGTTTGTTTGTTGAAAAAAAGTTTAGATCGGGACATAAGAAGAGAAATCATGTGGATAGATGAATCAGTTTAAATCTAACCACACGCAACCATTTTTTTTTTTGTATTTTATAACATTTTGGTAAAGGAAGCTTTGGTTGAGGATCAATAAATAAATAAGCTTTACCAAAGTTTTGCTAGTGGCCAACGTTTCGAAAAATTTATTATATACTATTAGAACAATTAGAACTATTAGAACACTTTACCACCATTTGACCAGCTTAAGGCACTGAAGATGAAAATAAATTTTTCGAAACGTTGGCCACTAGCAAAACTTTGGTAAAGCTTATTTATTTATTGATCCTCAACCAAATCTTTCTTTACTGTGGCATTCTATTGGATCAACACCACCATATACGAAGACATAACATTTTGGGTTAACATACATCGTGAAAATTTAGAACAGAAATGCATTTCTTCTAAATAAGTAACTGTAAATTTTTCTCTACCAAAATTTTCAATTATTGTTAATTACGGGAATTTCCTGATTGCCTGTTCGGGTATTTAGTATATGTCGTCATCGCACAT
Organism: Venustoraphidia nigricollis; assembly: GCA_034508555.1. Taxonomy (NCBI): domain Eukaryota; kingdom Metazoa; phylum Arthropoda; class Insecta; order Raphidioptera; family Raphidiidae; genus Venustoraphidia; species Venustoraphidia nigricollis. The sequence goes on from JAVRKA010000062.1 coordinate 2,585,699, forward strand.
ACAAAACATATAATGTGCATTACGGCAGATATATACGTAATAAAAGAAAGTACATCAACAGACAAACACATCCACATAATATTAAGCACGTGTGTGTGAAGGCGACATGCTGAATGATTTCTGTGTGTCAATATTTGACTTTAGATAATTACTGCGCGCATACGTGCAATGTTGACAAACTGATGTGCCCTCTAGGGATTGACTAATTTCGTTCACTTCAGTCAACCTTATTTAGAAATCGGCGAAACCATTAACACAATTTTGTTTTTGTTTTTTGCGTTACAAAAAACAATATAAACTTTTCCCTTTGACATCTCACATAAAAGCCCAGCAACATGAGACGCAAACAGATCAAGTGAGATGAGGCCCCATATCAACTAGATTTCATATAAAATAAAAGCTCTAAAATAAATACAGCCAAATGTATACAATCACCTACGATAGTTCAGATGGCGTCCCACACCCCAGTACCCGAAATCAAGCAGGTGTTTACCTTCTCGTTTCGGTATACTTTACAAACCTAAAGATTTTTTTCTATAATAAAAAACGTCAACGTTTCTTGAGTTAAGTGATTCTACATCATGCACTATTTTGTGTTAGCAGGGACACCTAAAAACTTAAGAGGTCACCCTTTACAATATTATTTCGTTTTAAGGTACAAAAAAGATATTTTTGGAAAAAGTCTTTAAGAACATCCTTCAATAAATAAATGCTTCACATTATTGGTATTTATATGAACCACTTCCGCTTTTAAATACTAACGTCCGGTATTCCGTCTCTATACTCTCTGGTAGTACATTATATAATTGTTTAATTATATTCAAATATTCAATTAATTCATTGACAACAAATATATGTCGATAAACTGGTTTGGCAAATTATTAGCAAATTATTTTTTATAAATAAATATTAATTACATAAACTCATAGAATCTAAAAAACATAGATAATATAACGTTTATGTTCTATTCGGAAGCTGATTTTATCAATATTTAGCACTTGAAATAAAAATGTGAATGCATAATCTCATGAATTATTCCTAAAAATATGTGAATTTAGCATTTCACTGCAGACGCCACAAACAGAGAAACAATAAACCGCGAGTTTAGTGACATATTTTTGTCAACATATCCGCTTCGTTTTTGTTCAGTTACGAAAATAATAATACATTTTTATTTCTTTTTTCTACATTATAAAATTGTAAGTACGATATGTGTTTTGAAATATTTTTCCTTCAGTAGAGTAAATAATAAAATATTGGAAAAAAAACGTTTATCAAGACAAGCTGTTTTTGCAGTGTACTAAAAGGGATAAAAGTATTTTTTTAAATTTAAGTTCATAATTATACAAGCGTGGGTCGTGACTATCATAGAGCTTACAAACTACGCTTTTATAATTATGAACTAAAATTATTAAACCATATTTTTATTCTTTTTTATACACTGCAATAAAAGCTTGTCTTTATAAAAAAAAATGTTCTAATATTTTATTTTCAAATTTTTAGTTACGCCTTTTGGCCGCTATATTGGATTTTAAATAACGTCACACAGTTTGCTGTATTCTACTTGTCATACTCTCTCATTTGACATCCATAGCACGGGGGTTGTATGAAATAGGGGATCTGCCATTTTGGATCTGGAATGATTGTATTCTACTTGTGACACCCTTTCATTTGATACCCATGTAGAGAGGGTTGTAAAGAAGAAGGTAATCCGCCATTTTGTGGTGATACTGTATTGTCTTCAGAACCAAAGGTGTGTGCAAAATTTAAGCTCAATCGAACAACGAGAAGTAGGTCAAAATTGATTTGTCGGGAAAAAGGACTTTTTAAGTAAACACTTATTTGTTATTATAGCCACGTTTCGTTCCTTGCTTGGAACTTTTTCATAGCTTTATAACTATTAAATGTTTAGATCAAGTAGATATAAAAGTTAAAATACACATATAAATATAAATTTGAGTTACACAATTGTTCATTAAAAGTTTATATTTCCGTTTTTTAAAAAAAAAATATTTTTACGATTGATGTTCAAATTATTATTAATTAATTATTAATTACTAAGGACAAAAAAGAAAAAAAGTCAATTAACTTGTAAGATTCGATTACTAACCCACAGACATAGGGACAGGTGAAACTAAATAAAAGCTTGTAAATAAACAATAAGTTTTCCCGTTTTCTTTCGTATTAAATGAATACAATATAGTGTATGAAAGTTTAATTTCAAAAACAGTTCTGTACGTATGAACCTCAGAAAGGGTATCTCCTGACATTAGTACTTATTATCTGTTCTGAGATTGAACTAAACCTTATGGTGCTATTCTGTAAATTAATTTAGTTTTAGAGTACTGTCAAATGTCAGTCTTACTTTAGCTTATGTGACTAATGTTAAATTTGTTAGAAAATGGCAAAAAAAAATGTGACTGCAAATTCTTACATTGGCCATACAAAATAGAGTCATAAGTTACATGCAAAAAAAAACTGCATTCCAATCTCAACAGTGGGATGTTTCTTTATTGTGAATAAACCTTTACTGAAATAAAGATATTTACGTCCATAATATATTTATTTAAAAGTCGAATTTTTTATTGTTTCGTCATAAAACAACACCGTTTTATTTATGAAGATGCCGCGCAATACATCAACTTTGACATTTCGTTCATAAATAAAAGTCTAGTTTAAAAATAGAATATCTGCATTCTGCACTGACTTTAACATAAACGTTTACAAATCAGTCAGGCGAGCTAGTCGGCCTTGTCAGTCGGCAGAACCACCGTCAATGTAAACGCGCCTTTACGTGATGTGAAAAATGTGAACTTTGATCTAACGATTACATAACAACACATATTTACGTGACTGAATTTATGTAATATGCTAGGTGCGCCGTAGAATACTTGCAGTAGATTTTATAAATCAAGGCGCAGGACTACAACTGACATGGATTGCAACTTGAATGTAAAATACAGCAGCATAAGCGCCACTTCAAAGTAGCGGTTAGAGCAGTGGTGGTCAACATAAACTTACCAGGGGTCACTTTCTCCAAGCAAAAAAATACAGTGTGTATATTAGGACGGTTCTTAAAATGGGTCATTTCCGAATAGTATGTTTTTTTTTTTACTTCAAAGAGCTCAAATTGTTGTAAATAATAAAACAAAAATGTAGGGAAAATTGCGTGTTATCTCAATTCTAGCCTGTATCCTGAAGCCTTCAACTTTTGTTATCTAAATAATGTACTTTTTACTGCAACATTTTTTAAGACTTTTTGAGAAAATAAATGTTTTGTCTGGCTATAGTTGCGAAAATTATATTGTTAAAAATTTCTAAATTTTTTTAAAAATATACCCAATACCATATATCAAACGACTAAGTTTCAGATTTTTAAAGCAAAATTGCGATAGAAAAAAAAATAATCGCAAAGTATCAAAAATCGAATGAGAGAATTGGGATAGGTAATTTTTTTATAGATTTGTTTCCTATTTATTTAGAAACATTTGTGCCCACTAGTAATAACTAGAGCAATAATATTCAACTATTTTTTCCAGTAAAAATTGTTCCGCAATCTACTTTATTGAAACGAAAGATAATTTTTCTATAAAAAATATACTAGGCCCAATATTCAACATTTCTCAAGCTTTTATAGATTTCGAAACATTTAATTATTATTTAAGATGAAATAGGTTGTCTGAATTTTAAGTTTAAATTAAAGAAAAAAACTCAGGTATACCTATACTTATACAAATCATACGCGGCGGATCAAATTAAATAAAAACTGCCTCAGCCCTTTTGTCTTGCTTTCAATTAAGCATAATTTGTATGTATTTATTTGCAAAATGTTACCACGCAATACGGGAATTCGACCCACACGGTTCTCGCCCTGTTCCACCTATTTAATAAGTTTGAGGTTCTGCTGTATAATTAATTCGATAAACTAAATAAAAGTCTCAAAATGCCCGGCATTAGGTCCTCCACTGATAAATCATTACAATTTAACAGTTGTCTTTCTTACTCTCAATTATGCAATAGTTTTAGATTTTTTCACACTAAAAATATAGACAAATAAACCACATTAAATTTGAAAAAATCAAAATTCGAGTTTAAAATACAATCACCATTTGTATTTTAAACTCGAATTTTGATTTTTTCAAATTTATCTAAAACTTTCAGCTTGCTCACCATTTATACATGTATAAATGGTGAGCAAGCTGAAAGTTCTAAAAATGCATTATGTTTCATTATGTAAAATATGTGAAGCAATACTTACTATAGTAAATCATTATGCATTTAAATTCAATCTCGCGCCCTTTTAAAAAAGTTCATCTGATAGGTTTAACAAGTTAAAAAGCATTATAAAATAAATATTAGTTAACAAGCGGACTGCCAATAGAGCCACTCTGTTTGTAATTATGCGGCCACGCTAAAGTTTGATTAAGTTTACTAGACCAGGACCATAATTCAGTGCATTTTTTCGAACGTAAAAATTGCATGTGCACAACATCGAAAACAAAAGTATTTTGGCTAACGATGTTTGCCATCTGACGCGGACTCACCTCACACTTTGATCATTTCTTTTTATGAAATACTAGCCGCTACCTGCAGCTTTTTACGTGATTGAAATGGAAAGAATTTTTTATAGCCCGTTCAGCAGTGTTAACAAGAGTAAAGCAAACACACATTAATATAATGAGAATAAACAATTTTGGGTTAGAAACCTTCGCAGGCGCGCGCACAATAACTTATCCAAATTTCATCGTAATCGAATGAATGATATAGGAAGGAATAGGAGACGAACATACAAACAAATATTCATTTTTATATACATTACATAAAAATACGAACTGAGTGTAAGTATACAGTGATTATTTAGTTTCTCTGGAGGTGTTTTCTCTTCAGCATCCATTTGACGCTTATATATTTTTACAAGGGAAAATGCGAGACAAGAGAGTTGAGGCGTTCAGAGATCAAAATTAAAAACGAACCTGAAATTGACATAGAAATGGTACAGAAATATTTTTACACTATACCAAATAAACGAACTATAGGTTAACAAGGATACGCAATTTTACATTTTATCAACACAAAGTCGAGGGACTCATAAAATCAGACTTTAGTGTTAAACAAGATGTCAATAATAAATTAAATAGTGTTTTGATTTCAGGAGAGAGAAATTTGTGATTCTTAACTGTAATGAAAATAAGTAGAACTAATTCTTCGTATCATACAAAAAAGATTGTCGAATCATAGTACGGAAAATGTAATTTCAACATATCAATTTTGCATTATTTTGATCCTATGCTACAGAAACTTATGAAACAAAATTTGAACAACATCAAAATAGTCAGGGTCAGATTTACCCATAAACAAAATAAGCAATTGCCAGTTTAGTGCAGGTCCCCGATTCATCGTAAACTTGAGAATTTGGTAATTAAAAACAGAAGAAAAGCTTTGTGATCTATTTTGTTTTAAAATAATAAGAATCTTTGGTTCATTTTCCAAAATTAAAAAAAATAAATATTTCGATAAATAATTAATGTAGACTTATTTAATTCTCCGAATTTAGGATTTGCTTCGCTTAGATTGAATTATTTCTGAGCTTAAGGGTTCTTTCTATGACTACTTGCAAATATAAATCCGACACTGAAAATAGTAAACTACACATCTGCTTCAGCATGACACAGATTTTGGATAAGTGTTTAAACCGCCAAATTAACAAATTTCATAATTTTGCAAATAATTGGGATTTTAAGTTTCTTGCCTCCTTAGTACCTATAAATAACTTTTAAAGAAATTCAAAACAATATTTTTAAACAAGAAATATCATATCAACGTTGTTTATCCTTATGATGGTTTTTATCCATGATTACTGGCTGAGAGATGGTTATTGGGAAATTGGACCCAAGTGACATTACTTATTTTGCCAACGTTTTGTTCTTTAATTGAGCTTTTTAATAATTCTAAGAAACGTCACTAATTTGCCAAATTGCAAAAGGCATTTATCTTCGCCCAATAAATATCTTGCAATCGTTTATTTCTATGTCAATTTTCCAGAACCATTACTGTATCAATGACTGTTATATTAATAAGTAGGTATAGTGCTATATATACATAATATATATTGTTACAAAATGTCACCAGATAAGGTCAATTTTTAATATTATCAATTAATTATAGTTACATAATCAGGTGAGACACCATAAACTACATTATTATGTATTTATTATTATACATTCATGCAATTTATTGGCCTCTTTACTCACAAAGCTAAATCACTATTTTTTTGTAACTATCACAACAGTTTTGAAAAAAATATATTATTTAAATTTTAAAGTATGAATCTCCCAATAATCTAATTCCAAACAGTAAAGCTTCCATAGACATTTTTTTTAAACGTGTTCTAGTCAAAATTTTTCTCAACATCTTTAGAAGTAAAAAATAAAAAATCTTAGTTCGGTGGTGACCAAAAACTAAATGGCATATTTTCCAACAATCAACATATGAAATTAAAACTTTTACGCCCGTTTCATTAACAAAGTACCTAATTGAAAAAAATCACTATCATAATGATGTTCAGTTCTTGATTATGAAACTGGTGTGTTATTTAGAATTATTTACTTAGATTCAAATTGTAGGTACTACATACGGTGATAATAATGAAAAAGTTCATTTAAGTTTAGTAATTTACCGGTACTAGGTAATACCAAAAAATAGTGTTTTATCATATCTTTTTTTCCAGTGCTGACAAAGTATGCATTGCACTCAGCGTCGCGCTCAACTAATTTTATGTCCCGACAAAAACACTTGTTATCTTCCCACTTTTCTTTCCTCGCGTTATTCGTTCTTACAAAATTTACGATCTAAAATAAACGACCTAACTCAACGTGTATGAACAAAGTAAGATTTCAATTGCGTCCTGAAAAAATCGCAAAAGAATATCTTTTTCATCAGAAATGCCAAACTTGCATGTTAGTGAATTTTTTTTCATGTTATTTACATGTAATTTTGGCTTTCTCAACGGAATGCACCTGAGGCCGATCACCTCCTGCCTGATTATCACAGGTTGCAGCCAACTTCACTGATAGATTTCCTGCTGTACTTTAATATTATTAGTGTATTTGCCATTTGGCGTCGGTCGGATGGCGGGACCTCGGGGTTGGACCAAAATTTCTCGATATACGTACTCGTATATGCGTGTGTGGGCACGACGCTTCTCGAAAGAATTAATCGATTTAAATGAAATTTGGTACACATGTTGTAATCCATAAGCACACGAAACCTATTTAAAATAGGTCCAATAAAATTTTAATTACCTATTCCTATTATTTTGCACATCGATTTGTAGTGAAAATTACAAGTAAGTAATACATGTAAAATGATAGGTAATTACATAATATGCAGTTATATACATACCAATTGAAATACAGCTGTTGATGTTTAGAAAAACTAATTATATATTATCACAGTTTTCAGTCAAAAAATTATTCATTATATATGCAGCAAATATTATTTATTCAAAATTAATCACTTATTCACACACTGTAAATTATGACAAGCGATTGGTATTCGTTACTTATTACACAATAACAAAACTTTTATTTCACATCAAATTATATTTTGAAATACTTTGGATTATTAAAAAACAACTTGAAATTCACACTATAGTAATTATAAATTTAAATAATCGATTTTTTGTTCAAATTACACGTGTATGTTGTAATCGAACATTATACGAACTAATTACATTAATAATTAGTAATTTTAATGAACGAATATCACGAGAGAAATCTCATTATTAAAATGTAAATCTCAAATAAAGAAATTATCATGTAATAATAATAAAAAATTGCAAACTGCGGATAAGCTTTCAATAAAAATTTATTAAAATTTTATTATTTGCCAAATAATTAAATTTATTATTTTAATTTATTTACACTTTTTTAATTTAATTTATATTTATACACTGCATGTCGATATAAAAAAATGCCTAGTTGCCGGGCAAGCAACCAAATATTTAAACATTAATTACATAATCCTCATTAACAATGAACTAATCGATTTTTATTAATGATATATTTACAATGCAGGAGACTTTAATGAGAGCTCCCGTACGTTCGACGAACTGCGAGCTCTCAAACGAAACTGAAAGTTAATCCGCGCGTTGAGAACGAGACGAAAGACCGCCGCAAGTTGTTGACTTCTGCACAAGATTTGTATGTGTGTGTGGTGCGCGCGCGCGCGCGCGAGTGTGTATGTGTATGTGTATGTGTGTGTGTGTGTGTGTGTGTGTGTGTGTGTGTGTGAATATGCTGGGTTCGACTCCTAGTACAGACAGCTGGTGGGGGCGCCGGTCTGCACGTATGCAGATATCCGTTTCATAAACATTGAAACATTAGTGATCACTAGTACCAAAAGCTATACCTACTTTTATTGGAGTTCAACCCATTTTTTCCCAGTGTTCCAGAATTGGAACTCTGTACGTTTGTCCCAGTATTCCAAAACTGGCACATGCGTTTAAAAAAATTGTAATTATGTTTATTGAAATGTTTATAAAGTTTGGAAAACTGCATTATTTTTAACAGAAAAATCACACTTAAAAAAAATTTTGTTATGAAATACTATTTATACAAAATATATATACTATTTATACAAAACTCGGAAAAAGACGAGTTAAACTACGATAACAATATCTTTGATTTGACGCTATAAAAAATAAATACATACCTTTAAACCTTTAAAAGTCCATTTTATCCGAGCTGCGGGAATAGGGCCGGTCCATAATAGCTTGGATAATCGGGGATTTACTATATTATATTATAATATATTAAATCTAAATAGTAGTTTATGTAAATATTATATAACATTTAAGAACGAGTTAAAAAATATTTATATAACAAATCATATTATTCCCTGAAAGAATTTTTGTAAACAAAGTGTGGACGCCATTTATACATGAATGTCCAAAAATAAAATTGCTTTATTTATTTATTTGTTTGTTTATAATGCTTTATTTTATGACGAGTTGTAACATTGTGTTAATAACGAGCGACTAGCAAGTTTTAACAGTCACACGAAGCGGTACAATCAAAAAATTACACAAATATCTCCTATAAAATAGCTGATTTTCATCATAACCTGTATATAGCTATTTACGTAATATTTTTGACAGATCACGTTCGGCCATATGTATCTAAGTAAACTGTTCAGGGCCTAGTTTGCTTCTCTGTCGCTCATATGGATTTAAATAGCAAGTGACAGAGATAAAACCATTGAATTAGTAAAATTGCATTTGTTTTGTTTTACTTGACGCACTAGTGAGAAATGTGTTATTTTACGGTCGCTATATACAGGCATGAAAAATACGTAGTTTGTTTGTTACTTTACAATAATAAAGATCCATTTTTTTTAGTTAAAATAAGCATATCATATTATGATTCCGCACACGACAAAAAAATATTGATAAATAAATGGTAACTATAAAATATCCACAATAAAGCAGATTTTACGACAAGAATATATAGATAAAATGCTATTTAACAGATAGTTGTTTAGATTTCAGAATTAAATGGAACAGAACACCTGAGATGTATTAAATTTGAGAAGTTTACCCATGCATGGTTATTAATACAGCTGATGTCACATAGAATAAACTTTCACTTTTTTCCAAAGATTTCAAACCGCACTTTTCCAAAACTTCAAATTAAGTGAACAATAATTTGATAAACGAGTGAAGTTTATCAGATCAAACGTGCAATCGCACAAAAACGACGAACGTACAAATCAAAAATATGACAGTTCGCTTTCTTAGTACCTAAATGCAAATAGCTCTATTTTTCCTCTCTCAAATTTTTCATATTGAATTTACTGTCAAAATTAGGAATGCGACTACATTCTTTAATTAATTAAAATGTTTAGGTTGAGTGACGTTCTAGGTAACTTAATATTTGCCACGTCGTCAGATTCCAATTTTACTCAGGCTGCCCTCCAGATAACATCATAACGCAACGTAACATTTATTTTCACCCGAAATGTGTTACTTTTTGCTTTTAAAAGACAAACAATTTACAATGCATGCATAAACAACTATTTCTTTATTTGCAGTGATTGTTAGAAACATTGTTACAATGCTATAGGTATTAGAAAAAAATATTTTTGAACAACTGTCACCGTCGGGACTCAAACCCGAATCTTTCCACTTTTGCGGCAGAATGAGTTTTCAGTTACTCTACGGTGCGTTATCCCATCAATCAATCCTTTATAATAAAGCAATTGTAACATTAAATTCACATCATGCGAGAGCAGATTTTAACTCGGTAAACGCTAGACATGAATCCTCTCAGTAGCGAGAGTTACGAATGAATCTGATGAAAATTTCCATATATGTATCTAATTATTATTGATCCATCCTAAGTTACTGTAATTGCAACTGTACATCTTTACGCGGTAGGTATAATTTCAAGACCTATATCATATGGCAAAGTTTCTAACATTTTTTCTACATAAGCAAGTTAGTAGCTGATATTTCCTGGATTTTTTCAAAGGTTTATAGTCCGTACGACTTCTCTACATGAGCCAGTAGTCTGGCAAATGTTTCTTTATTGTAGTGAATGGTGTCTGTGACTTTGAATATGTCTACATGGAAATAAAATTTCTTTGGAGTTATGCATTTTGAGTTACCAAAGTTTCTTTTATATGTCTCAGCCGTTGAATTATTTCCCTTTTAACGTTACTGAAAATTTCAAACAGATACGTAGCTAATTAAAGAAATTCACTTCCAAAATCGGAATAGTTTTAACCTTTTCGCGCCGAAGATCGTATATTCCCGTGATAAAAAAATGTGACAAATAGTCGAAGACCGTATTTATCCGATTTCATTATATTTACGCGACGAATGCCGGACGCTTCCGTTTTATGTGTTAGATATGTTTATTTGTGTTTATAGGCAAGTTTAGCCTTGTCTATTATTTTATTTGTCATGTATGAATCTGGCAGTAGTAGTTCTTATTCATAGTGGGCACACGAACCACTGAAATAACAGAAACGAATCCGGAATTAGGAAAATCAGGACAAATAGTTTTAACGCTTATGAACAATTATCTTCATAAGGGTCATTGTTTGTATGTGGACAATTGGTATAGTAGTCCACTATTGTTTAGATATTTGCATCAAATTGAAGTTAATGCTTGTGGTACATGCCTGCTTTTTCACAAAAATTGCGACAAGGTGATGTAATTTTTAATTCTTCTGGACCAATCCTTGCAATTAAATGGTTCGATAAAAGAGAAGTTTACATTTTAACAACTATGCATGAGATGTCAATAACTGTTACAGAAAAAGTTAATAAAACAACAAAAGAACATATTCAGAAACCTACTGCAGTGCTCGAGTATAACCAAAATATGGGTGCTGTGGATAAATCTGATATGATGCTAAGTGCAATATTCCTGTAGAGACGCCGATTACCGTACTTTTCCGGTAAATGTTTGCTATAACGACGAAGACCATACGATTCCGCAAACCTCGAAAACTGCCCGTCTTATGGGCATACTTAATAGGAAAATAGCACGGCGCGAAAAGGTTAAGAAAGGAGCGGAACGCTACAGTCGTGTTTTCGTAACGAATTTGTACGGTTCGACCAGTGTGTGGCCAGCCTGATAATCGCGAGGTGTACAAACTATTGTTGCCATTGTAGGTCACGGCCGCAATGAAAGTGCCTGCCTAAGTGCCTACCACTAATATACACTCGACCAAACACACACGACACACACATATACCGTATTTTATTATTTATACCGTATTATTATGGGTATATTTCCATTCACACTAGCCATGGTTAACTGTCTGCGGGTTTAGAATAGAAATATTTCTTTGAAAACGTATTAAACTAGTTGAAAATCCCGCTTTGCTCGGGTCAAGTTGTGTGTGGATACACTCTTCGAATTGCAGTTAGAGCGTCAGTATTATAATGTACTCCACTTATAGGTTAACCACAGCAGCAGTAAAACAAAAAAAACCCGGGTCGCAGTGCCAAAACCCTGCCGACAATATAGTGTATTTGCTAATACAGGCAGTGTTGTGGCTTTATTATGCGAACTTAAGTTGGTTTTTGGGCAAAATAAAAAATGTTACTCCTTAATACACCCCTTAAAATAACATTTTTTTTTCTTAATTGCAATATTATTATCAATCGAACCTATATACCAAATTATATGCACCTTTCAGTCAAAAATTCCCTATCTGAAAAATAATGTTTTCACAAAATTTGTAAATCCGGTCCTGTCGGGCCGATTTTATTAAAATTTTAGGAACACATTTTAATTACTACCAGAGGGTTAAATTTCAATTTTGAAACGATTCGGAGAATTTTTTCGGTATTTTGGGGCCCAAAAACATTTTTCAACCCCTAAAAACTACCCTTAAAATGCCCCGATTAGGCCCATTTTAAATAGGCTTCTTGCGGTGATGGATTTCAACGCGTGGGCCAAATTTAGTTGAAATCAATTAACTCTTTCGAAAGTTATTGCCCGCACACATATATATATATATATGTATATATATATATATACGTATATATATAAATATATATATATATATATATATATATACATATATATATATATATATACATATATATATAAACATTTTTAAAAATGGTGCCAAAGTGTTTAGGAGGTTATGAAACGTCGAGAAATTTTGGTCCGACCCCTAGGTCCCGCCATCCGACCGACGCCAATAGTGTATGTTGCCATATGGCAAATACACTAATTATAAATTTTGCCCGTTTTGACAATACAGTGAAATCTAGCTGGTTGATCTTAATACAGAAAGAAGTATTTTATGACAAAGAGAATAGTAATTTGTAATTGATTTCAATCTAGTCACCGTCTCGAAGAGTCATATATGAACTACTATATCAACGATAAAACTGTTTTATTAACAGAGACGGGCAAGCTCTTATGGCGTGTCGTATATGAAATAATTGATATTCATTATTGTAATAAAGTGAGTATTTGAATTTTGCGAATATATTATGCTGTCGATTGGAATTTAATAATAATAATAATAAAGTTTATTGCAGGCAGGCAATTGGAGCAGATTCAATCCTTTAAGGATTGGTCGTCCATCTCTCCTTCGATTACATATAAAAATTACATAAAAAAATACACGACAAAACTAACTATCCAGGATTAAAATCAACACTTAAAAAATATTATCTTAGGGAGGGATCAATATATTTTGCCGATTTAAGAGTTTCTTAGTAATAGTGCTAATTATGGTTTTTATTTTATAGTTTCCATGTGAAATGACCTGGTTTAATATGACACTCTTTCAAGCTCGTTTAATAATTTAGGCGCCAGATAAGGAAATGCTTTTTTAAAAATTAATATGTTTTATGCTTAATGATATTTGGTAAAATTCAATCAAGTCTACCAAACTACCCGCACGACAAAATTATTAATATAGATAATTAAGATCTGTACATTTGCTGATAACACATTCAATTCATTGTTCCTTTAATCCCCGTTTAAATTTACACTTATTTAAATGTATGTATTGTAAATTATAGACGCTCGACAACTAAGAGCATTTGGTGTCTAATTACATAAAATTGAATTAAACAACATTCATGAGCGAAGGTGGGTTTCAAACCTACAACAGTTTGGTCCAAAGTTCAGCATTCTTTAACCGCACAAAATTAAATATCACTTTCATCTCCTTCGAGTACAATCCTTATTAAAATATCAGTAATTGAGAGCTCACTAAATATTAAAGATAATCATACAAGACACCAAACAGCTAAGACTTTTCTCGACGTACATTTTGCTAAACATACTAGCATGGTTATCGAAATCATCGAGAAAAAAATGTTCAATATTTTCAGGCATATATAGAGTTGATAATATATATACATACTTAGCCATTAGAAGAGCGAAAATCTTATATTTTGTTCTTTTATCAAAACATAAATCATGAAGATTGTGACGTATCCTTTATTGCGAAATTGAATTATAATTCTTTTTCACACGAAAATTTTCACAGAAATCTTAATATCTATTCGATGCACAAGAAATCGAAACGGTACCACTCTAAGCTAAGCGCTAATCGAGTTGTAAACCAACCATTGGTCAAAATAAGTTTATCCATGTCTTTGTTATCCATTCCATATACGGAGTCAGACAACACGCTATGGCTCTTTAAGCTGATTTAAAACCGTATTCACACTTTGGTTAACAATAACGATGTTGTTTTCTTATCAATCTATCCACAATGAGATGACAGTGGACGACTTAGAAATTCTACTCATGATCAAGACAATAACCTGTTGTATTATTGTTATATTATTTTTAAAGTTTCAAAATTTTACTCATATAGGTGTTATATTTTACTAAAGATCTTTCCGAAACCCGTATACGTTAAAGCCCAAAGAATGTGAAACCAATAACACGTTTAAATATAATTTTACGAAAATATTTTGAATTAATCTGTAAAAAATAATGATGACTAAAATAATTATGATATTTAACCGCGGGAAGCACGAAATAAGAAAAATTAAAATCACAATGCCAGTTGCCAGAAGAGTTTTTTGAAGTGAAACTTCTTTAGCGACTTATCTGTTTGAGTTTTCTGTGGCGGTAAAGGAGAAATGATTCAACGGCGGGGAAATATAAAAGACACCCTGGTAACGCAAAATGAGTAACGCATCGATGAAACGAGTTCATAAGAAGTCTAAAGAAGTTTCACTGCCCTCGTGAGCTTATGTGGATGAGACTCATACTTTTTTAGTGTATTTGCCATATGGCAACATACACTATTGGCGTCGGTCGGATGGCGGGACCTAGGGGTCGGACCAAAATTTCTCGACGTTTCGTAACCTCCTAAACACTTTGGCACCATTTTTAAAAATGTTTATATATATATATGTATATATATATATATATATATATATATATATATATATATATATATATTTATATATATATATATATATATATATGTGTACGCGCGATAACTTTCGAAAGAGTTAATTGATTTCAGCGAAATTTGGGCCACATGTTGAAATCCATCACCGCAAGAAGCCTATTTAAAATGGGCCTAATCGGGCTATTTTAAGGGGTTGAAAACTGTTTTTGGGCCCCAAAATACCGAAAAAATTCTCCGAATCGTTTCAAAATTGAAATTTAACCCTTTGGTAGTGATTAAAAAGTTTTCCCACAATTTTAATAAAATCGGCCCGACAGGACCGGATTTACAAATTTTATGAAAACACTAGTTTGCAGATAGTGAATTATTTATTGAAGGGTGTATTTAATTTGGTGTAGACGTTAGATAGATAATAATATTACAATTAAGAAAAAAATGTTATTTTAAGGGGTGTATTAAGGGGTTAAATTTTTTATTTTGCTAAAAAACAAACTTAATTTCACATAATAAAAGTATAAAACCACACGGCCCTATACAAGCAAATACACTATATTGTCGGCAGGGTTTTGGCACTGCGACCCGGGTTTTTTTTAATTATTATAAATCAAGAGACTTCAAAAATGTCGAAATAAAAACGCGCGTTAAGCAGTGGACTGACAAATTAGAAATTTTCAGTGAAGTTTTTTCTAAAGTCTGAAAGTTTAAGAAAATAATTGGGGTTTAACATTAAACAATATATAAAAATGATTTTTCGGGAAAAAGGACTTTATTTATAAGTAAAACACTTAATATTTTATTTTCAGCGACGTTTCGTTCCTTGTTTGGAATTTTATCAAGCTTTAATAACTATTAAATGTTGTGATTAAATAGATATAAAAGATAATATATACATGTGAATATAAATTTGAGTTTAACAATATTAATACAAAGTTATAATAATTTCGTTTGTTTTAATATTGTTAAACTCAAATTTATATTCACATGTATATATTATCTTTTATATCTATTTAATCACAACATTTAATAGTTATTAAAGCTTGATAAAGTTCCAAACAAGGAACGAAACGTCGCTGAAAATAAAATATTAAGTGTTTTACTTATAAAGTCCTTTTTCCCGAAAAATCATTTTTATATTAATTACCAAGGACAAAAAAGAAATAAAGTCAATTAAACAATATATACTCACTGTAATATGTATCCCGTACGTACATAGATGTATTATATGAGGTAAATGGCATTTTGTTAAAACGAACGACCAACAAGTTTAGAAAGTCAACCGAGTCATTATTACGAACAAGATACATACTATGTTGTTTGCACATAGTTCCTATAAAATAGCTGATTTATACTTCATAATATATCTGACAGCTCAGCCATATTGAAAATTTGGATTGTTTACGAACACAAATTCCTACTTTGCTTCTCTATCGCTCACATGGATTTAAAAGGCATCTGACAGAGAAAAATATTGGATTGTTAAAATCACATTACTTTTGTTTTACTCTGCGCACTAGTGCGAAAAAAGGGTGATTTTACTACCGCTGTACAGGCATTAAAAGCAACTATTTTATAGAAAATCGTGCGAAAAATGATATTTTTCATCGAATCAAACATTAAGGTATGGAAGTTAATTGACAAAAACAAACAAATAATGTTCAAACTAATCATCTCTTTAAGATATTTTTTTTGTTCTGGATTAACAACTGCAATATAATTCTTATCCGATTGATATTTTTAATTTATTACGTTGAAAAATTGATGCATTGACGAATACAAAATTTGCAAATTAATTATTAGTCAAGTGGAGTAAATAAAGGTTTTACTAAAGCAAATAAAATATTTTCCATTGATTAAAATAATTACAACATTGTGCAAAAATTTCACAACGTAAACATAATAAAACGAGTACAATTTAATAATACGAAAGTAGATGAAGATTGTAATATCTACAGCTTGCAGAAAAATATTGTAATTAAGATGTATGTCGAAAACTGTGGCAGCACATGAAGAATCAAGGCCTTGCAGTCAATTAAATGTGATGAAATTTGTAATAAGTGTTTATTTTAATAAAGTATTTTGTTGTTAAATGATAAATTGCTTTCATAATATTTTATTGTTGTCGTTGCAAAAAAATGCAAAAATAATATTATCTTTTTTTAAAAGAAAATTCCCTCTTAAAATTATTTTAATTTTATTATAACGGGGTTGTCTCATGTGTCAGATTTTAATAATTTTTAAAGAAGTATTCTGCATATACTAGCATCCAGTGGCGTAGCTACGAAAGCAAAGGCCCCGGTGCAAAAAAGAAATTGGAGCCCTATCTAAATTGGTTAAGACCGCACACGGAGTCCTATTTTCGATGTTAAAGGAAAAGTGTTAATAATACAGATGAAGTTTCGGAAGTTGCCATTTCTTTCGGAAATTTCCTCCTTTCTAGGAATCTTTTTTTACTTTCATTAGCATTAATAGTTTTCGAATTATTTGCAAAAAAACTAGACCCCCTCTTTTTGGAAATCTTTAGGTAATTGTTAATAACTTTTCGAGGTTGACTCTAATATTGGATAAATTTGGATAAAATCCGTGGCATACGATCAATAAACTAGCAATACTGAATTTAAAATTGCATTTTCACGGACGTTTCAGTACGCTTTGCATCATCTTCAGAGTTCAAATGCTGTCAAATCTGTACAGTGCAGTGTGAAGCCAATCGCCATATATACAACATATATACAATCCCCTTTCGACTAAATACTGATATGATTTGACAGCATTTGAACTCTGAAGATGGTACAAACCGTACCGAAACGTTCGTGAAAATGCAATTTTAAATTCAATATTGCTGTTTTATTTATTCTGTGCCACGGATTTTATCCAAATTTATCCAACGTTAATAACTTTTACAATTGTTTATGGGCGGATTTCAAAGTTCAAACTTTTGCACATTTTCCTAGAGGTGATGACGAATCCAATGAGCTATGACACGTATTTTAACTCGCAATACCAAAAATTAACACGTTTTTCAACTTGTGAACCGGACTACAGGGACCAAAGAGTCAAAAGTCAAAAATTCTTTATTTATATTTAAATAACGTTTTCGAACGTCGCTCAAGAGGCCGAGGGGTCCCCTGAGCTTGGGGACCCCAGTGCACTGCACCGCCAAGTACTCCGATAGCTAATTCGACTGCATTGTATTTTGCCACCCGGATGCCAAATTATTTTAAACGTAACATTTTTTGATGTATACAATACATTATGTATATATTATACGATGACATATGCATCCAGCATACATCATTTCAATTCGCATTTTTTGATGATTTTTTCATACAAATTATCAATTGATTTACAATATTACTTTAATAGTAAAATTGATAATAGCAAATCAGAAATGAATTTTACATTACCACAAAACTGAGCGGCACACCAACAATAATTCTTGCTGGTCCCTAGCATTGGAAAAGGATCCATTATTTTGACAAACGCGTTTCCCATACAATTAAATAATATTTATCAATTATGATTTTATTGCCTGCCAATTAATAACAAATTAAATTTAATTCAAAATATTTAATATACATTATAATTAAATAATCCAAACACAAATTAATTAATAAACATAGCCATGTGATGATTTGGATGACCTTAACATCAGTTTATAAAATATCATCATCATTTTTAATAATATGCATATTTGGTATGTGTTGCACAATTCATTTAATCTTCACCTAAAAATTACACACTAAATACATTATCCAAGACGTAATTCCTCACGTATGTACAGTACGATCGATTTGACATTTCATTTTAATTAATAAAAAAACTTGTAATGACTTCTCTAGCTACAAAAGATTAAAAAACAATAGGTCTATCAAAATTTGATAATTTTGAACTGAGTGCATTTATACATAAATAATTAATGTAAACCAAATATTCCATTCTTATATCCTTTTTCTTAATTATAAAGAAATATTTTTAAAAAAATGTGTTCATTTCAAATGAGCTTAGGCACCATATAATGACGTCAAAACTGTACCTGTGCCAGTACCTCACTTTCGCGCATAGAACAGAAAGGTATGTCTATGGAAAGATGTGTATATATCAGTTATCTATACAAAAAACCAGTAAGGATGTTTCAACTACCGGCAGGCAATCAGCTGAAGCGATCTAGCAATGACGCATCTCCATGACGGAAATATTCCATGTTTAAAATTACAAAAACACTTTTGGGAATTTTTTCCTTGTGCAAAACGCTTCTGAAAAAGTCAAAAAAAATTGTTTTAGTTTATATTTGTAACGTAGATTTTAACCATAAAAAATTATACATTTATACATTTAAACTCTTGACACATTTAACTCAAAATATACACGATCACGATTGCTGCGAAGAGATTTTCGAAAATATTTATTTGCAATTGAGTTGCAGATCTGTTAGCTAATGTGTGATTTAAAAAATGATATTTTCAAATTTCTCTTCACATTGATAAAATACAAAACTACAAGTAGATTAAAAATAACAAAATTATAATTTTCTTTTTGAAGCTTAACTTCTTTAGCGACGTATCTGTTTGAAAACAGTAAAAAATCGAGGGGAAGTAGAACTGTCACATAAAGGGGAAATTAGTTTGTCTCCTAAATTACATGAAACTGGCATGGACAGAAGTTTATAGTATGTTGCTAAGTATGTGTAAATATTATTAATTAGTTTCACATAAAAAAAAAATAAACTTAGGAATAATATTAAAAACTAAAGAAGTTAAACTTATTATGCGTGAGCTTATGAGGGTGAGGCTCATTATAATTTTTTTACATACAAGAGGGATCGTTCATTACACTTTTCGTTAACAAATACATTTGTTATTTTATTAAATTACCTTTGTTGTATATTTAAAATTGTCAGAATTTAAACAAAACGTTTTTCTCAAATATATTTCATAAATTAAATTAAAAATGTTTCAAAAAGACTACATCGAATATATTCAACAATATGTAAACATTGAACATATGCTGAATACAATAATGAATTAATGAAGCATCTGAAATTTGACAGTGATCTTCGGACTAAGTATTGGCCAACAGTCCAGAAAAAACATATAAGAATGTATCAATGTGAAACGTAACATTGGCCGTGAAGCGTGAGCGGCAAAAGCCATAACACGGACCCGGTTTGGTAGCCTGACGACGCATCTACGCGGGTCGGTACGGCGAGAGAAAACGTCCAGATTCCAGAGCATTCAACTTGACGATTTTGATTACCATTCTTGATGGAGCATTAAATTCATTACAATCTGTCTTACAACATATAAAGAAAATTGAAATGTCTATCTGTAATTTTAAAATCACTGTCACTTTTGCGCTCACATGGTTAGTTTCATGCTAACAAAACGTAAACGAGCGTTTTTAAAATTTTTGTCTTTCTGTCTAGCCGGGTTAATCTTTGAAACTGCAGAACCAATTGTGATGGTACTTCACAGGTAGGTAAAGAGCTACGCTAGGAGTGGTCTAAGCTACATTTTAGCCCAAACATTTTTGTGAAGTCGAAAAACTGGTAGAATTATCGGTTATGTATTATGCAATGAGTGCAGAATTATTCAAGGTAAAAAAAGGAAAAACAAGAAATGTGAAAGTTTGAGAATTACTGCTAATAGGCGTACTTGAGCTTGAGTGTTCTCTAAAAAAATCTCCTAGGAAGTAATGCTATTAAACTTTTTAAAGTTGCTAATTTAAAAACAAAATTATAACATTATTTTTCTTTGAAATTCTAAAATGAAATAGAAAACTAAAGTGACTAATGCTCTTAAATAAAAAAAGAATTGATATTCTGAAAAACTGATAATATAATGATATGGTTTCGTGTCGATATTTTTAGATCTAAAGAGTTTTTTCAACCCCTTAAAATGCTCCGATTGGGCCCATTTTAAATAAGCTTCGTGCGGTGATGGATTCCAGCATGTGGACCCAATTTCGCTTAAATCAATGAAGTCTATAGACAGAAGTATCGTGCTAATACACACAATCATACATATCTATCTCTAGATGCGAATGTGAGTTGGGATGTTTGTTACCTTATCACGCAAAAACGACTGAACGGATTTGGATGAAATTTGGCACACAGATAGTTTATTACCTGGATTAAATAATAGAATACTTTTTATCCCGGAAAAACGTTAGGTTCCTGCAGGATTATCAGAAAACTCGTCCATGGCCTGCTATATCCTATGATATAACAAGCCATGGACGAGTTGTTGGTTGCCTTGGTTACCAATAACAAACTCTGAAACATTCTGATATCGAGTGTCAAATAATTTGCAAATAGCTATAAATTTTTTAATTAATGTTTAAAATTATTCTGATCAAAATTATTTTCTACTTTTTAGCACAAAAGAAAACCATTGTTTGTGAAATATTTTTTGAAATTTATTTTATTTTTAACTTAATTATTTTTTATTCAAATAATTTCATTTAGCTGTTGGTCCTGCTGAAGTTTCTACTACTGTTGTTGCTGTCGTGTTTCATTACAATCGCGGGCGGAGCCGTGGGGAGCGGCTATTAATTATAAATTCGAGCGAACGGACGGGGTGAGTGAGAGGTGAAACATCAGTAATTATAAATTCGAGCAAACGAACGGAGTGAGTGAGTAATGAAACAGCTAATTATAAATTCGAGCGAACGAAATAAGTGAGTGAGTAATGAAACAATCCTAACTATTAAAATTGCGGGCGGAGCCGCGGGGAGGGGCTAGTATAATATATAATCGTATGTGCCATACGGCAAATACACCAAAGAAATGCTATGACTTTAGGAAATGCAGTATTGAAAAAATAAATATAAATGATAATATGTTTTGTTGTCATGACCCCCCCCCCCTGAATCAAATTTATTGCACGTTTATTTATATATGGACTTACTGATAGCTTATGAAAGGAAAATAATGAAACTGTCCTCGTATACTAACAAAGTTATACATATTATATTAATGGTCGTGTCCATATGTGGTTACTTGTACACTTCACGTAGCTAAGTGACCATCGGTCAGCAATGATTAACCAAATTATTGCATAATCAACGTTTCCAAATCAAGCGTTCATACAAACAACAATTAACAAAAAAATCTGTTGATTGAGATGTATTGTGATCTGTGAAAATTAGATACCCCCCACGTACGTCTATATATCCTAAAATCGCTCACATATTTGGTCATTTAGGATTAAACTTTGAGAGATGTAAAAAGAGTTTATAAAATTCTGCAAAGGTATATTGAAAATCCTTTGTAATACAAATAAAAGTCACTACGATAATGAACACTAATACATAAGATAATATCAAAACATGTTGTCCAGAATTTTTATCTGTTGTTTGTTGTCGTTCATTGAGAACTGCTGGGTCAATTTTAAATAATCTTGATACACTATCAAAACTTGGTAAAAAAACTTACTGTACAAACTATTTTCGATTTGGCATACTCGACTTAAGATGAGGCTCCTATCAAACTGAAATAATTTAACATCATAAGATGCCCCGTTGATCGGCTTCGTCAAAGTGCATTCGATTCGCACTGTTTGCTCTAATTTATAAATTAATCAATATGTTATTCACTTCGGTCGTTCGCTCGAACTTATAAACGCTTTCGATATAAACTTAATTTCAATCCAAAAATCAATCCAATTTGCTCTCGGGCGAAGCCGAGTTTAGTTGTCTGAAATAAGCTATCGAATGATAAAAATCGCGTTCAAATCCGTTCAGTAGCTCTCGAGATTAACTGATACCAGCGCCAGCGCCGGATTTAACCCCTTGGTGCCCTAATTTTTTATAGTGAGCGGTGTTCCATAGCTTTGGACTGAGGCGAAATTTTACACTTACATAATATACTATTTATTTTTATTATTATTGGTAATAACATGTCAATTAATGGAAAATATTGTTTTCACCTTGATTAGCATATATTGCAATATATTTTTATTAAAATTCTTATCACTAAAAAGTGCTCAAACGATAATGAAGTGGTCGTAAATACTATAAGTTCTGTGCAAACAAAGAATTTTTAATCAGAAGTGTAATAACCGAAATAGTTCTAACTAGAAAAAAGTAATATCTTTTTATGACGCTCCCTCAGTGGAATGCCCTAGACCGGTGCCTAGTGTGTCTTACTATACAGACACCTGTATCGAAGCTTCCGTTTACACTATTTATACTAAAACTATACTTTTAGCAGAAGTACTTTTCAGAATAGATGCTTATAAAATATTGCTTTATTACTTTGAAAAATTGGGATTGTCTATTTACATATTATTATATATCGAAGTACTAATTTGAAACGTGATGCAAAACACGCACCTGAGAAATTATTTCATAATTTTTGTAATAAATCTTATGAATCATAAGTAAGTACGGTAGAATTATCGCATTCAATAAATTGTATCGGAAAATTCATTACACGATCAATTCATAATTAATTCCTTCTTAATTATTTTGAATAATTATCATAAATTCCTGTAATTAATAGGTAGCTCCAACAATACGTCTTCCGGAAAATGCATATACACATACAAGTATGGGAAACAAGTAAAATAACTTTTGATTTAATTATATTTTTTACCAATAATATGCATAAGGGGCCGTTCGAGTATTACGTAAGCACTATAGGGGGGGTGCTTTTCTTATTTTTGATGACATGGGGGGTGGGGGGATCTAGATGGTAACTACGTCAGCAGTAATTATTTACTTTTTTCTAGAATTATATCTGCTGCTCATGAATCAATAAAAAAAAATTACATTAAAAGAAAAATTCATATACCAATGGGGGGGGGGGTAAGAGCTTTGCTTACTTTTGCTGACAAGGGGGAGAGGGGGATAAATAATTGTCGGAAATCTGCTTACGTAATACTTGAACGGCCCCTAACCATTGATCAAAATTAAATAAACATTAAAGTGATCAGTTACTGAACAAGTGACAGTAGGTTAAAATAACATTTAAATATGTTCAACTGTACAAGCTTTTAGTAATATTCAACAAATCTACATTTAATTGTTATGACAACATAATATCAGTTGATCATAAACATATTATTTATACAGAATGAAACAATATTTAAAACTTACTTTAAATTCGAGTGCTATGTTTCAAACAAATATTTTCGTTGCATTTATTTACCTTATTTTTTTAAAGTTTGAAAAAAAAAATTAAATGGGTAATTATACTTACGTACGCGCGTTTGAAGTTATACTTCTTTGGCGTGACTGAAAACAAATTTTTAATATACATGCAAATAATTTATTTAAATAAAATCGTCAAAAAGTTTAAAAATAATACCTACAAAAAATTAACCTCAAATATTTGAAAACGCTTTCAAAATTTTATCCACAAAAACGACATAAAGGGACAACTTTAATGACCTCTCACATCGTTATATTTCATCTAAAAAAATAGATAAAAATACTTCCGTGTTCTACTTAACAAGCTCTAAACAATGGTACTCCACATGTCTAGATAGAAAAAAAATATTTTGCAGCCCCTTAGAATAAAATTCTCAACATTTTATATACATATGATTTTCGTCTTTGGGTCGAAGATTTACATAATATGATGTGCGAATTTCAATTCGATGTCTCATTTCGTTTAGACGTTAGAGGCCTCTAACAGGCGGGGAGACGGATGGACGGACAATGTTGCCACAACAATAGGGTTCCGCTTCCTTTGGGTATGGAAATATAAAATCGAGATTTAGGCGCATCAATAATTAATCAAGTACAAAATGTTATTGAAAAATTGTGTTTGTGGTTTCACGCGGCTCATTCAATTTTAACAATAAGAAATGGGAACAATCCGCCAAAAATGGAACGTTTGGAAACGCTGTTTCAGAGTAACGCTCATGTAGTGAGATAGTTCGCCCGCCAAAAATCCAGTTCTAATTGTTATTATATATTAATATAATGTTGTATACAATTATTCGCTTTAACCATGGCTAATTAGGTTCTTTATAAATTCAATAATGTTGATTTCATTAAAATCATTCACTCCGTATGTACGTGACATGTTTCTGTTAAACTATTTTGTAATACAGATAATAATATAACATTAACTATACATTTTGAATCGCCCTTGACCATTAGCTCGTACTTTCATTCATTGTTCTTCATCTTCTATACCAGTAAATAGCTATATTTCATCATATTTTTATAGTACAAGTAATAATTTAAGGTACACAGTGATTAATATCTTTTATTATAGTGAAATTTTAAAACGTGTTTATCAAATGAGAATGTTTGTTGATAGTCAGGGACGTTCAAAAATTATAAGGCCAACGCTCCTCTAAAGGACGGCGCCATCTTTTGTATATTAAATGTCTGATTCATGATTTTATATCATTACCTATAATTAAAAACTCTATCGCCAAAAATATTTCCAACTAAGTGTGAATTAGATCATTTGGAATTCCAAATCTGGTTTCCAAAAAAAACAAGGCATACATTTACATGGAATTCTGATTTAGGATTTCTGAACGGTCTGCACCTAGCTTAAAGCCAACCATTTCGCAATTTATTATTTGTATATTTCGAAATTTCTGACTCCAGCCTAAGCAGGCACGTAAAAAAACACGAGAATATAGGGATTGAAAAATCCGCAAACCATAAACGTTACACTACTTGATATAAAAATGTTGTTGGATATTTTGTTATTATCACGTTGGCAACGGAGAGAGTGAGTAGAGGAAGATGGCGATGACAGGAGACAGTGTAGTTGTTTGAAATGAAAAATTAATAAAATCCAGAAATGGAAGTTTGCATTTATTTACGGCACTATTTAAATCGATAAAAATATACAGTCTACTCAAATACACAACAAATGTGTTTCTTTTTAAAACATTCTTCCGTGCTGTTAAGTCGTCTGAGAGTATTTAGTGTTATCTCTGTTAATCCACAATAACATAAACATTAAAAATGTAAATTGTATGCTTAATAAACAATGAAATGTTCAGAAGCGACCTCATTGCATACCATCATAAACATAATGGAAAAGGCCAAATTTATAACATTTGAAAACTTAACCATCATACCCACGCTTTATTATTGTGAAAATTATCAATTTACAAATAAAGAAAATGTAATAAATTTGTTGTGTATGGAAAACGCTAAGCATGATAAAGAATTATTAAACGAATTATTATGTAGTTGTTACAAGGTGCAGTTTATAAATTAAAAGACAACCTTTCATCTTGCCATTATGTGCCAAACCAGTGGCTTATGACCACAATCAATAAAAAATCATTTAAGAAAAAACTTCAGAATATGTTTCTAAAAAATAAAAAACTAACTTTTTCGTTTGTTTTATAATCACATTTTCTACCTACATACATTCAATTAAGGTTCAAAGTAATTAATTAATTAGTTCATTCACGCCGACTTCTAATTGAATATGGGTAGGTAAGGTGATTGTAAAACGAATGAAAATAACTATTTTATCCTTTTTTGGGGCACTTAGAACTAGGTTCAATTTTTTAAAGAATATTATTTTTACTTGACTCTATTTAGTGTAGGAGAAGGTACTTTAAAATGGAATACTTAGGTAAAATGGGATATCCTAATTATTTTTAAATATACCCAATGCTATCTTTTGTAAAATTCACAAAATATACCTCACTTGATAAGCATTCATCTGTAGTACTTTCAGTACGATAGTATTACTAGTGTCAAATTTAAGCAAGTTTTTAAGTTTTCAACAGTTTTGTTATAAGAATACTGGTATGATAAGGTAAGTATTTTGCCTAATTGAGTAATGAGATTATGACGGCGATATTTTTACCAGTTTTAGTGTTAAAATGTGTCACTTTGTATATAAAATTTCCGCGCCAATTTTGTAGATTATAATAGTGCATGCTGTTTTTGACATAGTGTAGATACGTTGATAAAATGGGATATGGAGTATGTTGATAAAATGGGATATGGAGTATATTGCTAAAACGCCGCAAGAAGCAAGTGGTAAAAGAAAAAGCGGTAAAGAAGACGAACTCAAAGACAAACGGTGCAAAAATGAAGAAGAAAATAGAAATAATTACCATTGAAAATAAAAAAACTGATAGTGAAGAAAATCCCGTATGCTTTTATTGCGACATCGATTTTTTTAAAAGTAAGGCAGGAGAATCATGGATTCAGTGCAATTCTTGCCAAAAATGGGTTCATGAAGCATGTAGTGGAGCAAACTGTGATGATGAACACTTCGACTGTGATCTTTGTTTATAATTACGTACACTAAACACAATCCCATTTATCGACATAATGAATCCCGTTTTAAACACACAGTGTTGCTAAAATGGGAAATAACCATGTGACAAAGAAAAACATTTTTTTTTTAATTTGTAGTCTTTATATCATTTTTGTATTTTTTTTTTAAATAAAGTTATATCAAAACTGTCACGTATTAAATTTGCAGTAATTAACTGTCTGTAATTTTTTTTTCAGAACTTGTAATACCTTAAGTATCCCATTTTAGAGTACTTTCCCCTACTTTATTTTATAGCTTCCCATAATATACCAATGTTTCGAAAACAAGTTGAAAGAAATTCATTTAACAACGGAAATTTCAAATATTAATAAACTCTAAACGGTACTATTTATTCTATACAAATAGAATTGTTCCGTCGTGATAGAATATAAACGCATTTCATAGCACGGTAGTAGGGGCCAAGTTATAATGGTGAAGGTACAGGTTGAGACCCGTTTCTTCCACCACAACAACCCTTATTAAAAATAGATGAGTCGTCAGGATATAGTCAAATGACGTACCTAATCTAGGGTTCGTTACCATAGAACCCTAAACGATATTAACGTTTTTCATCCAAATCGGTTCCGGCGATTAGCGCGGCCATACATGTATTACACATTCATACAAACATACACGACGAATTGATAATCTCATTTTTAAGTCGATTAAAAATTGTGGCCAATAATTAGTTATAATAATTAAAATTCATTTTTTTTTAAATCTTTCTAAAACCTTTGGTAACATTTTTTTTAATTAGTTTTGACGTTTAAGAATAAAATAAATATTATGTTCCTATATTATTACTGCTACTTTTTATTTATTTATTTTATTATACTTTATTCTTATCTTCAAGCCGAAGCACTTAAAATTTGTATACATAGGCACTAATTAAAACAGGTACATATATATCCAAATAGAGGCGAATGAGTCTTTGCTGCCTCTATACGCCATTCCATGTGGCGCCTCTTATATGCGCAGCAAATATACAGGGTGTCTCACCGAACGTTGGCTAACATGGGTAACTTTGTTATTAGTGGAGATAGAAAGTCGGTTAAATGGGCAAAGTAGTGCAGAAAATTGGGCTCATTAACATCCCGTCGAAAAAACAATTGAATTTTGACACCCTATGAATTTATTCAGAAAATAGTGAAAATTGCCATTTATGAAAACTGGCCATAACTTTTTTATTTATGAAGATATTTGAAAATTTCATTAACTATTTTTTGATAACTTTTTAAGGTCTTTTCAGTGGCGTAGGTTTATTTTTTTTATTTCCTCTACATAATGAGATATTGACATGAACTTGGGTTTTTCTTATGGACGGCATTTTTGATTTTCAGATATTCGAATTCTACTTATTTTTCTGAATAATTTGACATATCATATCCTATATCTAAACCAATCAGAAGCTACAAAACTGACAAAAATAGCTTTTTGGCGTTATCAAAGTGTGCCGTGTAAAACGAAATTTGTTGAAACAAATACATATCGACAGGTTAACAATCTGCCGAGCGATCGCTACAGTTTTGCTAATTCATTTTGTTTGATTTACTCTCTAAGATGGCTCAAGCATTCTTAAATTTGAAGAAACAGGCTATTTTTGCGCATACATTCAGCGTAACAAAAATACCACTTGGGCTCAAGCAGAATACTTGAACCTTTATCCAGAAAGGCGACAGCCTTATTCAATAACTTAATATATAGTACTTCTCAAAAAAGTTTATTATTTGAAAATGAATTATTTTGATTTTCAAAATAAGTAGAAAAACTTCAACAGCTTGGTTTTAAAACAATATCATTATTTATTGAACAGTCGAAATTAATATATTTGGACATGATTGCCGCCTCTACGCCATGGCGTTATTGGCGTATAGTCCGGCTCTGTTTCCAAACATTTTAAAAAGATTGAAAAACACTGTACGATAACACACATACGCCCATATATTTAAAATCGCATAAATCCCATGGACAGTGAAAAAAATAATGAAATCGATACAGAGGCAATGCAAATATAATAATAACTTAAACAAATTGAATTACAATTAAATATACCCACTTGCGCGTGACAGCAGCATCAAACCGATTGATAATAATAATATTTAAATTCAGTAACGAGTCAAGCGAGGTCTCATATTTGGGTAAGTAGGATTACAAAGCCTTCATAACAGATCATCAATTGGTATGACAATGGTTTTAGTGGACGCTTATTATATGCGTCTTCAATCATATGTTATTTTGCATGCAGGTGTACCCTAGGACTGCTGACCATGCCAAGCCTACAATGTTTCTATGTATTATAAATTAATCGTCATCGTAAGAACTGAGATCAAATATACAGTAAGATTTCATTAATTCCAATTCCGATAATTCAAATTTCTTGGCTGGTCTCTTAGACTCGCCATATAACACCATGGAATATTTTCTTCGATGATTTGAAAACCAGCTCCGATAATTCGAACTTTTTACGTGAATCCAATATATCTAAAACAAATGACACTTTTTCTAGAAAAGTCTGGTATTGGGTTCTTTCTATTATAAATGTTGTTACAAACTCGTCCAGTAACCATTTTGTTTTGTAGTAAGTCGAGAGTGTTATAGAAATCGAAAATGTCCAACTGTGCAAGTAACTAGTAAGAAGATGTCTTTTAAAATATTAACGATAGCCAAGAAGGTGGAGGTTATTCGCGAAGTGGAGCAAGGGAGAAAACAAATTAGATGTGGCAAAGGAGTTTGGCATACTAGCGACTTATTTAAAGAATAAAAACGAGATTTTGAGAGAGAATAATAATTTGAAATTGAAAAAAAATAACTCTCATAATTTTTTCATAAGATGCTAAAAGAAGTGTAGCTTCAAAAATATTTTAAAGAGAAATGCCTTCATGGACTAAAATCTCGTGATAAATAAATGCAAGATTTTTGCAAGGGTTTATATTTTGAGACTAATTAGTATTTAGGGTGTAAATAAATGTTCTAGTCAGCGTTCAGTAGAATTTTCAAACTTCTACCGCTTCCTAACAAGACTGGTTTTATAAAAATAAGGTATGATTATTTTTTTTGCATAAATTATATTTACGAAATTAACCGTGTGTCAAATGTCAGCTTTTACAGATCAAATCGCTTTTTTACATTTTTTAGAACGCCTCAATGCTGCGTGACTAATATTTTTATTTTACATCGCAAATATTAACTTTCAAAATATTAATTTTTACAAAAATTTTGCAATTTTTGACCACGAACTCTTTGACAATTTATAGTATGGCGAAAACGACTGTTCATGATTGCATAACATATAGAGATTTATACTTAAGTATATTTTTAAGTTATTATAAGCATCGTTGGTATTTAGCTCAGGTATCCACAATAATTAGTTAAAAACGTGTGTAATATAATATGTATGTACATCCCAATTGATTTTTAAACTGAATAGACTGTTCAGTTCAATCTTGTCCGATCCATGAAATAACAGTTCGTTATTTTCACAATTTATGCTTTCATCGAAATTCAAGTCACGATAACAATTCACTTCAGTGGCATATATTATAGGTATTTAAGTTATGTGACACCCCGGGCTACTCGAAATTGACCGCCCCCCGCTATTTAGCTTATGTGCTCAGCTCTTCCTCATGAAACAGCATATAAAACGTCACCCCGTGTACACCGTACAAACTCTGACCCACAAGTTATAGCGTGTTATTTAGCTGCTTTCGGAGCTGTGTGTATTGTCAGCGCAATAGTACAAATAAATATGTATCGCTATAGAAGTGTTGACTGAATGTACCTGATTCCTTTGAT
This sequence comes from Venustoraphidia nigricollis, assembly GCA_034508555.1. Lineage (NCBI taxonomy): Eukaryota > Metazoa > Arthropoda > Insecta > Raphidioptera > Raphidiidae > Venustoraphidia > Venustoraphidia nigricollis. The sequence continues at coordinate 2,616,657 of JAVRKA010000062.1, forward strand.
TCGACGCCCGACGGTACATATATACCGAGAGCTGTTAGACATTTTTGGGTAGGCATTTGAGGCCCTGTGAAAATTTGTACAATGACTCTTTAGTGATATCCGAATACAAAAACACAGGCCTGGCTGAAGGGTAGCGGGGCTTAACCGAGCCTCATTTTGAAATTTTTAGTACTTTGAAGTTTAGTATTTAAGGAGTTGGAAAATAAAAAAGCCAGATCTTTTAATCGGGACTAAACCTTAGCCAGGTGCTTGCAAATTTGTATGTTTTAAGATTTAAAAAATATATTTGAGGCGCGTTGAAATTTACACAGAATAATATTGATAACAAAATAGATATATTCAAAATGACAGATCAATTCGGTGGGGCTTTTTATCTGCCAGGCGAATAATATATTTTATGTGAGTGCGAGTGAACAGTTGAATAGGTTGAATTGTGAGAAACAGCCTAAATTAGTAGCTGTCTGACGTGAATATGCTGCGGTGCGATCGGTTCTACTTCAATCTACCCCACAGCGCTGTTCACTCCCGCTCATATAAAACATATTGATCGCCTGGCAGATAAAACGCCCCACCGAAATGATCTGTCATTTTAAATATATCTTTTTTAAGTTAACAGTATTATTCTGGTTAAATTTCAAAGTGCCTCAAATATATTTTTTGTCTTAAAACATACAATTTTGCAAGCACCTGGTTAGGTTTAGCCCCGATTAAAAGAATTGGCTTTTTTATTTTCCAACTCCTTAAATCAAGGGTCTTCAACCCGCGGCCCGCGAACCGCCTGCGGCCCGTGGAAGCTTCGGTGGCGGCCCAGCAATAGCTTGGCAAAATTTATTTTAATTTATTTAATTTATATCTCACTGATTTAATTTTGTTAATATAATTTGACTTATTAAAATTTAATACCATTCAACAGATTTCGATGAAATTTGGCAGAGAGGTACCTTGGAACCCGGGGAAGGACTTACAAATTTGTGATGGAAAAATAATAGGTCGTGTATAGGTATATTTCTATTGTGTTGCGGCCCGCCGAACCAAAATTAAAAGAATCTCGGCCCTTGACTTCAAAATGGTTGAAGACCCATGCCTTAAATACTAAATTTCAAAATACTAAAAATTTCATAATGCTTCAAGGATTTTTTTTTTTTTTTGGGTAAAAAATTTTACAAATTTTACAAATTTGAGGCTTAGTTAAGCCCCGCTACCCTTCAGCCAGGTCTGTGTTTTTGTACTCGGATATCACTAAAGAGTCATCCTACAAATTTTCACAGTGCCTCAAATACCTACCCAAAAATGCATAACAGCTCTTAGGTAATACACAGTAACACATACATAAAAAACGTGGTCATAGTTCCGCCGTAGTTTACCTATATAGTGTATAATTGTAGTTTGTTGTCTGATTGAAAAAAGTAAATAATTTAAACATGTATTGATTCACAATTTAATTAAAAGATTGATACAGTTTCACAATAGGATAATAATCATTGATAAATAAATATCTTTGAATCGAACAGTTAATCTGCTATGAAATTCAATGTTATTGAAGCCAATTATAGAACAAATAGACTTCACAATATATCACACAAAAAAAGTAATAATTAGAGTTCGATCGACACCAATTAACTTTGCATTCCTCTGCATGCAGATTGCTGCAGGCTTGTAAATTAATTGTAGGTAACAAATGTATGAGTGCAGTAGCTCGATCGAAATACATTGAAATTTTTACAAAGCTAATATTTTCAGAGAATATAACGGTTGTTGCTAAACAAGTGACATAAGCCTATTATTTATTTACACACAAGTTTTGTAAAATATCTATTTTTCTGTATGCATATTGAATACCTATATATATTTTTGCCCTTATATTTGTTCTATTTTGAAATACCAGTTAGTTCACAAATATTTAACGTTATCGATCTCTATAGTAATAAAAAAGAGCAAGTTAAAACTAGAGAACCACTGTAACAATTTGACCAATTATCCGGTGTTTGAAAACTTACATTTTGCAACATAGTATATATTATTACGTTATTATTACGTTTAGAAAAAGGGGCCACACGAGTTTCCCAAAAGAAAATTTTCTTGTTATAGGTACTACTGATTACGAACACTGCAAGTTCTTATAAATATTAGTGGCGGTTTGTGGTCCCAAAGTTGATGAAGTGCTAGGAGAAGATTTGTTCTTAAAGTAAGAATTTTGTTGAAAAGTGACTTAAGAAAACAACGAATTTTTAAATTTTATGTTATATGACCTGCCACTTTTTTTTAGTCCTTCCTTAGTCAAAATATTTTTTGGGATAACGGTCTCTGAATCAAATTACATACGACGTCACTGATCAGATTCATTGTTGATATTTTATAGGTATAACTGAAGCAAGCAAGCAGCTATCAGTTGAGCGCCGCATGGGTGAATATGTTCAGTACATCACCGTCTAGCTATGCACACTCAAAATCCAGTCACATGCTTTACTAGATGGCTGACGTTATGGTTATCGTAGACGTTACTCTATGCTACACTGCGTTTTCTGTGTGAGATGTAATTTTGTAATATAAAATCACATCTGTTGCTTGGTATATATTGAACTTATTGCTACTTTACTAGAATTTGAAGTAATTACAAAATTTATTTATTATATTTATTAGACGTAAAAAAATATCTTTTGTGGGAAACGATCTAAAAGAAAGGTGAAGGTGCACTTCACCTACATCACCGATAATTATGCATAATATAGAACGCACATGCATAATCTAAAATACTAGATACAGTAGCAAGTAAATTAAGAAAGATTTAACGTAAATTATAAAAATAAATTGTTAAATGTCAGTTGTTAGCTGCTAAGGTGTAATAAGAGGACAACGTGCTTAATATATCTATAGTCGCAAGATACTTATACGCAGTAATAATAATAATAATATAGTACTTTTACGCAATAATGAGAGAGATAAAAAATGGTTTTATAGTTTGTAACTTATTATTTCACTCAAACTTAAACAAAATTAACAAATACGACAGTTTTCGTTATTGTTTTTTTGATGACGTTTCGAAGAAGTGATCTTTTCTTGAGATTAACACCAAAATACTAATATAATATATTCGGACATTTTTTAGATTTTGCAAAGATTCACAAGTAGCTATTTAGTACTTATTTATTGTAGATTATAGACGCTTGGCATTTGAGGTCATTATAGCGTCTTACACCAAATGAAAACGACATTACAAAACATTCACTATTATAAAGGAACTATAAATTAATTCAAACTTAAAAAAATATTTTAAAGTGATTTCAGATTTTTCTGCATGCAGTTTTTGGATTTTCTGGTCTATTATAAATTTCATTATAAATCAGTATCTATCACTAGTGACAACACGTATCTAATGTTTTAATCGGTGCTAACATCCTTCGAATATTTGGAATGCGGGTTAGTGCCTAATATACTATTCATTGCAACTCTAATTCATGTAATATATTCAAAACAACGCCAAAAAAAAATATGTTTAAAACCTAACCGATAAATTCCCTGCTTTCCTACTTTAACTGCAAATCTAAACTGACTAAGTAATTTCTACTGGCTAAAGTACATAATAAATTTAAAACAAACCAAGGATACAGTAAGAATTATTTATAGATTGTAATATATTTTTTATTATCCATCAGTCATAACAATGATCATAAAACATATCATCACGTTGTGTGAATAAAGAATAATATTTATAATCAATAATATTATTTTGATAATAAAAATGCCATTTGAATAAATGACAAAAATGTATGTTAATGTTATTTTTGTAATAATAATAGTATTACAAGGTCCTCTCTCGAGTCTGCAGTGGTCATTACCATGTTGCGATAATTTAAGTATCTTATATGTTATCAAGAAGCATGCGCAGCGGCGGACCCATGTAGGGACCAATAGGGCTAAAGCAATGAGCCCCCAAGTATCAAGAATCCAGAAGAATTGAATTGTTATCATAAAGTAATACTCTTTCGTTAACAATGAGCACTCATCATATGGTAAAAATAGATCATTTTGACATTGACAACATTTTGAGTGAATTTTGGCATTTTTGGGGTGAGTTTTAACAATTGCTAGAGTTATCTTACAGTATTATTTGTTTGATCAGGTTACCAAGTTTGTTCTGATTTTGAAATTATTAAAAATGAATTTTAAATTCCAATTTAAAGATTCTTAATCTAACACAAATTGGGGCCTCATTAGATTTCAATAAGCTCTGTGTTCTATTCTTAACGACCCTAAGAACAAAACAATAATCAAAATCTTATTTATTATTGTCTTTTGGAGGTCATTAATGAATAAAAAAAGATTACCTACCGGCCAACTGACTCTTTTGACGTGTTATTTTATGATCCGTAACGACTGATGACAACTGTTAATTATGTCTAATTTATAATTTAAGTTAAATACCGTAACTAAATTATTATTTGATAATGCTATCAATATGCAAGGTCGACATCTATCTACATAGATATTTTAATAATATTAAAAAATTCTTCAATTAGCACATAAAATTGATTTTCTTGTGTAGTCATTAGCCATGACATTGATTCTGAGTTGAAATTGGTAAAACGCATCACACTTATTTAATATAAAAGCTATAAAATAAATTAAAAAGAGCAGAGGTCACTAAACGTCAAACTATTGTTATTTCGCAATCAATGGAGAGAGATCAAAATAAATGATAAATTTCGAAATAATACTGTTTTTGAATTATAAAACCTAGGAAAACCACGCACATTTGTCAAGCATGTAACAGCACGACCAGCACAGCAAAAATCTGCAACCTGCACGATGTCACATATTAGACAAGCACCAACCAGCAAATTTTAGTGCAGGTTTCGTGGTGTGCGGTAGACATTTTGCAGTTTTCAAGAGTTTTATCAATGCAATTTAATTAATGAAAGCGACACATCACATAGCATACTAGATCGGTTCAGCACGGCTAGACAGAAATTACAGGCGACTGACTGACGGTCGTTGCTGGTTGTAGATTACTGCTTGCAGTTGCTGGTCTAATGTGCATTAAATAACATGGGTATCTTCACGCACAGGCTTTTCTGCCCCGTGCTGTCCTGATTGTAGGCTTGATAGATGTGCACGATTTTTTAATTAAAATTTTCGCAACAAACATCAGAAACCAAATCAGCTACAGAACACTATAGAAACAGAACGTGCGTCTCAAACAATCGCGATTACCGTTCCTGATAAGTCACGAGGCGCGCGCATCTGTTGTACAAATAACCTCTGACCTCCGTGCAGACCAGACCTGGGCAACAACAACAACAAGCAAGAGCAGCGTCATGATTATGACACCTAGCAATAGCAGAAGGAATGTTTAACAGTATTATTGGACAGTCGATGCCATGGTGTGCTGCCAGAGAGAACGCGTTAGTAATTCTCCACTTTGTACGCCCGGTCCAACGACCTTGTCCTGGTCTGAGAGACGCCATCTAGGCCGCACTTGCGAAATAATATTATTATCTAGCATTCTGTATTTATTTATATTTTATAATGCAGCACCTATATTACAACAGTGGCGCACTAAACAATTTTCTAAAAGTGAAGAGGTGTTTGCTAGATTGCTACAAAAGATTGTAATGCAAATAAATGAAATACGATTGACACTCCGGTTGCAGCCATGGGAATTTGCCAATAATCTTAAATTCATTCCTATGCGAATCTGTAAGCATTCGATATTGCTTATATATAGGTTCCTAACTCCTGCGATCACATAGATTTTGAAGCAATTTCGTCTTTTGAATTTTGTGAATTATTAAGACTGTACACACTTGTCAAACATGGGCCAGCACGACTAGTACAGCACAAACCTGCAGCCTGTACGACGTCGCACATTAGATCAGCAAGTTTTAGGGCAGGTTTCGTGATGTACGGTAGAAATTTTGCAGGTTTCAACTTTCAAGTAGTTTTATCAATGCAATTTAATTAATGAAAATGGCACATTACTTTAGATCGGTCTAGTACGGCAGACAGAAATTGCAAGCGACTGACGGTCGTTACTAGTTGCAGGTACTGGTCTAATGTAAGCTACTCCGTTAAACAACATGGATACCTTCACGAACAGTGCAATGCTGGACGTGCTGTATTGACCGTGTTTGCAGATAGATATGCGCGATCTTTAAATAAAATACGAGCCAATGGTTTTTCACTTCCAATAAAATGATGACTACAGTGTAGGTATAAAAATACTAAAATATTGTTATGAATTCCTTTTTCTTTCTATCTATCTTTATTTTGTTTTTTTCTTTATCCTCGAGTTATTCTCAAAAATATTGATTTTAATTATGAAGGTTTTTGAAGATAATATAATTTGACACTTTTTACTGTAAAAAAGTGTACGATCTTTGAAAATATAGAAATACATATGTTCCGGTTATTTTGATACAATATTTTTCTTTTTTCAGTAAAAAAATAGATCATCTTTAGTGATAATTTTAAAATGATTTCATATTGCCAGAACAGTCAAAGTAGTTTTCAATATGCAGTTGTTATTTCCACAGACTTATCAAAGCGTTGCCGATGACTATGAAAGTAGAATTTTATCATTTTCCTGAAAACCACTGCCAGTGCAGTAGGGTCATAACATTGGTCAATATTTATAGCCGACACGGAATCTGCACATATTTTTTTAAGTTATATGAACATTTCTGCTACCTTAATCAATAATCATATTGGGCAATTTGTAATACAAACGACGTATTTAACAGTGACACTGAAATTCAATAGCTAAATCAGAAAAAAGTGCCATCTCATAATTAATATGCGCATACGTTATTTTAACGCCTTGATCCATAAAATGTTGTAAATAGTTTTGTTGGAAAATATTTCAAATACTTCACTATACATAAATATACTAATATGCTAATTTTATAAATTAAATATCATAAAATATAGTTCCCGCGCTTTTGATGTTCAGAACTATAGAGATCTTAAGAAATACAAGGTCGATTTAATCAGGACAAAGCTCCAAGTTAAATTAATAAAATATTGTCTTTTACAAGTTGTATGGATCAAAATCGGGATCCTTAAAATAAAAACGACCAACTTTAGTTTTTGTTAAAAGTAATGAGAACCCCAGCAGTTGACCTCCTACAAGTTAAGTTTGCTACACAAGTGAAATTTCAAAAATGTGGAAAATACTGGATTATTGAGTACCTATAGGCAGGGCCGTCTTTTACATTTTGGAGGCCATGGACACTTTAGAATAATGGGGCCCCTATGACTATTTCGGAATACTATTTTTTCTTTAAAAAGGGAGTAATTACTAAGCAAATCAATAATTAACAAATACATTATAATGAAAAATATATCGATATAATTATGATATTTGTCGGCAGTATCGATTATCGAATACTGATCTGGCAAAAACTAGGGAGCCCCATTGATCGCGGGACCCTGGGCACTTGCCCAGAGTGCCCAGTGAAAAAGAGGGCCCTGCCTATAGGAGAAAAAATACAGTGGATATATTATCTAAAAAGAGCAATGATATTTGTCTTATGTTATAATGCCATAGCTCGTCAATAATATAACTTCATTACGCCCTAAATATACACTCTAGTATTTTCTATCCTTATTAGAAAGCTTTCAACGAAACTGGATACCCTTGCAAAATAATTAATCACTAAAACCACATTCTATTATTAGCTTCTCCAGGCGACGGGAAAAATTTACCTTGTTTTAACTTAATTAAAAGATAATGAAAAAATGTTGTTAAAAAAGATTTATTAATACAATAATCAGAGCGTGACATAACAATCCCATATAAACTGTCAGAAGTTATTTATAATGTATTCCTGACCAAAGTAGATGTCAATGTCACAATTGGACCAATAATTCATTTAAAATAACTATTATATTTCTCGCAATAATTAGATTAGATTTTAGTTGTCAAAACACATTATATTTATTAGACAGAATTCATAATGAATCACCAAACTTAACAAATTATTATTTTCGATATTGTATAATATGTAAAATTTGTTTTAAATGCTAGAAAGAGATAACAATAGGATCGACCCAAGATGGCTGAGTGACAGAAAATTATTTTAAGTCTCACATTGATAAATTTGGATATGATATGAAATGTTAGATACAGTAATAAATTTATAGAATTAATTTTTATTCGTTTATTGAAATAGTATATTACACCGTATGGGCAGAAAGTTGAAATTCTTGCACTGCGCGTAACATAATGTCCGAAGCGAAGATGAGGGCATCTTGTGCTGCGCAATGCAGGAATTTCAACTTTCTGGCCGTATGGTGTGTGCTATTTTTCTTCATTCCATGCCGAAAGTACGTACTTTCGTATCATGAGAAAACTGTTTCGGCGGCCCGTCGTTACACACGGCATGCGAGTAATTCCAGCAGTGCATAAATGTTAGGCTTTCTGCTTTAAAATCGAAGCAGAAAATACGTACTTTCGGCATGGTGTGAAGAAAAACAGTTTGCAAGCACGTTGTTGAAAAATAACTGCATTATTACAATATATCAAACAGGTATATATAAAATAATAATAGTTATGTAACAGTACCATTCAAATCAAAGAAATTATACATAATAGTAAATATAGCTAAAGCCCAGGAAGTACGAACTTACATTTAGATTTTATTTTAACAGACATATTCCCAGTAAAGTTTTCTTTAGGTTGCAATTTTACAATTCGAAAAATCACAACTTATTGGATAATAACGATTGTAATGCACTGGAAGTCACTGAAATTGAAAAAAAAAATACGCTCTGTAATACATTACAGAGCAAATTTTTCGTCAATTAAACGATTGTAGTGCACCGGACGTTATCAAAACTGACGAAATATACATTCTAATGCATTACAGAGCCTATTTTCTTTCAATTTCAGTGACTTCCGGTGCACTACAATCGTGAATACCCCGTAATTATATTTGTATAATTTGAGAAATTTATGTGTTTTTGAACATAAAAATGATTATCCGCCATCGACATTTATTTTTTAACTTGTTATTATTTTTTTATTAGTTACGAAAACTTGTACTATATATTTTAATTCAGTCGTATTCAAAATGGTTGACAATTACGGTACTTTGTTAAATTCAAAAATTTTAGCATATGAAACGTGTTTCCTCAAAATATTACAAGTAATTGCTTAGCAGAACTGTAAGCGAATCAAGATTGATATAATATATGATCATATCTTCCTATCGAGACCGAGACGAAACCATTGATATCGCACGAAACGAGTCGAACCGACACCGATACACCCCTATATTACCGGTTCCCTCTAACCCCCAAATATATAAAAGGGACTTTGGATAAGACATGAATAAAAAAATCGCTAAAGATTAAAAAAGAAACTTATTAATTTACAATTTTTAAAATTCCGTAAATGATATACTATTAACTGTCATCAAAATTTCAAAAACATTTTCAATTTCCATATATCAGAGGAGTCAATCTTATACACTTATTGCTTAAAAAAATTGTTGACTCAATTTTAGACACATAGCTGGTACATTACAAAAGCAGTCACTTTTGGAGGATTATATTAAAAATAAAAGCTTACCATAACTTTTACATAATCCAATTGTTTCATTGTGTAAATGGCCTTCCTCGAGGAAACCACTTCTATATGACTTCTGACATAAATTTTAATCGTGTCAAAACATTCTGTAATAATTTATTATTTCTACTCAGATATGTTTCATAAAGATTAATTGGGAACGCTTACAATTTTAAAAACATGAAGCAACTCAATAATTCTCACTGATTAAACGTATCATGAAGGTTGAAAAACAAAAATCACGTAGAATATCCGAGCCATTTTTATTAATCGGGACGCACAAGTTGCGATGAACGAATACTAAATTCTTTTACAATCAAGGATTTATGTTTCCAAAGCCATTCTCTTGAGTATAATTTATGAACAAAAGCCACGACAATGTACTATTCCTAATTCCTGTTTTGTATTCTTATCTCGAGTTCAAATGAAGACAGAATAATTTGTTTCTGCAATTTATAAGACGGTTTTCACCATTATTACAATTATACATTGTAACCTTAATATAACGGACCTCAATATAACGATTTCCTCGATTTAACAAACTTTTCAAAATCCCTTAGAACTGCCCGTAAGAGTTAATGTAAATAAAATATACCTCTACATCACGAATACTTTCTGTCAAAAACCTCTTTATAACGAATTTTCAATCATTGCAGAATATAAATAGAAAGTATAATTTAGCTCTATTTATAACGATTTTTGTCAACTTATAACCTTTACATAACGCGTTCTACCAATCACACACAATTCCACAATAACAACAACAATTCATGTCTTGACAGGTTCAGACACGTTAAATGTATCGTAAGACAATCATTGTTGTTTGATGTAAAGTAATATAAACACGGTTGTTGGTCACTGTTACCAATGAACTTAAAATTGCAGCGGCTGAGAAACGAAAAAGGTGTTCCTTAACCGTCGCAGAGAAACGAAAAATCATTAAGTATGTAGACGAGTATCCTACAAAGAAAAAATTAGACATCACTTAAGAGTTCGAAATTCCCGCAAGTACATTGGCCACAATTTTATATCCCTTCAGATTTGTTATATCGACGTTGTTCTATATAACTTTTATCTATTTTATTTTTTTGTCAGTTTAAAATTTCAAAATTAAGAAACGTTTTTTGAAAACATCAAAATGTTCATCGTTAATTCTCTACAATTTGTTCTCAATATAAATAAGATAAGTTGAATATAAGACATTAATTTGTTTGTCAGCCATAATTATATCTCATGAGAATATTATGTGGCGCTTTTCTCAGAAACCGACTCAAATAAAACTTATATCGTTAGTTGTAAATTGTAATTATTGTAAAGAACACGTTATATCCACGAGCTTTTATGTTTTTAGGACAAATAGCTTATTACAATCGGAGGACACAAGCGTTGTATCACTTTGTGAGTCAACCACAGCGGGATTTTGGACTACAAAAAATGAGACTTTTCAGTTCAATAATAGTAGTTTATGTATCTCGTTTGTAAATGAAGATATTATATAAGGATGAAATAATGTTAAAAAGAGGGACTAGCAAGTTTTAACAGTCACTCAAGTCATAATATAATTACGAACAATGTACATAATACAGTTTGTGCGCGAACCTCCTTTAAAAAAGTTGATTTCCACATAATAATCAGAATATTTTTGATAGTTCACGTTCGGCCATATTGGTATTTTGTGTACTGTTCATCGCCTACACTGATCTCTATCGCTCATATGAATTTAAATGACAACTGATAAAGAAATTACTAGTGGCCAGGTAAAATCGCATTACTTTTGTTTTACTTTACGCACTAGTACGAGACGGGTGATTTTACAAGCGTATAATTTACGAGCTAGAATCCTGTGACAGGCGGTTAAACTGTCCGGCACGTTTGAGTATGAAGCCCTAACAAACTAACACTGTCGAGAAATCAGTAAATCGTCCAAAATGATCACTACTGTAAGCTTAAGAATCTTTTCATTTTTGATAAGAATTGTTTGGTTAACATTTTTCACACCATTAGTATAAATAGCCCATGGTCACTATCGGTTTCTATTTAGGTGTGGGATAAGTAACAATCATCTTTGTTATTTTATTATTCATCTAACGTTTATGATCTACAAGTTTCCGAAGGGCGGAAGCATTGATGCGTGATAAAAATAACTACGTATGGACTACACGTGTTGCGCAATCACACATTAATCATATCTGTTTTATTGTCTATTATTAACTCGGTTCGTACGATGAACAAATAGGTTAGCGAGTCCCATTTCTATACAGTGTGTAACTTTTATTAACCGTATTAAAAAAGAGGTTATACAATTCGACGCATATTTCTTTTTTTTTGTGTAGGTATATCCCGCGATAGCAGTTTGTGAACCAATTAAAAAAATTTCAACATAAAATTGTTAACATTATTATCGCATTGGTAACATAAAGTTTTTCTTAAAATTGTTCATTCGTTTTTAAATGACTTCAAAAAACATATGTATTTTTTATATATTACATAATATGTAATATATAAAAAATACATGTTTTTTGAAGTCATTTAAAAACGAATGAATAATTTTAAAATCGGTTCACAAATGGAGATATAAGGTAATATGTAATAAATATTACCTTATATCTCCATTTATGAACCGATTTTGATGATTCTTTTTGTATTTAATAGGGCATACCTTCTAATTGATCCGACGTTTTTATTTAAATCGGTTCAGTGATTTTTATGTACGTTCCACGATACCTCCGCCAGTTGTGAACCGAAATTTGAGCTTTCATGGTGGTTGGTCAAACGGTGTCGAAGTCTATTAATCTCAAACAGACTAACATCCATTTTTATATAATATATAATATGTATATAAGCAGAGCAATTACGGAATCTTGTGAAAAATGCGCGAAATCAAATTCACTATAAAGTAAAAAATAAAAAAAAAAACAAAAAAAAAGTATTAACTTCCTTCAAAAAATTCACCTCGAAATTTTATTATGTTCCTCTTTTTAGTGACTTTTTTGAAGGCGGTTAAAATATTTCTTTTAAGTTTTTTTTTATATTTGACTTTTCAATGGATTTGATTTCGCGCATTTTTCACAAGATTCCGCGATTACTCTGGTAAAAAGTAGATTTTTGAAAAAATTTAAACTGGTAGTTTTTAACCGACTTCAAAAAAGACGTAATACAATTCGACGCGTATTTTTTTTTTAGTTCCCCCTATTTTCAAAAATTGGGAAATTATTGTTTTCTTCTCGATTTTCAAAAATCGAGTTTTCATCAGATCTCGACGTTTTGAGACCCTAGGAAGGTATTCTATTATTATGATGATGTCCTAAAGAATATTGTTCAATGTATTTCATTCAGGAAAACGACTAAGCACAGAAAAGTCTAAACTAATAGATTTTAAGAAATTCCGTCCGATATCGCCAGTATGCACTTTTTTGTTATTTTTAAAATGATATTTTGAGGTTTAAAAAAAAAATTCGAAGGTGTCTACCTTCGAAACGGTAAGTGATACAGCGCAATTACTGGGCTCTTTGAATTCAGCGTGTCATTTCCTATAAGCATACTGAATTAGAAAAGGATCCGAGAAATTGTTCAGTTATGTCAAGGGCCAAGGCAGTAAAGAAAATACTCGATTTTCGACAAAATTCAAAAACTCGTTTTTTGGTTCCCAACGGCTTAGACAGCTTTAGATTAATAAAAATGGCTTTTTAACTTCGAAAATAAACTCAAGTTTGTGATCGGTGGTTTTTTAAAGATGTTTTTAATTTTCACAAATTTTTTGAACGGCTCTGTCTCCAAAACGGATGTGCTCATTAAATTTAGAAAGTCGTTTTCTGGCAGAATACCAAAAAGTATCCGAAGCAGATTCTAGACTTTACAGAATAAACTTTGAGAGATTCCACCTCTGATACAATAAGTGGTACACAGAACAACTGGTGAATTCGTTGAATTCAATGTGTTATTTTTAGAGTTCCGTACCTCAAAAGGAAAATACGGAACTCTTATAGGATCACTCGTGTGTCTGTCTGGCACCCTGTCACAGCCAATTTGCTCCGAACTACTGGACCGATTGAGTTGAAATTTGGTACACATATGTAAGTCGGTGACCATAAGACGAACGTGTAACGTAAATAAATGAATTTTGAACATGGGGGTTATTTTTGGGGAAAAAATTAGAAAATTAAAAAAAAAGTTTGGCAAACTGTACCGTGTGACATATCAAATGAAAGGGCTTATAGTAAGGGTGTCAAATATATATATATATATTTTTATAATTTTAAAATAAATAGTTTTCAAGTTATTTGAGAAAATAGGTGAAAAATTACTATTTACCCCCCTTTATCTCCTACTGGACCGATTGAGTTGAAATTTTGTACACATATGTGTGACCCAAAGACGGACGTGTAACGTAAATAAATGAATTTTGAACATGGGGCTACTTTTTGGGGAAAAATTAGGAAATTAAAAAAAAAAAGTTTTGCAAACTGTGCCGTGTGACATATCAAATAAAGGGCTTGTAGTAAGGGTCTCAAATATAATTTTTTTATAATTTTAAAATAAATAGTTTTAAAGTTATTAATAAAAAAATAGGCAATGTCGGGTCTCACCCATAGTTTACAGGAAAACCTAAACGAAAACCTTAAGTCAAAAAGTACTCACGGAAAACGGAATGGCACGGAACTCTCTTCTCGCGAGTTCGACTCGCACTTGACTAGTTTTTATAAACATATCAAATTTGAAAAGGACCCAAGAGATTTCCCAATTTTGTCCAAAAAAATACTAAGGCTTATGCAATTATGCATGATTAAGACGCATTGTGTTAAAAAGCAACCTAAACAGAACATATTTTAAGCAATATATACTCTGAGCGGCACTACAGCTAGAAAGATGTATAAACATAACGAACAAAAAATTTCCATAATAAATCTTATTAAAATATCACTCACAAACCGATTGTACTTCTTTGCTACAAGCTGACGCGAGCAGAATCATTGGGCGGCACAAACTTTCATCACTACTTCGCCTACTTTGAGTGATATGAATTTTATTTTTATCATCTGTATGGTTTGTCGACGTTTCATTCGTGGAGAGGCAAATAAATTATTACACAAAATACAACTTTTCACAATACATTTATTATTTTAAAAAAATAAGATAACAAGAAAGCATTGTAAAACAGAAATTTGTTATAAAATGTCAATAAAAATTGAGCCATTATATAATTACTTCATAAAAAATATTATAATTTATAACGTTATGATCGAATAATCTACTAATAAATATATTTTTATTTTAATATTTATAATGGAGACTTTATATTACACACAATTCATATCGAAAAGAACTGCAAAGAACCGTTTCGTTAAAAACTTTACATATATACAAATAAATTTAATCAATTGACTAGCAAAAAATAATTATATTATTAATAATAAATCAGGTTACAACTTTTCTGTAACGCTTTCTATTTTTATCAAAATTTGGCAATTAAATCTTTCAGAACAAAAAATTCTAGTCTATATGAAATTGAGCTAGTCATAAATTACTTCTTTTTAGGGTTTCATACATCCTAATGAAAAAACGGACTCCTTATGGCTTCTAGAATCCGTCCGTTTGTCTATCCATCAAGATCCTTTTTTTATTATACTAAAACTAAAGTAAAGAGGAAAACAGTAATAAAACATCAAGATCCAAATTATGAGATGTATTATGAACGATCTAAAACTCCAAAATATCTACTAAGAGATTAAAAAGCAAATACTACATTAAGAAACTACTATTCGATGAAATAAATAATAAAAAAAACGATACACTGTTGCCCATAATTTGTAAACATTCCTGAAAATATCAACACGGTTTTTGTTCTTAAAACAACTGAACACATTACAGAAAAGTTTCGATGAACAAAATATTCAAGGAATCACTGCCATTAAAAAATTTTTGAATTCTACTAACTGGATACAGGTACAGCGAATACTAAGTAGTTTAAAACAGCAAACATTTATTTTTGAAACAAAGAACTTCGCCTACCTTCCTATTTTTTTATTTAAGGACCGATTCTATGAACATCTTGCAGATGAATATTAATAATAAATAATATCGATACAAAACTTAACCTTGCTTAACAGAGCCGGACCCGTGCAACTCTATAAAACTTTCTAAAGCTCTAGGTACTTGTCCTTCATAGGTGAGGTTGTGCGTTTTGACAACTTTGGCGGCCATACATTTCAGACTCATTTTCGCTTGGGTCCGTAGAATAATTTCAGCAACGCCGGTCACGCAAGCTTCTAAAGGCGTTTCGCCTCTCGCATTGACGCTATCCATATGAGCTCCGGCTTCGGTCAAATCGATTATTATCGAATGTAACGTTAAAAAGTCCGATATAGGTTTTTGATAGCTGACGATTACATGCAATGGCGTATTGCGTTCCATGTCCATTGCGTTCACGTCGGCTCCGCATTCAATCAATAACTTTGCTGTTGCGGCGCACGGAAATCTAAAACACAACGCATCTGGTAAGATACTTGGCATCCTCTTTCGAAATAGGAATTAAAATTAGAGTTAAAAAAACTAAAACAATACGCTTTTATGACTGGAAAGAAGTTAGCGCAGGACATTTTTTTTTTATTAAACTATATGCCAATTAATAGCTCCTTCCGAATCCACAATTGCTCCACGTCTATAATGATTAGTTAATTCGTTATTAATTTCTTAAAAAATTAATTATTGAATTTCATTTTACTATAAAACGAAAAAATATCCACTTTTTATAAAAGTGTTTTTGCTTAAAAAATTGCTCGATTTGCTCTTTCAAGTACTCTATCAAATTATTAATTTTTGGAATATTTTTAACAATTAACTTCAAAATAGTGTTTGCATGTTAATTGCTGCGCTCTGACGTCATCAATTGTCCTTAAACTCAATAAAAGCCATGTTTATATGAATCGTTGTCGCGACGATTTTATGTTCAGCCTAATGTTTGTTTAGCTGTAGCCTAATATTTTGTTATTTGTATGTTGTACAGTTTTTCACTTACTTGCAAACATCGCTAGTATGAAAGTCATCGACATGAGTTTCCGCGTTAACAGCCATGTGTAAAATAGTTTTTCCATCTCGAAGAGTCATTTGTAAATGATTCAGTGTGAATATCAAACGATGCACATCGAACGCTTGATCTTCTGTACACGACTTCAACAACTTCGTTAAAATAGTCACCAAATATAAAACAGTCCTTATATTACTTTCAGTTTCCTCCTGAAAAGATTTTTCCCGTTAGTGTGGCAAAACATTGTGAAATAACCAAAGTAGGTAGTTAAAATATCTAATTTATGTGGTTTTATCCTATCGGTTACACCAAATCAAATATTACATTGACAATGTTTACTTTTTAAAGTCCCATCAAAGTAAATATGATAAAATTATGGCTGCATACTAGAATATCAGTTTGAACATTTAAACCAGTGGTTCTCAACCTTTTTCAGCTGGCGACCCACCTTTCCTTATCGGAATACCTCCACGTTCCATCAGTGGTAGAGAAAAAAAAATTGGGAGGGATGTAGTGGTTTTGTTGTCTGTACCAGATACCAAAAATCAAGAACCAAGAAAACAATCAAAACACAATTTGATTTGTTTCTTATCTTTTCTGATGGTTTATTCGAAGGTTTCTGATACCTGTAACCCTTCCACGACCCACTAGTCGGCCGCGACCCAACGGTTGAGAGCCGCTGATTTAAACTATTCGCGATTTTATTATTATTAACTTTTAAATGTTAAATTGGTTTTTCTAATCAATGATTGGATTAACATATAAGTACACACCATGGTCACTAGAAATACACAGGTTACCTCGTTAACGAATAGCGTCAGCTGGGAGATCAGTCATATTTTTATCAACCACGTAATATCAATTGACAGTCTACTGGATGACATCATCCCCCACTACTATCCAACGGAACGAGGTTACCTCTGTATATAATAACCTTAAGTACGCAATTAAATTAGATGTAACGGCAACTGCACATGTTACGACATTATAATCTAAAATATGGAAACCCGTCAAAATCATTACAAATTCACAGGTCACTTCGCTAATGAATGACGTCAGCCGGAAGACCGTTCAATATTTTTATCAACCATACAATACCAATTGACAGTTCATCACCCCATTACTATCCAACGGAACCAGGTCACCTGTGTATCTAACAACCTTGGGGATCTGTACGTTAACAAATTTACTCCTCTAAAAATTATAAATGTCAAAAATCTTCTTGCAGAACCTGATGAAGGGTATTTGTCACTGAGGCCAAAACTAGGTTCAAGAAGAATAAATATTTTTATCGGAGCATTTAGAGTGGTTTTTTATTTTCTAGAAATTTTCTTCACCGAAAAATTAAACGTAAAACACATACCATAACAGTTTCCATATCATCTTTTGGACCAGGATTAATGGCCTTGTCCTTATTTCTTTCCAATTCGAGTACTGCGGCCCTCAAAACTTGTATCACATGATCAAATGACAGCTCAACTCCGATATGTATCATTTGCGAAAAGACCTGTGCAAATCTTAGGAGATCTTTAACAACTGAAACTTTATTAAGCTGTCTCAAATTCAGGGCATGTAACCACAATTCAATGCATCTATCAAATCTAGCATTGTCTGCAAAAACCGCTCCACGAAATATAATCGGATGAGGTACTTCGGGATTGTTGATGCCAAGTATTCTTTCCCGAATCGTCAAAGCTTCCATATGCAAAGAATTGTGAGTCAATTTGATCGCTTCCAATTCATTGAGGGTTTGACACTCGATCCAGTTTTGATAAGCAGGTATGGGCGGAGCTAATTTCTTTAGTATAATCTTTTTAGGATCAGAATATCTCATTTCCATCGATCTGTGCAAATACTGATAGGCTAATTCCGGACAATAATTATCTTTATCGTTGGCATACGACGCACCTAGCAATTCGAGAGCTTCGATTTGTTCCTCTTTGCTAACTTCCGGTCGTGTGCAAAGATATTCGACAACTTCCGCTCTGGTGCGTTCCGCTGCCGCTATTAAAGCCGTCATTGAGTTTTGATTTTTAATGATTTTCGCGCCATACTCCAATAATTCTTTTACGATTCCAGTGTGACCGCATTCGGCAGCAAAATGTAAAGCCGTAGCCCCACAGTGCGCTTTCTCGTCTGGATTTGCTTTGTTCTCAAGTAAAAAGCTAACCTGAAATTTTGAAACGTGAATTAATTAACTGTGATTTCCGTACTGTCAGCAATAAATAGAAAAATAATTGCATAGCTCGTTTATCTTAGTAGCTGCACACAACACAGGAATTAGATATCGGAGCAATAAACTCATGATTAAACTGAAACTTAAAAACTAAATACTCCGTTATATTATAAAATAATTTACCAGTAAAAATTTTTCTCACGAAGTACTTAATATTGTATGACTATCACATCTAATATGCTAAGGCAGCATGTTGAATATGTACCTATATACGTGTTGGTATTTTTAACAATTTTTTTCTCTACCACAGATTTGATTTTCTTACGAATAGTAGGTATATTTGGAACCAGGTAACCGAATATTCGGCGAATATTAGACCCATTTTTGGTGCCAATGAAGATAACGATATCTCCCTGCACATGCATTGCCAGGTTCTAATTTTTCTGAGATAACTGCTAATTTTAGATATAAACCATCAAAGTTTATTTAGTCGAAAATTTCGTATTATGCAAAACTGACAATACTTATATCATTTTGTCATATCTCGCACGTCACACCATTTAGAGTGAAAACTAGACAAGCATATTATATTTTACAATTTTATAACCTTATGGATGCTATTTTGATAAGCTGTGCAGTAATTACTCTCGATAATTTTTGACCAGGATACCTTTATCTAACATGGTTTCTACATTTTGGCCGTTGGCCTATGCTACATATCAATGTACCGCTATCTATAACGTACAGACTGAGCATTATATAGATATTCACGAGTAAAATGCCGACACATTGACACGCACGTAAAGTAGCGAGCGTGTAGTATAGTAGAAATGGAAGCGCTCATTATACAGGGTGATTCATAAAAGATGCGCAGAACTTTAGGGGAAGATAGTTTGTCCAAAAATATATATATATTTTTTTTAAACATGGGTCCGCAAACGCACCGTTTTCGAGATACAGGGGGTCAAAGATGAGAAAAAAAAATCGTTTTTTGTCAATATCTTTAGAACCCTTAGAGGTACAACGCTCAGCTCTTGCCCACACTTTATTTTTAGTATTTTAACCCCCCTAACTTCTACGCTACTGAACAAAGTGCGGTTTTGTGTGATTTTTTAGAACCGCCAATGTTTTTTGAGCAAGAAAAGTACTCTTGGTCCATTGCTCTAGTGATTCGTTTTCAAGAAAAATTGCATTTTATGATCAAAAACCGAAAATTTTTCTATTTTACCAAAAATTTATTTTAATTTGGACACAACTAGTTTATGAACACAACTTTGATTCCCTGTATCTCGAAAACGGTGCGTTTGCGGACCCATGTTTATAAAAACTTTTTTTCATATTTTTGGACAAACTATCTTCCCCTAAAGTCCTGCGCATTTTTATGAATCACCCTATAGGTATTGAGAGGGAAGCCGATGAGACGCGAGGCGGGCCGAATGGGACGTCGCGGCGTGCAATCTTAACATTTTCACTCCCATCCAAGCGCGCCATTAAATGTTTCACATCAAACGCATTAAAAATTTAACAATATCTTACAACGTCAAGATGTCCTTTGTAAGCCGCAATCATCAGACAAGTGTTATTATATTTATTCGCAATGTGGATGTCGGCGCTATGATCAGTCAAGTACTTTACAATATCTAGACGACCATCGAAGCAGGCGGCTCGCAATGGAGTCGAATTAGTTCTCGTCGGATGGTTTACATTTGCTCCGGCTCTCACAAGGGTTTTGACAACATTGAGATGACCTTAAAAACGTAAAACAGGTAAAAATGTGTTCTACACACACGTTACTAAAATAATTTACATTTATGCTGGGTTGCAGCAAAGATTGTCAAATAACTTGATTTGACAATGAATTTAGATTGTGAAACATACATATTTCTCCATAAGAAAAGGATTGTAGAATTGATAGATTTAAATTTTTTACGTGTATTTAACATAGTTTTCTGCATAATTTTTACTTAGAAATGACATTTTTCTACGCATTTTAATCAAAATTTGACTTGAAAAACGACCTTTTTCTGTGTAGATCAAGCATTTGTTTTTGTGTGAATAATAATAATAATTTTGTGTGAATACAATCTAATGTTGTACATGACAGAGAGTTTGCATACGACATTAGACTGCTCTAGCATATATGAAAACTGTAATTATATTATCACAAGCTAAGAACACTGTCAAATCCAATTTTTTGACAATGTTTTGTGCAACCCAGCATTAGTGAATTATTTACCTGCGCCTGCAGCACACCAGAGAGCGCTGGCCCCTTCGATGACATAACCGTCAAATTTAACAGTGCCTTCTTGTTCTAAGTCTGGATGAAACTTTGAAAGAATCATTTTTACAGCCTTTTCATGGCCATAACGTGCGGCCACGATGAGAGGTGTACATCGTTGACCGTCGCACTCAACTATTTGCTATGGATTGAATAAAGATTTATTAGTAATAGTTCAAGTTTATTTAAATGTCAAAATAAACAATCCTTTGTCTCACAGTTCGTATGCTATTTAAATACCACGACAAAAGCGTGTCTGTGATGTCATTAACCTTAGCATAAAACAAAGGATAATGCGACGTAAATGTGAAAAACCTTACCTCGTTAAGTAATTTGTGTATTTCATCTTCATTTTTCTCACTTAAAAGGGCATATAACGTTATTGCCATTCCATCTTTTGCTGCATAGTACACTCTATCTATAAATGACTGCGGTAATTCACACATTTTGGAAATGACTTTTTGTTATTAAATGTTGCATATGACCATAATAATCTAGTTTCTATTTTGAACTGTCACAGTTATATATTTTTACCTTTTGCTACTTCACTGTTCGAAGAAGTCAGCTGATTGGAAAGTTCTCAAGGTTGTACCACAGAGACATCTATGCGTTAACATAAGTAACTAATAATAGCGCTCTTTTTAAAAACATTGCTCAAAATTCATTTTAAAAATGTTTAATTTAAAAAAAATCATCCAAATTTTAATACAATAAAATATATTTAGACTACTGAAAATTACAATCACATTTTACAATAATCTTTATTATTCTCTGTAAATGTAAACATTTTTTTTTTAATTCAAATAACATGAAATGTACAAATTCATAAGAATAAATAGAATCACACAATAATACCCTCCAAACCATTAATTATTTACGCTACACTTACCGAAGTCAAAATCAAACCATCGTCTAAAAATACTTATTATTCTTCGTCCTTTATGCAATTTTCTACCAATTCTCGAAGATTTGGATTTTCCATAGCAGCTGCTATTCTTTCTTTATCATTTATTTGTTTATTTACTGAAAATGTTTAATTTAGATTATTATTCGCAATGTCTCAAAATTTTATTTCGTTTGAGGGAAATTATGATACTTACTTTCATCCTCGGTTGTATGAGCCCCCTTTTTAATATAGATATCAAGTTTTAATCTTTGTGGGATGCTTCTTTCTAATTTTATTCTTATGCACAAGCCAATAAGTGTTGCTAAAGAACAATGCGGTACTGTAGGATTAAATTCGACACGTACAACACTCACATCACTTGCTGTTGGAATTCCAATCTATAGTCAATAAATAATATTTAAAATACCTACACGTTTATGAACAAACTGCGACAATGATCTCACCGTAATTCCATCCTCGTATACGACATTTAAATCTTCTAACGTTACAGGCTTTTCTGGATCTTTAATGGTTCGGATAAAATCTAAATTAATAGAATAATGTTATATAGAGGAAACAATAATAACAAATTAATAATAAAAATTTAATAAGCAGACCGTAAATGTTATCTTTGAGTTCTGTATTGTTGGCTACATTATCACAATCTACACTTTTTTGTAAAACATTTTGTGATGAAGAGCCTGATGAGTTGGCTGAAGAATTGTTACCAAAAAAATTAAAAAACATTTCTGAAATAAACAAAATAATGTAAAATACAAGAACAGTAAACTGAATTTAACAAATCTGACAGTTCCATTAATGTTTTGCTATCAAATATTTGCATCTTTATCTTACTTGCATATATCCTATTGTATTCGATGCTGCTATTCATTTCTTTGTTACTGTATTGTTTACCTAACTGTAACATAACCTAGAAAATAAATGATACATGTGTTTTCTATGTGACGAGTTTTTAAATTAAAAAAAAATAGATAAAAACATGTCAAATTCTAGAGAAATTCTAACATTGCAGTTTGGTCATTATTCAAATTTTATTGGGACACACTGGTGGAACAGTCAAGAATCGAGTTTTGACTATAGTGGCCAATCTGTATCAGAAGTAAATCATGACATTTTATTTAGAGAAGGCCAGACAGCACGGGTGAGTTTTTTTTATAATTTAGCAGTAACCCAACAGTTAGTTACGAAGGCATTAATAGGAATTCGCATTTTTCCAGTTGATTTATTTATTTTTTTTATTTAACAGGGTGAAGTAACGTATACACCACGATTGCTCTTGGTCGACTTAAAAGACAGTTTAAAACAGTTACCTGAACAAGGTGATCTCTATGAGCCTCTACTGAATCCAAATACCGTTGAAGTACCGTGGCCTAAAGATGCCCTTGAAATTCAAAAGTCAGAAAAAACAGAAAAAAATCAATTCCAGTTAGATTTGGAAATTTCTCAACAAGAACTCAATGCCCGAAAGTACAATTTAGAATCGGATATCAAAGTTTGGTCTGATTTCTTATATACCCGGTATCATCCTAAAACTATTAATATTATACGAGATTACAAACACGAAAGCAGTGATTCGCAATTTAATGTATATAATTTAGGTAGAGATTATCTTTTTATTTTTTATTAAATCATTATAACTAACAATTTCTAAAAGTCTGTATTACTTTCATAGGAACATCGTTATGGAAAACGCCGTATTTTGACGATTTCAGTGACAAAATACGAAGCTATGTCGAAGAATGCGACAGCTTACAAGGTTTTCAAATTATTTTGGACTCAACTGACGGATTTGCAGGACTTTCAAATTCATGTATACAACATTTGCATGATGAATATGACAATAAATCAGTATTAGCCTTTCCAGTTATACCGTCGCATTATTCCGATTATAATTACTCTAGTGCAAGAGACAGAGAACAGTCGACAGCTATGGACTCACTACGCTTAATAAATTTAGCACTTTGTTATAGTAATCTATCTGATACAAGTTCAGTTTTTGTGCCACTTTGCACTGGTACAAAAGGTTGGCGACAGCCTGGGCCGAAAAGAGAGTTTAACCACTTAAATTTTAATGTAAATATCATAACATAAAATTATATAGAAATTATTGATATGAAACATGTAATGGCGCGCTTGGGTGGGAGTAAAAACGTTCAGATTACGCGACTCGACCTCCCATTCTGCCAGCCTCGAGTCTCGTCAGCTCTTTCTAGCTTGGCGCTTCCCTCTACACATATACTGAGCGCTACACACTCGCTATTTTACATATGTGTTAGTGTGTCGGTATTTCACTTGAGACTATCTGTGTAATGTTTCACATCTACCAGATGTAATATGACGGCTCACGTTTTTTTTTTTTTTTAGTCTGAATTATATTATCACACAAGTGCTATCCTAGCAACTGCAATGGATACTTTTACTTTGCGCTACAGAAGGAAGTCATTTGTGTCAAGTGTTTCTGATTTGTGTGCCGATTTAAGTGCTTTTGGTCGTAAAGCTGCGTGTGCAAGTTTGGGACTTCCATTCGAAATGAAAGAGAACACCGACTTCATTGACAGTTTGGATCAATGGGAAGGTCCATTGTTTCAGTGCATAACACCAAATTGCACAATTGGAACTGATCGAATAATGCAGATAATAACATTGAGAGGAATATCAGAAAATATCTTAAAAAGACCACCGCAGCAAGCTAAAAAGCAAAGAGAAATGGCTGCTTACAGATGTGAAACAGTCAAAGAAATGTTAGATCTGTATTTGGCATGTAATTCATTTGCGACAGCATCTGACGTCATTATTGATAGAAAACCATTTACAGTCAAAACACCATATCCTAGTATCTTTACTGATTATGTAAACAAAAATGGTTTTATTTCAAATGAAAAAAGATCATCAGACATTTGTAAGTTCTTTTTTTTTTTTAAACGACCCTCTATTAAATAGCTGCTTGCCATGTCTGTATAGCGGTAGTAAAATGAACCATTTCGCACTAGTGCCAAATAAATGTCGTACTAAAATTTCCATCGCAAAAGTTGACGTCATTCATAAATGAGGTAACATGTGTGTCTAATATGTACTTAATATGGTCTGTTTTCAGCGATTTCGAGTGTTCCAGTAATAGCTGGATTACATTCAGGATCCGGTGTTGGAAACATGCTAGAAAAATTAGCCAGGGAAGCTGGTCGCTTAAAAATTTCACGGTTTTATCAATTTCATAACGAAGGGCTCGAAGCAGATGAATACAAAGAGTGTATCAATCAGTTAATGGCGTTACGAGAATGTTACGAGGAAAGTTATGAATAAAATAAAATTTCCCATGAACTAAAAAGAAAAATATAATGTATCACAATAATATTAATTTCGGAAAAAGCCAGAACATAAAATGATAAAATATGTGTGGCGACAAAAATTGAACAACTGTTTGACATCCGCAGATAAGATTAACATAACCTTAAAAAAATATTTTTATTCAAGACAAGCGCTAAGAAAACAATTGAAAATGAATAAAATACCGATTAGAACTCTGGTAAAAATAGCAGCTTATAGTTCTATGGCTGTAGTTGGTGCAGGTGTAGTAGTGCAGACAAAATTACGTAACAATGTAAAGGAAAGTGGATATTATAAAAGTGCTTTACAAATACTGAGATCTCATAAAGGTGCTGTAATGTTACTAGGGGAACCGATAAAAGAAACAGGTTTTGATATGTATAATTCTGAAAAAAACTACTGTGATGGTTACAAAGCGCATTTTGAAGTCAAAGTTCGTGGGCCAATACAGAAAGGAATCATGCATTTTTGGGCACAGAGGCAGGAAAACAGTAATTGGGATGTACATCGAATAGAACTGCATTTAAAAAACGATCCGGATAAAATACTACTTGTCAAAAATACACCAGAATTTAGTTAATTTGCATTAATTTCGTGATTAGTTTGTAGGATTTTGTACATAAAAACGAATAAATCAGTATAACATTGAATTTTTTGTGTGTTTGTCATAAAAATACGTATTCTATAGTAGCAAATGCGTGAAGTTTTTATTCGGCTATCCATAAACTTCAAATAATGGCCAAAATTGCCTTTGACATTTAATTAAAACATATTGTGGTACAGTAATACCCCGACTTAGACTACCCTGTCTTATGTGGATCCAGACTTCGCGATCTTTGAAGACATTGAAGAACTAAATATTTTAGACCCAGTCATTGAGTATTAAATCAAATGACGGTTAGAAACTCAGTTCAAATTTTGGAAAAAATAGACTCCAACGAAAAATTAATAGCGTACTATGAAGAAATTTTGCGTAAGAAGAAAAAATCGTTGATCCATCAGACGATTTTCTATGTCAAAATAACTTCGGTTTTACGTTTTTGCAATTCATCATATCATTTGTAGTATTATCTAAGAATTTGTTACTCATTTTTTTATCTAAGTTATTGTTTTCTTTAGTCTCCCAATTAAACATAATTTGTTTGTACTTATAAGCAAAATTATACCGCGACTTTCGCGAATTTGATTTCCGCGGTTATCGCTCAGTCCTACCTATTGCGTAAGTTTGCGTTGTTACTGTATTTTAAAAATAATGCTAAGTAAAGCGGAGCTCTGATAGCTAAAACTCTGCTGCACAGATATTTAAAACAATTTTCAGTACTTTAATTTTTATTAATATATTGGAACTTTCAATACAACCACATTATATTTTTTAATAAACACGATAGCATTTTTTTTATATTACATAATTTTACAAATTTTCTTACAGAAACTTCAGTATTCAAACTACCTGCTTGTTAGTAATCAGATAGTATCAAAATTGTAACAATTTAATATTCAACAATAATTAAATGAAAACACTTTAATACATATATTTGTGTAGAAATTATCAAATTATCATAGCTTATTTTTTGTTCAAATCGCAACCAATAATCTCAAAAAAGAAATTGCCTAAGCACTGTTTATAAAAAAATAATTAACGATCTAAACCAATTTTTTAACTAGGTCAGGCGTTTTCTGCTGCCTTTTTTAAGATCCACGAAGTAATAAAAGGAATTTACTACGTTTTCATCTGTGAACCTCTTAAAGATTAGCAAAATTGCTGTCTATCTTCATGTAAAATAAAGTAATAAAATATTTTCATTAAATGTTTTGTCAAATAGATGCTAAATCTACTTGTATTTTGTATCGTAAAGGTCAGTTCTCAATGCATTTCTAATTTATTAATTTTAGGGACCCGTACATCTATAAATCATTCTCGTATCTGTCTGTCCGTCTGTCTTGAATGCAAATATATTTTTTTGTAATTTTAAGACGCATAGTTTAAAATATATTAAAGAAAAAACTACTGAATAAAATTTTGAAAAGAATAAGGAATATAGAGCCTCACTCATAGTTTACAGAAAAACTAAAACGAAAATTGTACGGCTTAAAGTGCTCACGGAAAACGGAATGATACAGAACCCTCTCCACGCAAGTTCGGCTCGCACTTGGTCAGTTCTTTCATCTCAGAGATGCGTCCATAGAAACCGTCGGATATACTCATGGACTCCGGTTTAGAAAACAATTTTACTGTAATAAAATTGAAAATAATATTGCATTTTCTTCGACCCCTCTGCTACACTAAAACAGACCTATAATTAAATATCTGTTCTTGTTTTGACAAAAAATAGGTTATTATGATGCAGTCCATCACTTTTCTGTTATTCAAATCAATTTAACCATCGAGTATATAATTTAATTTCTTGATCGACGATTTGACAGATTTACATACATTATTTAAGAAGTAACGTTTGTCGAATTTTAAATGGTAATGTATTCAAATAAAATTTCCATTTCATACCAAACATATTTATTTATTCAAACCGTACGCAAAGTAATTATAACATAATTTAATTTGAATTACAAAACTCATCTTGATAAAACCCTCAGATAAATAAATATTATATTTTAACGTCTTTGATAAAACCACACAAATATCAATATTAAATTATACTATGTCGACTGGACGATATTTTACAAAGTTACCTTAAAATAATACAAGTATACTCCTTAAAAAATGCTTTTTAATTTTAATAAGGCTTTTCTCACTAATGAATAATATAATATATAAATATCATTAAAATTCAAATTTTGCCAGATTACATTAACATGAAAATATTCTGAATTAATAATTGAGGCGTGATCAAATATAAAATAAATACGAATTTTAAGTATTTTATTGTATAAAAAGTCTAGAACACCAACCGATTTTACTATTTCACAGCTACTGACTAAATAATATAATCAATTGAATTATTGCGGACGATATACTACAATCAAAACAATTCATTGCTCCTTAGTTTTAAATAAGTATATTAATGGGTATACCTCCGAACTAGCAGTTACCAGGCATAAGGGTATTCCCGTTTTTTCTCCTCGGGTATAAAAAGCCACCATAGTATAGAAACAAAACACCACACTGAATTTAAAAATTTAAACGCAAGATTCCCCGGCGATACAAGTCATACAACTGACTAAAAGATCAAATGTCTTTCATTCTGATCAAAAAAAAAGAAAGTTGTGGCCAGTTTTATTTCTTGGCATTGATATTTTATTGATCATAATCTACTCGTGAGTTTTCTCGAATATCCGTATTTCAATTTTTGCAATAATTCAACAGATCATCCTAAAATTGGTAAATATTGTATACTTTCAAAATTATAAACATTTAAAAGAAACTGAAGTGGTATTTAAATAAAATAGAAAAATTGGTCAAATATTTTACGATAGCAGACAGCAGTATAATCATCATAAACGATAAGTGGAACTGTATGAAGAACTTGAAAATTATTCAGTGTCAATAGTTCTTAACTTTAGATGGAGGGGGGGGGAGGTCATGACTGCGACTGCGCATTTGTAATTAAAGAACTAGAATGGAAAACTGCTACATATTTTGCAAACAAAGAGTAACTTATTTTGAGCAACAAATATGGAATATTAATTAAAATATTTATACTAAAACACTGAAAAAAATAGTGGAGTTATATGTCGTGGCCACTGAATTATGACTACAATGGTTTCACACAATAATAGTCCAAGCTCTAACTGTACAAAAGTCTTTGATTTCATTACTTTTTAGAGACACTATGATCGCAGATGAACGTTTTATCCAGTAGATTGAAATTTGATAAATACTGTATATAACCAGTCTATGTCTGGTATATATTATCTAAGAACTGGTTAATATTACAAATAAGTCAATTTGAGTTGGTTTTTAAATTTAAACACATATAATGCATTATAAAATTTAAATAAGTTACATGAAGATTTCTATCACGTAAAATCAAGTGCGCAGTTTGCAATGTAAATATTTGTATGATGACATATTTATTATACGTACTAGTCAAAAGTATTGGGGTAAACAGCAACCAAATTTTATTTTATATTTACCCATCTCTGATGATGTTATTAAACATGTTTATTTGTAAAACAACAACACATCACTCTGAAATCTTCCGGGATTGTAGTCTGTGATCCATTGGTATTTCTATCTGACGTTCCGTCTACAACTGCAGTCGGCATTACTAAAGGCGGTGTGGCAGTAGGAGGAGTGTCCATTTTGGCGGTTCACAGAACAACGAATTACGATTGAGCAGACAACACTAACTCGCTGAGCATAAAAGAAGAGGTAACATCAGTTGCCGCCGAGAAGGACATTTCGCCAGCAGCCACACCGCCTTTGATACTGAACACGACGTCAAAATTTCAGTGCAGTTTCTCCTGCTTGGCACCATTCCTGTGTATTCGATGTAGTCATAAACTTTAGTATGAATTCATTCAAGGAAAAAGTAAAAAACCTTTATAATTATAATCTATATTATTATGTTTTGAAATGTATTTTCTCATATTCAATTACAATAATAAGTAATTGCTATTAATATTGTATGTTTCTTTATCTCATATTGTATTCTTATCTGTATTCTTTTTTTGTTGTGGTTTGGATTGAAAATCAGCTTTAAGCTGAACTCCACGCCGTTTGATAAAATTTTTATTTTTTTAACAATAAAGACATTATTATTATTACTGTCTATGGCAGTTGTAGACGGAACGTCTGATAGAGCAATGGATCACAGCCTACAAGCCCGGAAACCAAGAAACACATCAGTTTGCATACACCAATGTTTATTAATTAAAATGTATCCGGTTTTTGATCAAATGACAATAAAAATTTTCAGGGTGTAATGCAAATTCATTTTTGTATTTTATTCTAAAGAAAGAAATAACATAAAAAACAACACATTTAAAAAATGACCATAACTGTATTTAATATTAAGTTTATCGGTTCTAAGAAAAATATTTGTACAAGTATTTCAGATTTGTATATGTTAAGAATATATTATATAATTATTATTTAAATATATAATATTACAGTATATATTATATATAATTAATTAAAAAGTCTATAATATTAATAATAATATATTATATAAGTGGAATCAAAATAATAATTTAAAAAAGGTATTCTATTTTTAAAAACCAATTGCAGAGTACCAAATAATTTGTTTTCTAAATATATTTTATATACAAGAAATGCGTTTTTTACGATTCCAATATTAATTTTAAATAGCACTGTTAACATTAAAAAAATAAAATATATACATTAAAAGCACACGCGCACCAGCTGACTCTATTGTAACAATTTGATCAAATAAGTATACGCTAGGTGAAAGTGACTACTCGAAAAGGTAGAATAATAATATATCAGTCAAATAGGCTGTGTTTGAGCGAAGTTTAATTTTTAAATTCAAGTGATCTGGAATATTCCACACTAATCACAATTAGTTTTGTACATTATTTAGATAACTTTGTATCAAAAATAATGCGAGTGATGCGACAAAAAATTAGTGCCCAAATGAACTATTAAAGTATTTACCGAAAAACAGACTTTAAAAACACAGGTGATCACACTATTAATAATAAATCACAATCAATTTCATTCCAACAAGGACACAGTCGAGTGATTATTGTAAAATTTACAAATTTCAACTATGTAGTTGTGATTTTATTTTCCGTTACATGTTTTTGAGTCTGTTTTTATTAAATATTTGCCTTATCGCATAATAACAACTTATTGAATTATTATTGTCCAAAATCAATTAAATATTTTATATAAACTGTTTGCAAAACTAATTAAAATAAGTGTTCCGTTTTGAACGGAACACTAATAAAAAGATGCAGAATACTTTACTACCTACCTAATTGTTAACATTTAAAACTTTGAGTCATTATTTTTTAAATGATTCAAATTTGAACTCAAACGACGTTAGCTTGCATTATTGAGCGCTGCGGCAGTTACAACAAAATCACCCAGCGCAAATGTGCTTTGGATAAAGATAAATAGAAAACACAAGCACCGTGATGCGTGTATAAAGATCTAAAACGATGAAGTTCGTCAACTCATTATTTTGATTTAATCTTACCATATTTCTTTTTTTTTGAGTAAATATTGTATGTAAACGTTATTTGAAAGACAAAAAAGAAACATTTGTTGTTTTTTTTTTATAAAAAATGATTAGCTGTTGAGTATGGTAACAGAGCTGGTGGCGGTTAATGGCTTAGTGTCTAAGAGATTTCAGGGAATAATATACAGTACAACTTCACAAAGTCAGACACTTCAGAAACCCAGACGGGTAATGCTTTCGGATACTTGACTCTAAAACTTGGACACTTACATAAAAATTAACGACCTGTTTCTGTTTACTAAACTGCTCGTGAATCAGATAGCAGTTTGTAGTTATTACTGTTACAGTATGAATGGGTGACTGGCGTGAATAATCATATTTTGTAAAATGGGTAACAAATGTAATAAAAAAAAAAACACAATCTAGAGGAGAAATGTCGGATTCTGGATAGTTTAAGCAAGGGAAATAGTACATATAAGACGTTTCACGACACCAAAAGTGTTTCATTTAATTTAAAATTAATAAAAGAAAAAACGCATTTGTTCTCAAACTCGGACAACCCATGTGTTCGGATGTATGAAGCTGTACTGTATGTTTAATTTCATACAAATATTGCCTTAGTAATTTTTTTTGAAGTTCCAAAAGGGCTTTATATGGTAGAGTATATTTTATATGTGTACTGTGAACACAGGCAGCATTTGTTATCACCAAATTCAGTGTCAAAACTGGACACGCTGGCGCTTGTGGCAAACCACGTGCTATAAGAATTAGTTACGGTTCTTTGATCTTTGATTATAAAAGTTGTTTGAAATAAAAGCATGATTTAAGCACCATTTAGAAAACTGATAGTTGCATGAAGTTCAAAATTATCATTACAGTGAAATTATTATTTGGATTTAAGTAGAGTAGTGGTGACAGCACTAGACTCGCATTCGGGAGGTATGGGTTTTGACGAATATTATATGTGCAATATGACACAAAGTTTTAAAAAAATATATCCAAATTTACTGTAATTCTGTATCATTTATATATTTTTGTATCACTCTTTTATTGACAATGTCTGTACAATTTTAATTGTGTTTCTGACTAATAAAGTTTGAATTGAATTGAATTGAATCCCGACGGGGGCAGATATGGCTGGGACTTTTTCCTACTGCCTCTCGCCAAGAAACGGTAATTCCTGTACCCGCCATCTTGATTGAGGTTTTCCATGGTTTCCCTCAATTAATTCCAGATAAATATCGAGATGGTTCCTTATTCAAGGCCATGGCCGAGTACCTATCAAACTCCCAGTTCAAAAATTACCTATCCTATCCTAATTTCCTATAATTCCTTCATTCGCCCATTGCTATTAGTTAAGTTGAAGTTTTTTTTAAAAAAAAGGTAGAAAATAACGGGAAGTGATAAAAATGGAAAATAGTAATGGTGCGAATGATGTCTGTTATGACTTAAAGTCGACAAACGGACGTTAAACGCATTATTATTATTATTATTTGGATTTAACATTCAGCTGTCAATTTTCTAGATCATGCATTGCTTATTATGTACGGTAAAAAAAGTTGGATCGACTTTCCCACAACTTTCAGTATAATATTTTAAAATCAATCTAACTTTAAACTTTCACTGCGTGCTACATCAGAATTTCAGCTGGGAGTGAATATGCTGAATCCATCCTATGATATCTACTTTTTCTAAAACCATTTCTTCAAAAGAAAAAAATTCGCTGTTCTTAAGCTTGCTTTACTACGATAACATGTCAAGACTTCAAACAACTTTTATAGTTTGATAAAGTATACATTAGCTTCCAGAGCATAAAATATTTGATTTTTCAAAAACATCCCAGTTTTAAACGAGTTAAAAGACAGCTCTATCATTAATATATCATTCCATTTATGTGGAAAAGCAAAAATAACAGGTGATTTCTTTATCTACATTTGAAATTTTTATTTACATTCCTTTGCGTTTGCTCAAATAAATATTAAAAATAGTTAGGCCGACGTAACTGAATGAACAACATATTCGTTTCACTGCAGTAGTAACACACCTGAGCTAGTTCTTGAACATATCAAATAAAAGGTCTTAAGTCTAATTTAAAACGTAGCTAATTATACTAACCGATGTAGGAGCCAAAAACTCGTATTAAAAAAAAATAGTTTAATTTATGAATCAAACTGCAGATGTCAGGCGTGACTGTAAATTGAGATGTAGTCCACGCTGCTCACAAAAATGTGTCACAAATATAGTTAAACTGTTCTATAATTGTATGCCAAACTGTGAATTAATTATAGAAAAATCAAACCTAGATCGTTCTGAACGAAACCAAAACTAGCCCTAATTAATATAGTGGATTACAGAGGTTGCTTCGTTCCACTGAATTGTAGTGGGGGGATGACGTCATCCAGTAGACTTGTCGATTGTGTGGTAATGGCTGTTGTTTATAAACAAACGTCAAAGAAATCAAAAGATATAATGTTGATATTATTTGCAATAAATTGAATCTTTTAGGCAAGAGATTACATTTTTGATATTGTTGTTATCTATAATAATAGATGGATAATTGTTCGAGGACTTAGGTTCAATAAGTCAATACTAAATTTTTATTTATTGCGACGTTTCAGAATTTATTATTCTTTCTTCAGGCATCTGTGAAAACATATAAAGTACAAATATCTTTTACAAAAACAACAAATCTTAACAAATTTTACGTATCATAAATTATTTATGTATTAACTGTTTTATAATTTATGGTATGTAAAATTTGTTAAGATTTGTTGTTTTTGTAAAAGATATTTGTACTTTATATGTTTTCACAGATGCCTGAAGAAAGAATGATAAATTCTGAAACGTCACAATAAATAAAAATTTAGTATTGACTTAT
Organism: Venustoraphidia nigricollis; assembly: GCA_034508555.1. Classification (NCBI taxonomy): domain Eukaryota; kingdom Metazoa; phylum Arthropoda; class Insecta; order Raphidioptera; family Raphidiidae; genus Venustoraphidia; species Venustoraphidia nigricollis. Next base: position 2,650,916 of record JAVRKA010000062.1, read on the forward strand.
TGATCCTAAGTCCTCGAACAATTATCCATCTATTTAACTCATAGTCAGGATCGGAACAAGCTTTGGAAAAAAAAATCTATAATATTATAAAGCTGAAGTTTGTTTGGTTGAACGCGCTAATCTCAGGAACCACTGGTTCGAATTGAACAATTATTTTTGTGTTTGATAGTCCATTTATTGAGGAAGGCTATAGGCTATTTAATATCACGACACGACCAATAAGAGCGGAGCATCAATGAAAAATGTTGCAAAAACGGGAAAATTATTCTATAAGAAAGACCACTGCAGCATGATGTCTTAATTGGTCAGATGAACGAGGCAGCCTCTGTAATCTACTAACCTTGTAAAATTACCCAATGCGTTTGTACATGCGTAAACATAACGTTGCAATTTGCTTGTATCTGTGAAATAGCCATGGAAATTATTTTAAGCTTAAATAAGCATCTCATTAGGACGGGACATTATGGGCTAATTACAGAATTTTTTAAATAACTTATTGGGTATTAATTCTGAGCCGATGTAGAAAACAGTACACAGATAAAAGTTAAAGAAGAAAAAAATATAGTAAACTACAAATTTAAATTTTAGAAAACTCGTAACTATTGCCACTACCACCTTAAAATGAATGCCCGAATCATTATTATCAGGTATGAGCCAACATGCAGTTTGTGTACCATCTGTGGATTAGTTCGTGAACGATTGCGCTAAAAATACCATTTTTTCGACTGATTCAAGAATCGATGTGTTGGAACAGTTTTATGGGTTTAACCGTGAAACGAGAAGGTTTATAAAACTGATACAACATTTGTTATTTCTTTCTGACATCTATATTTGTTTCTTATGCTACGTGCACGCCTACAAACCATATGTGGTCTGTGCATTACAAAAATTCTGGGACTGATTCGACCGTTCAAAAACCGGTTCAGATACCATTGAAACTGTTGGAACAACAAACTCTCAGTACATATTTTAGTTAATCGTTTTGTTGGAACAATACTTTCGCTTTGCGCATGTGTACGATGGTTCACAAACTGATTTGATGGTATGTTGGAACAAAGCTATAACGCAATATACGCAAAATGATTACCAGTTACTGAATTTATTTATCTGTATTCAAGTTTATTGAAATATTGCTTGGCCTGGATTAATGTACTTTTCACATAAATGATTTTAAAAATGGTAATAAATAAAACATTAAAAAAAAAATACATTTAAGAATGTGTTTATAACATCTACATTTTAAAAACAATAAAATAAGTACTCACTTTTTTATGTCAATAGCTATTGCAATGATATTTCATTAAAATATATTTATATATATCACAAATTAAAGCTGATAACAATTGTTGTGTCAAAACGTAATAAGAATTAATGTTAAACGTTAAAAATTCAGCATTTATAATTCGTTGCAGAAGCATAAAATTGATAACAAGGACATCAATAATGAATCTTTACTGATAAATCAATCGACGCCGGCAAATCCTTGAGAACCTTCGATGGCTTTTATTAGCTTCTCACGTAGTTGTTCGTAACTCTTATACGGAGGTAAATCAATACGGTTGAAACTGAAATGCAAAACAATTATTTGACTGTGGTCGTAAAATTCTCCAAATTCCACGTAAAATGCTGTTAAAAAATAAATAAATAAAAGAAAAAAAATTGGAACGTGTCACGGGACACGCGTTTGGAACGAAGTCCCTTTCGTATGCAGGGTTGGCATAATTAATCATTATGCGTATATATATATTATATATATACACACATATAGAACCGAACTTTTGACTGCACCACTGGACTTTTGACTGCGGGTTTTTTCATTTTTTTGAGGTTATGTTGTAAAATAATTTGGGAAGAGGTTCTAAATGTATATAATAATTTCCTAATTATACTATAACACCCGGTATATTCTAAAAACACCCGGTATAATCTAAAAAACGTCTTACGGTTTTTCATTACGCGTTACATTTTTTCTCGGCTAGATCCCCTCGCCAACCCGCGATAAGGAACTTCGTTCCAATAACATAGTTTATATTATGTAGGCGCTACTGCATGCTTAAAATAATTTTAAAACCGTATTTTTTTTACAATGTTTATCGAATCCCTGCAGTCCCTCTAATAGTATTGCGCTTTGATGTTTATCAGATTTGTTTTGTTCAATTTTGCGTATATTTTTGTAAAAAAAGAACATGCAAATACTTTATAGCACGATTTAAAAATCTTTTAACTAAACAGAATCAGTCGTGTCAAGATATTTTTTAGTGTTCCATTCAAAACAGACGATTTTCTCTGAAACTATTTAACGTAAAAAATTGAAATTTGGCACAGAGTGGTCGCCTCAATATACACATGAAGTATAAAAAGTTAAATTTTGAATACGGGAGTTACTTTCAAGGGGTAAACTGGGAAATGAAAAAAACAAATGTTTTTTCCAAGGACATCGTGTTATAAAGAATTTAATTACCTATTTCTTTATAACTGCAGAACTAAAATTTGGCTATATAACACACCCGTAGGGGGCTGATCACACGGAACACTAAATGTGCAAGTATAGATTGCACTTGGCCGGTTTTTTATAATTAAAAATCGTCGTCTGTGTCACTTTGATAACAACACATAAATCAAGATTAAGAATAAAACAATAAAAGCATACATATAACTTACCATGTGTGAGCTCTAGGATAATTTTCAGGCGTGCCCCATTTTTCAATAGTGAATAGTTGTGGTCCGTTGCTCCCGTATAATTCTTTAAAACCGTTCATAGGAACTCTCGATGTTCCTGTTACGAATTGTAATAAACGTGCACGCATTTCGTTCGAGAACGATAATACCACCTGCGATTAACGAAAAAACAAGCAATTAGATTTACAACTTTAAGAGTTAAATTTCAATATGCAATAAGCAATTAAATTCTGCATGTATTGAACTCGAATTATTAAAAAGCAAAGTCGTAATGCTATGGTAGCAAAATGTCTATCGGTCAGTCAAAAAAAAATCATACTTTTTTTACTCAAACTTTTAAAACGAACAATTTGAGCTAGAAAACAAATCGCGGTAAAAAATATTTTTATTACATCTACACAAAATCTGTGCTCAGTGCAAAAATTTAGAAATTAGCTTTAAATTACGAATTCAGATAAAAACTTATATTTCGATAACAAAATTGAAATCAACAGATAAGGAGCCATTTTCCAGCCGTTATTAGTGTAAGAACAAAAAAAGCACAATACCCTCCAAAACCACTGAACCACCAGATGGTTGGCGTGATAATCTCCTTTGTATAGCGTATTGGTTTTCCAGTCTTTTACGTCGATATTCTGAATTCCGCACATGAGCAGTTCCAATTCGTTTTCATCGAAAATCTTTATTAACGTTAACGGTACTAGAGCATTAAAACCGTCGAGGAACGCGTTCATCTGGTCTTGAACGCGAGACACAAATCTCCACTGAATCACTAAGCTAAAAATATAAACAGTTTATCAAATCAGAGCTTTTATGTTAGAGGTGCGATGATTCGACCAATCAGTTGTGACGATGCATTTCATCAGCGCAGTTAGTCCGATAAATTATCAATGGAACACAAACGGAGGACTCATTCTAAAATGTACACCGAAATTCATCATTTATATCAAAAACGCATGAATTTATCAAATGCACAACGAACAAGTAAGTACTAAGTAGAAAGCCTCTGTCTCAGTCATCCAAATTAGGGATGGATCTACCTAGGGACTAATAGGACTTCAATCCTGGCCCCCAAGTGTTAAGGGCCCACAAAAATTGGATTATCATCAAAAACTTTTAATACTTTTTCAATAACAATGAGCAGCTATCCGTTTAGTAAAAAATAGTTAATATTAATGATTATCACTGTCATGGGTGAGTATGGTAAATTTTTTGGGTGACTTTTGACAATTTTTCGGATTAATTTTGAGTTTTTTGGGTGATTTTTGACAATTTCTTAGGTGAATTTTAACATTTTTAAGGTGAATTTTGACATTTTTATTCAGTTAATTTTGACATTTTTTTGGACGAATTTATAGTATTATTTGTTTGGTCTGGTTACCAAATTTCAATTCAGATTTTGATGTTATTAAAAATTAATTTTAAGCCCCAATATAAGGATTCTTAATCTAACAAAAAATGGAGCCTCGTTCAATTTCAGTAAGCTCTAAACCCCGAAAAGCCTAGAGCCGCCCCTGATTCCAACAAATAACAAGTGGATGTTGAAGAAAATTTTGAACAAGTTGAAGAAAAGTTTAGAGACATAAGCTGCAATGGATCAACAGAGTGAAAAAGGAAGCTAAGCATCAGTGGATGAAGGAAAAAAGTTACCTTCAGCAGGAACAAGAATTATCTGGAAAAAGCCAACATTGTAAATGAATTGCAGTCTCATGAACAGTGATCATAAACGGCACAAATTTAATAACAAAATATCATCTCACCTTATATATTCATCTTTATTCGTATTGTCGATTGGAATATTCATTCCGTTTGGTTTCAGTTCTCTTTGTGTCGTATGTCCAAAACTATCTTCGTCCAAACAAAACGTAAGTTCTAACTCGGTTGGATCGTTCTCTTTAATCCATAATAATGAATTGTAATATTCACTATCTACAGATTCCATATCTTTGAGATCAATCGTTTTTCCAAGCATCATTTTATAAAATGGTCTTATAAAGAAAGCTGAAAATAATCACTTATCATTTCAACAGGCGTTTCTTGCCTTAAAATTTAGCGCGAAAATAAAAATATTCATCCCTCAGTTCTATTTATGGAAAGTTACCCCTAAATTATTTCATTTTGTAATTGCGTTATACAATTCTATGGCAGTAATTTACGTAAGACATTTGTCTGTAAAACATCTGAATTGGTGGAAAGATGGCGAAGCTATAAGGTTGTGATATACAGACTGACAGACGGACTGATGAATACGACGAAATTATAAGGATTCCGTTTTTCCGTTTGGCTACGGAACCCTAAAAATAATAAAATTTTACAAGAGAAACTCAATTTTGGGCATGGTTTAAAAAGCTTCTTTTCGTTTTGCAAGAAGAAAAAAAGTAGAAATAGTGAAAATGCACGTAAATATAAACATTAAAATTTTTTATCCACTTACCGTCTAACAATTTTCCATGATAAACAGCCATACCAGCTATGCGACCGATAAATCGGAAATAATTTAAATGCTCTTCATTACATAAGCCTGAGAAAGGATTTATTTGCAAGGTATAATTGTCCCTAAAAAAAATAAAAAAAAAAAACATTATTCAATCGGTAAAACAGATAGCCTACATGGTATATACCGGCAAAAGAAACCCTTACTTACAATACTGAATACTTACATTGCTGAATATTCAAATAAGCCATAATACGGATTAAACATCTCCTTGGACAATAAAAAGAACCACTCTCGGGCTAACCCTCCGTAATCTAGACCAACTTCCGATTCGAATTCAATCCACAATTTTGTTTTAAGTAAATCTACTCTCGACACGGATGTTATAATACGATACGAATCTTCTAATATCGAGGCACGACGGACTTTTATTTCAAATTTATTTGGAACGTTACTCTGAAAAATAAAACCTACCGTAATAATCTCTAACTCAATTAAATTGCAAAGCATGCGCTCAATTCTTTTCAAAATACAGAACCCAATTTGAATTTTTTAACTTACAGGCTTTCTCAGCTGCGATTTAAGGTATTCATATTTCCGTTTGTAATCTCTTGAATACGGAACGGCTGGACCCGCGATCTGAGGATTTGACATTCTCGGGTCCTCCCATTGAGTTGTTCTTGTATCTGTAACAATAAATGAGCTTTTTTAGTATCTAAAACATTTTTCAAAAGTATAAATACAGTACAATCTCGGTAACATGAATACAAAAAATCCTGAGGAGTTCATACTAGCGGTATGTTTATATTATCGAGGTTTGCAAGAAACATGTACATTAGAGTGGTCCTTAACAAGAGTATTGTCAAATTTCTATGCTCGCAGGGGGTCAAACAAATTGGTAAAAAGAAATTCTCTAAAAATTTTAACTATTAACAGTGTTGGATCACTTTCACACAGTTTGTGTTGAGACCCAGCAGTAAGAGGCGAGGTAGGCAAAAGACATATTGTGGGTGTGACCTTCTTTAGCTCTGTCTCGTTCTAATCATCCGCACGTTCCAATTTTTGGCTGGTACCCACTACGAGGCTAAAAGATGCTACTGCAAGGGTGCCGTTGTCAATTGATTACTCTAATTTTTGGAAATATTTTGAAGATTTAATAAACTTTTCCGAAAAAGGAAGAGTCACTTTAGGTTTGTGATGGAACAGTTTTGTGAAATAAGGCACAATTAATGCCAACTTTTTTCTAGCAAATCGTACATAAATTACAGAAGTACTCGATTAGAGACCTAAATTTGTCCTTATAGAGAAAGAAATTTTTGCAGAATGTTGACGATTAAGTCTAACCGCCGAAGCTCTATTTTTGGCTTAAATTCAGAACGTTCCGACAGCCTTAATATTAACTCTAAGATAGTCCTCATTCCAACCAAAGTTTCATATGGAAAATAACATGTGGAAAACTCCTTTTGTTCTTCCAAATTTTTAAACTTGGGGACAAATGAATCTACAAAAATGACACATACGTATTTTTGTAGAGAATTTAACGCTTTACAAAAAAAAGTATTTTGTGATTTTTCGCTAAGTTTACTGGTTCAAAAGTTTTCCGAGGATAAAGTTTAAACTTTTTTTTTGTAGAGCGTTAAATTCTCTACAAAAATTATGTTCATATTACTGAGTCGTTCATAAGAGTGCATATTCATATTATCGCGATTGTACTGTACCTATAAAAAAATAATAGTTTCATTACAGAGTCAGAACGCAAGGTTCTAAATATACAATTAAATAGCTATATATGTATATCGAAGGCTATGTGGCAGCACTGAGCCACACAAAACCACTGAGTGGCACGACCAATCACAGTAGAATGCACTAGTACCGAGTAGAGAACACCAATACGCTGAGCACCTGGCGTCAACACACTTACTTATGAGCCATCTAGAAGGAAACTTTGGACGCTGCCTCATCGCTTTTCATAATGTTCACTGCAGTTGTAGACAAAAAGTCAGGTAGAAATGCCAATGAAGCACGGCCTACAAGCTCAGAGACCAAGAAGATTTGAAATCAATAGTTATTTTATACTTACTATGATCGATAAAGAATATTCGTCCGTCGGTATGCTGCCTCTCTTCCCACCCTTCCGGAAGTGGTCCCAATTCGTCATCCGGTCTTTTATTTGGTTGCGGCGTAACGTTCTGGTTTGGCATTGGACTCGCGCGACCCGTTCGAGGATCAACCCAGGTGGTAGCTCTTTCATTGTGATTGATAAAGAATATACGACCGTTCGGCGCCGTTTGCATACTCCACCCTGTCGGCAGGCCTGCCGACATTTCTTGAAGATTAGAAGCACTAGTGCTGATCGAATTATTTACAGACGAAGTATCCGATACTGTTGAATTTCGGCGCGATTCATTTGTTGCACTATCTATATCATCAGTCTGGAAACAAAAGAATCAATAAATCGAATTATGAATACGCACACAAAACTTTATAATGAATCTTCACTTTCATACGTTTCAAAGTCGGAAATCTACATGGAAACTATTAATCATAATATGGAGAGACTAGATTTTGTAAAGAAATGACATAATTAGGAATAATTATTTGAGAATCCAACTTACAAGCATCAGTCCTACCACAAAACAATTTCACTGAAATATTATAGATATTTCTAGTATGAACGAAAACATTTCTACATATTTTCAAAAGTACAAATCATATACCTAAACAAACTTTTGAAATTTAAATTTTCAAAAATTGCATCAAATTTCAACTGATCGCATTCATATATTACTATATATTTTATATAAATTCATGCTTTATGCTACAATAATTAAAAAATAATCTCTACACTAGTAGTTAATCGTATTTAAAAGTAATAAAGCTGTTATTTTATTTAAATTAATTAATTAATTAAGCAGTTAGTGAAAGCATATTATAGTGTTGAAAAAATTATCATAGAAGAATAATATATAGGCGGCTTTCAAGTTTCATTTGTTAAAAATGCGACAGTAAAAAGTTTTTCATGCAAAAAGTTTTACATTAGATTAAGATTTTAACACGAGGCGTTTCATTGGGACATACATCAGATGGCGCAACATGTATTGTTTAAGAAGAAATGATTTATCCATTCACTAACTGATGTATGCAGTATGTTTGTGTCAATAAGTAGATCAAATAGTAAAGTCTAGGCTTCATACATGCCAAAGCTGGTCTTATAATTATTGGCAAACATTTGCAACTTTCGTCTTCCACTACTCCAATGACTTCAAGCTGGCTTTACACTGGCTCATTGTTCCTTGGCGAATATTTGCTTCCGGAACACTTAATCTCATTTATTTTGCAGTAGGCATCAATAACACTATAATTATTAATACACTTCAATAACCCTCAACCATGAAGATTTTGGATTACAATTAAGTACAAACAAATATACGGAATGTGAATTTAAATAAAACCATTTAGAAATGAAAATAACAATTTGTTTTTTTATTTTAAATACCAAATAGCCAGTTATGTTAGTATTTAAATACTAAATACAAAACACGTATTCTCAAAATATGTTTATTGAAAAGAAATATTTTTGGTGTAATTGTGTATGTTACATCACTTATTTCATTGATTTTATTAAAACATCATCGATGAATGTGTGGTCCGACTCATTGGAGCATTGTCAAACAAAGCGGCTTCTTTGACTCGGTTTGGAAGCTTGTCAGTATTTGTCATTCTCTTCGACCAGCCTCAAAAATTTGACGAACATTGATGCTGGTGAAGCGGCCACATAATCGCTATTGGACGATATTGGACCAGACCTTGCCATGCCTGAAGTCTAGGCTTGAAGAATGATAAAATTGCTTCTATTTTAAACAATGCATGTTGCATCGTTGGAGGTACAAGAGCCATTGTTTGAAATTACGCGACAATGAAAAACTGGAAAGCTACCACTTATTTCATGGTACAACAAATGTTATGTAGTGTGTCACTGCATTTAAGCTGACTGCGATTAATGATTATCGGTTATATTTATTGAAAACATAACAAAGTAATAATGAAGTGTGCAGACTGTACCTCATTAGAACGTTTTACACCTAAATACCCATCCCCTTCCTCATCTTCTTCTTCATATTCACTACCATCATCATCTTCATCTTCGTAATCGTCTTCTTCATCTTCGTCGCTTTCCGTATCTTCGTACTGCGAATCACTATTGTTGCTTCCGACAGGCGATCCGAGCAATCGACTCGGAATATCATCGCCGTGACGAGCGTGCATCACAGGACTCCCTAAGACCGCACTAGTGCTCGCTTCAGTTTGCCGACTGTCACTAGCGCTTTGATTGGAAGAGACGTTTGATTCGCTAGGAGGATTTTCATTAGATATGTGATTCGAATCAATTTCTTCACCAGCGGTAATATTCTGCTCTTGTTCATTAATATTTTGTGGTTCGGTTTGTTCATCTTCTTGAGGAAGGGATGGAAGTGACTGTTCATCTAATGAAAGTTGTCTAGTTGGGGAATTTGCTGAGCTGCTGTTAGCAGTACTGGTGGCTGTTGAATTGATGTCACTCAACTGTTTGTAGTTTTTGTAGTGGTCATTGTGTTGACGATAGAAGTAGTAGTAGTAGTAGAAGTGGAGAATTGTTAGCATGCAAATAACAACAAATGCAACGAACACTCTTGCATGCATCCATAATACCCCCATTATGTTAGATATTAGTAAATCGGCTTAGTGAAATACAGAAAAATATAAAAGCCTACTTCACATAGTCACCAACAAAATATATTAGGTATTTACTATTGGGATTTGACATACGGGCAGAGTTTAGGTCAAATATATATAACAACAATATATAACAACAAATGTAATGTGTTTATGGTTTCAATTTCTGTCACCAGATGTCGTATCGTTTTATGTCAAATCCCAATAACATTTGTATGTTCAGCAGGATAAATTCATTTGCGTACAATAGACAGCGCCGCGTGTACAACCTATTTAAAAGAAAATTATTTACCAGCTTTATTTAGTGTGACAGCTATGTAATGCATCTGTTTAAGCCAGTAAATAATGAGCTGGTACAGCGGAATCATGTATTTTCAACTGATTTAGAAATTTTAGGTTTTTAGTCCCTACTTCTAACGCAAAGTGTTTCCTCCTACGCTGCTTGGCCAATGGAAAAATATGTTAGACAACGTTTAACATCAAATTTATAAAGATTTTGTTTAAATTGATCTATGATTGCTACGAAGTGAGGATGAAGAAGAAGCTGAAAATACATGAGTCGATTAGTTCCGACAGATTGAAATTAAACGAGTTTTACTGTACGGCATTTTAAACAATACATGGTGTGCCATCTGACGTTCGCGGGTAAAACTAACATGTAAACAGTACTGAATGCGTGAATTGCTTGGGCAAGAAAAATAAATGGTAGTTCACGAAGATTTAACAATCAGACGGAAACATTGTTAGTTCTCCATAAAAAGAAAAATAAAAGATGTGAATTACTTTCTCAAACATTTGTCAGAATGAGGAAGAGACTACATTATTTGTTTCTGTATTTCATTCTAATTTCTATTAAGCTTAATGAATTTTATATATGCTAGTCCTACTTTTTGATTTTAATTAAATAAATTCTCATTTTAAAATAATTGAGTGACTTTTCTATATCGTGCAGTAAAATTTCATAAAAAATATTTTTTTGATATAAATCTGAACGTAAAGTTTACTTCAAATGGAGGTTTATTACGATAGAGAACATTCAAAAGATTTGTCTTAATTAAAATAAAATGTAAAAAGTCAGTTTAGGCCATTATTGTATCCAAATTAAATTTAAAATTTGCTTTTATGCTAGTTGCGTTGCAATACTAGCTCTTTTAGAAAATTGCTTACATTTTGTATTATTATTTAAAGTTTCCTGAAGAGAGCTATAATAAACGAATAAATGGTAAGGCTGATTTTCTCACTCAACTGCACTAACCGCGAAGTTCATTCAGTCATAAATTCATAGGTGGGCATTAACTCGTTAATCCGTTAATCGTTAATTAACGAAGTTAACAAAGTGCTTAACGATTTAACTGTTCAGTTAACTTTAAAAAATGTTAACGGACACATTAACTTCCGTTAACTTGCCATAAGTCCGTTCAATCGTTAATTAAGTACTTACAATTCGGTCACTCAAAGTAAAGGAAAGTCTAAAAGTCACAAAGCTTTAAGAACTAAAGCTCAAAGTCTCGTCAAAATGTGGCTAGACATTAAGTCAAAAGACTCTTTTAACGATGCGGCATTCCTCGGAGAACAGATAATAATAAATCTGTTTATTAAATATAGTACCGCTATACCGTCAAGTGCTGCAGTCGAACGCCTTTTTTCTACGGGAAAAGACATTTTAACGCCTAAAAGAGCCTCACTTTCCGACGAAAACTTCAATATATTGTTGTTTATGAAGGGGAATATGCACCTTATGGCAGACTAGCTGTATTTTGAGTTGAACATTTATTATTAAAAACTCTAATGATACACCCTTCTTTCACTAATATTTCATGACCTGCCTAAACTTCCATAGCCCGTATTAACATTAAATATAAAATAGAATTTCTATCGCGAGTTAACGATTTACGATTCGTTAATCGTTAACCTGCAAGATTAACAGCTTAACGATTAACGAAGTTAACTTTTTTAGTAACGGATTAACGATTAACGAAGTTAAGTATTTGATTAACGGTGCCCAGCTATGCATAAATTAGCTTTCTTGAATTTCTCCAAGACAAATTAATAAATTGTAGAATGTTCAATGATATCGCTTTATGAAACATGATCTAAATCACTAAAGCTGTTGTCGAGAAAATCGTAATTTTCAATTTTCATTACGGGACGTACATCCAAAACTTGTTTGTCAATATGTAACCCTAATTCACAAATACATACATGAAAATATTTCGGGTCGCTTTAAGAAATATGACTCTGTTATAATGGAAGTTGCATGAATATTAATAAAAAAAATTAATGTATACAGATTACAGTTCTGCACCATAGATTAAATAACCATGTGTTGAATCAAAAGTATTGGCTATATGTATTGCGTTTTTCTATGTTTAGTATAATATGCAGGCGGTGAACGGATCTTTTAGTGTCGATTATACTGAGTGAACTACCTTGAAAAAAAGTTGCCGATCATCACAACGCGGTATTGCAATAAACCACCATCTGAATCGTATTTTATTGTTGAAATTGGGTTAGTCATTATTAGCTATGCTATACCACATGCAAATTATTGTAAATACAATTATATTTTTATACCAAGTTTACGTTAAGCGTTTCTTTTACCGACCTGACTAGTTTCTCCCGCTCTTTGAACCTCTTCGTCCACGCTTATATGAAATCGTCTCTGGAACTCAGTGACAGCAGATTCTAGAGTACGTTGTTCATTTGATACGCCGTCCACTTGCTGTATACTGGAAAACAAATAAAATGTTTGTAATTTATTTCCCAAAACGCGCATAACAGACAAACGATTTTTCAGCTTTCAAATTATAAGTCGAATTTCCAAGTGCTTTTGCAATTTTTAACAAAAAGTCTTTATTTTATATTTATGTTTACTTAGTGAAGAGCCCAGTGCGGTACTGCGCATTTATTCAACCCGTCATATGGTGAATCAACTTATACACGCGTAGAAATATATGGAGCCAACACTAAAGCAACATGAACTCTGTTTACTTGTCTCTGGTCTTCTTGTTTCGACTAATTTTACCATTCCAACCCACAAGTGGGGAATGGTACTAGTTTAAGTCAAAATTCACTTTTCAAAATTTTACAATATTTTTTTGTTTTGAGGTCCCCCGAATCCAAAAAACATATTTTTGGAAAAACTCTGTGCGTCTGTTAGTTTGTGAGTATGATACAAGTTAAATGGATGAACAGATTGAAAGCAAATTTTGGGAGGATGTTTGGTATGTAAATATGAAGAGCCTTATTGTTTTTGGGGAAAATCGGCGCATGCGCAAAATAAATATATGCTATAGCGTCGTTTTTTCTCATATAATGATATACTTTTCCATGATTTATATTCTATTTATTGTTCTAAGTTTGAAAAAAAAAAATTCTAAGCTTTAGAGTCTCGTAAATATTTTGAAAAAAAAGCAGTTATTCTTTTGTTCTAAAGATCTGTCAAAAAGAAATTAGGTAGCATGCTTCGATTAATTTTTAAAAGTTAAACCATATTATGTAAGCATGGAAATAAATAGCAAATATATTTGTTACTAGCCGTTACCCGCGTCACTGCGCGCGTTAACGGAAATTTTATTTTATTTGTTATATGTCAAATGTGAATATTTTTAAAGTTGGATTGGTCCTGTTGCCCACTTGGCTGGAATTTTTTAAACTAGTTTAGTACACGTAACATTGTTTGGAAGTATTTTGGAATATAATGTACGATTAATCTTTGTAAAATTAGTATTATAGTAGTTGCACAAACCCAGACACACGCTAGCCCGGACACTGCGGAAACTCGGACAGGTAATGCATCCGGACACTTGACTCTAAAACTGGGACACTTACATATTCTAACAGTTCTCGTCAGAAAATAGTAGACATAACTTTTTTTGCTCTGGAAAAAATAATTTTATACAATCACACTTACGATGTGGCCGTAGGTCGTTCCCACTGAGTACTTCTTGCAATATGATTAACGTAATATGTTCTACCATTTGCATCTTGACGTTCTTCCCATCCGGTCGGCAGTGGACCAGTTTGCTCCGAAGTAGGTGACATAAATACGGTCTATAAAATACAATGATTACCATTAACAAATCATTTAAACTTACAAAATATTAAGTTGGGTTACAATTTAACAAATTTATCTGAGAATCACAGAAAATCACCAGAGCCCATATCCAATTGTTAACAAATAAAAGAGGGCATGACTTATGCTGTGTTGCAGAAAGGATTGTCAAATAATTTGATTTGACAATGACCTTAGATTGTGAACACACATATTTCTCCATAAGAAAAGCATTGTAGAATTTTAATTCGTGTCTGTTCGAAAAATAATTGATCGATTGAAATGATATTTTTTTTAACTGTATATACGTGTATTTAACATATTTTTTTTTGCATGATTTTTACTTCGAAACGACATTTTTCTACGTATTTTAATTAAAATTTGACATTAAAAATGACCTTTTTCTGTGTAGAACAAGCACTTCTTTTTGTGTGAATACAATCTAATGTAGTACATAACAGGGAGTTTGGATTTGACATTAGACTGCTCTTGCATGTATGAAAACTGTAACTGTATTATCACAATCTAAGGTGGTTGTCAAATCCAATTTTTTGACAATGTTTTGTGCAACTCGGCATTAGAGTTGACGTCATTATAAAATTTCTATTTGCTTACCGACGCAGGCCTCTCCTCGTTGTTCTGAAGTTCGATCATCTCCCAGTCACGGTCAACGTCCTGCGCAGGCTCTGCCATGCTGTCTGTTGTTGGAGTGGCGTCTCTCACATATGCGTGATATATTTCTAGATTGCCCCGGACCCGCGACCGTGCGCTGCTTTACCCATAAAAAAGCGTTAACAATTCATTGTACGCAATCACACAAAATATGAAAGCAATTTCTCATTTTCTTCAACATTTCTTTTTTATAATAATAGCTAGTATCCACAGCTACGTTTAAAAAAGTCCAGTCTAGGATAAAGGTAAAGTGACTACTAGAGTTGTTATGAATATTGAGTAATTTTTTGGTATTTAATCTATTCGATGACGTTTTTACTGTTCGGCCGAATACCGATTATTTTTTCATTATTCATACATATTTACGATTTTGACGCCTCAAATTTCTGGATTTTATGCTTTAATATAAACCAAAGTACACAGAAATTGAATGGAGAAAATTATTTTTAACGTGCTAAATACTGTAAAATAAAAATGCGTACTTTAACTAGTTTGAGCAACTCTAGTTGGTAGTTCCTCAAATATATACATTGGTATCAAAACTGTGCCTAATATATTTGACATGAAACTGTGCCGAATATTTGGAACTATTCATTCAACTTCAGTAATTACTTAATCCTAATCAGGTCTTTTCTCTGTCATAAAAGTGAAAAATATGGGTCCATTGTGTATTTGTGACAGGTGACATATCATGGATAAAAAATACCAAAACAAGTAGTTTCGTCTGTTGATAGTACTTGATGCTATCATTATTTCGCTAGTATTTTGAAATTCACCTTACATGATCAGTGTTTTGGCTTCGTCCAAATAATTTCAGGATTGCGAAAGCATCATCGCATGGTCACTTATATTGACAGTATTTGATGTTCTGTCATTATTACTTAGCATGTGAGGGGCGCTTTACTGAAAAAATTACAGAAGTCTCCATAGGTTGGTCGTTAACACTGTTGAAAGCGTGACAAGATGAGACGGGAGAAAGGGCAGGGGTAATAGGCCTTGAGACCTTTTTCCCAGCTGTCGCACGTTCGATGCAATTGAAAAATCAAGCCAAGGGTATCTAATGACGTGAGCAATCGATTCAAACTAATCACAGACGTGACCACTTTTATAGTCTCTTACGCCCAACCTATAGTACTCTACTAACCTTGGCAAGTGGTTACTTGTGATTACAAAAAAAAGATAAATTCTGACCTTCTTGGCCGCAGTACGTATTGTTTGGGCGGAATGCTGCGACCTTCCTGCTCCTTGGGCAAGTTGATTAGTGTCAGTTCAACCATGCCCAAAAAATCATCACGTGTCAATCGATTTTCATCGAATACTTGCAAAACTAATTTATGTTCTGCTGGTTTCACCTAAAACAAAATAATAACAAAACATTTCATTTAATTACCAACGCACTAACTTTATCACACACTAGTAATATTAAAATATTCATTGACTGCATGATTTTCTATTTATTTATTGTGATAAAAATTTATAACAATGAAATCTGCGGTCACAAGGCAAAGTAGAATATTATGTATGTGACTTGTGTTTTTTAATTGCTGTTAAGATTAATTTGAAGGACGCGTATAGACCCAGAAAAGAAACATCTTTCACAGTCTAAAACATATTTTAATTTAAACGCCACATAGATTAAATATTTAAGTCGTGATGTTTTTTCACGAGATACCTACATAAAAAGAATGCTAAAAATTCCACGTAAGTCACTTCGTCTTGTGGTCATAGATACGTCATATGATAATGCAAAGAAGAGGATCCAAAGGTTTTGTAAAAACGAAAACTTGATTCGTTTTTACACTGATGTTTATCGATTTTTAATTGTTGTATTATCAGTAAGATAAAATAATTATTTACAGTTCGTACTTACCCTGAAAACGAACTCTTCATTCCAAACAGGGTTAAGCGTCTAAAATTTAAAAACAATGGGCATTATTCTCTTTTTTTTGTGAAAACGCTGACAGAGGAATGGAACCTTTGGTGTGAAGATTGCAGACACTGAGTATTAAAAAAGTTTCCACAAAAAACATTTTTTCGACACAAGTTTCGCTAATCACGTTAGCATCATAAGATTTTTTATTTTCTGAAAACTTTTTTAAAATTCAGCTAAAGTAGTCACATACAGTAAAACATCTTTTTTCGAATTTCTTAAATCTACACCAGGTTCTAGACACGCGATCCGTTATTAGTCATAGGCAAATTTTTTAATCAATCTTACAAATTTTTAAGAATACAAAAACGGATTTTTAGTACACACATCATGTGGAATGCAATGATAGTTTGAATTATTTTTTCGTTAATATGCCAAAATTAATTTTTCTATTACTTCAAAAATAAAACATTCTTCAAATGATGATTTTGTCAATGAGAAAATATAATTAATTTATGTAAGAGACAATAAGTTAATGAAACAAGACTTCCCAAAGTCACAGGTTATCTCGTTAATGATGATGTCAGCTGGAAGACGTTCAATTTTTTTACCAACCACGCAATACCAATTAACAGTCTACTGGATGACATCCCCCCACTACTATCCAACGAAACGAGATCACCTCTATATCTAATAACCTTGACTAACTTCTAAGAAATTAATATAAAATATTTATTTATCAACTTCTTAGAAATATTATTTGTTGCACAAGTTTTCAAGAAACGATCACAGAAATTTAAGATAAAATATATTTACCTTTTTCTTCGTTTTTGTAAGAACTGAATCAATCGTTTCATCACCATTAATAGTACTTAGATCTATTTTGACATAAGGATCGCTATAAAAAAAGGATAATTATTAATATTATATTTTTTGTATACAAATTAGTATAAAAAAGCAATTCAAATTATTTATTTTTGTATTAATTTTGAAAAAGTGAAATCTATTTCCATTACAGATTTTGGATTACTGAAATATTGGAATTATAACTATAAATAAAAATATTTTTTATATAATTTACCTTGCACCAAATATATCCTTCTTTGCGAGTCGATGTCCCGCTACCACTTTTATTCTTAGCTGACTGGTGCCTTCTTCGGACTAGAAACAAATATGTATAATTTTAGCATTGGTTAGCAAATAACAGTCCAGTTCAGATAGTTCTAGAACAGTTCCAAAATTTGCTAATATCTAAAAATAAATCAGGTTGTTCCATATTTTTTTTACAATCCATGTAAATAACGATCTTTTCAGTAAAATGTATTTTTTACACATCAAAAAAATATTTTTAGTGCCTTTTACAAAACAAATTGTACAGAGTACCCGCACGAAAGCGTGACGTCTCCACTGTATTGGCACCCCTACAGGCATTTGCGTAGGTCAGCTGATAAAAATCTATCTCATCGGGAATTTAGTGAACTGTGCAAAGTTAGGCTTTGTAAAAAGAATCAGATGATAAATAGTTCCTCCAGTAGAGAACTACTGACTATTGACACTATTTCTTGATCATACTAATAAATTAGACTCTAAAGGGAGTTCTGCCTTTAATTTCATTTCTTGGCGAAATTTAAAATCTTTTGTCTGTTAGCATCACTCAATTAACTGAATTAACATCACTGAATTAACAAAGTTTAGTGAAATATCAGCTTGAGTTCAAACTTCATAAGGTTACGGCTACATTAGGATTAAGCTAGGGTTCACGTTAAAACCGCTCTACGTGTTAGGTTCAAAAACTTTAATAAAAGCAGACAGTAAAAGAATTAACGTATCTTGAATGGGCCATTTCTGTTCCCCAGATTTTTGGTTAAGTATTTTCTGAGTGTTTTTATACTTTCACTAGTTTAGTTTGGAAAATAAATGAAACTGATGAAAAACAATAAACGTTTCGAATAATGTGGAAGCCAAAGTATTTGTTTGAAATGTTGCAGTGTATCTTTAAAGTTTGCATTTTTAAAGAAATTGGTTACCTAATGGTAATTTAAATCAACCAATGGTGCAATTCAAAATACATAACAGGGTTTGGTTGATTAATTAATGATGATATAGGGATTTCCGTATTAAAAAAATTATTTCAATTTTTCCTCATAGACGAAATTAAAAGTGTTATATTATGATGCCGATGGTCACGTCAATAGCAGGTGAGGTCAACCAGACGTAAGTCAAATTCAATTTCATGGAGTTTGAGTGCGAAAATTAATGACAGGCTGAACTGGACATGCCTAATTCCTAGGATTCCGCAAATTTAGGAGCCCCAGCATTATCTAGAATTATGAATATTTATTGATATCTTAATTCATTACATATTTATAATAAACACTTCAATATTTAAGGCTTTAATTTTTGCGAATAAAACATTTTGTGGGTTAGAGTGTGGATAAAAAAAGTTAGACAGGGGATCTCTTTTTCTAATCCAATCTGAAGCCCTGCGTTCCGTCACTGAAATTTATATTATCACACTAGTATTGAAATAACCGAATTCAGTAGTAACGTTCAGAAAAAATCTGAAGAAGAACACTATCAGTTCTGAAACATCCCACAAACATATTTGGTACTAACTTGTTCTTAACAAAATTTTACTATTTTTAGAAAGATTATCTTTGTCAACATTTTGGACTTTGTATATTGGAACATTCCGAAATAATTAAAAGCTTAAAAAATAAAATTTAAAAGTTCCCAGGTCTTGATATGAATTAAAGGTCGCCTAGTTTTGTTTTACAATAAGTAAAATTTAACAAAAAAATATGACAAAAATACATAATTCCCTTTATTTAAATATTGCGAATATATTTTCTTTCGTGAAAGAATGTCAAATTTTTGCAACTGAACCCAAAAGGTAGCCTTGACAATTGAAAGTGACATCACCCAAATCTGGTGAAAACGTGACGTTTCAAGTGACAGATGACATCACTGAAAGTATATAAGGATAGGCCGATAGGTTAACAACCATCGTTGAATATATTACAATTTAAAAACTGAATCTGTGGCATATCAAAATTCGAAAATGGAATTTCAAATGGAATTTAACTCACAATTAATCCATCGGGACCAACTGCCGGAACGTAACCGTATTCATTTTCAGTTGCCATGAAAGATAAACGTCTATGCTGCCTTCTGATCGACATTCAATTACAAGAAATTAAAAAATCAACAACAATTCTACTTTATTAGCCATTCAAAGACATGTCACACATCACTTTATTTTAATTTTGGACAGCTAAGGAACTCTGATATTTTTGACACACTTGGCTAATAACATCCAATTCTGCTTTATCAACACACCAAAACAGATTTCATAGCGCGATTTTTAAAAATCAAGTTTCAAATTATTAACATTAAAAACCATTTCAGTTTGAAGGATTAATAAATATTTTCCATTTGTAATGTTTGAACACTGACAACATGTTAAAATATTATTATACTTAACGCAGTCGATATAGTAATCATCAAAGTATGATCCTACTTATCTTTGAATTCACTAATAATTATTTTTTTATCATTATTACCTACATTGTAATCGATCAACCTATAAGGAATTTAAAAGTAACTAATATTATTAGTACCTAAAACGTTATTGTAGCACGAGAGTTAATTTGAAAATTCGGCTTGTATAACGTATTGTAAAATATATATATATATGTAAATGAAAGAATGGAAAATAAAATTTGAGGAAAAAGTAATCTTCACGACAGGACGTATCTATAATCTAATGCAATTTTGTCACAGCATTATTTAAATGAAATTCTTACTTTTTCAATGTATTCAAAATAATTATTGAAAAAATCAAACGGTTGTTTTTACGTCTATTGTTGACAAAATAATCTCGCAAAGTAAATTTTAACCAGTGAGTAGTGTCTAAAATTTTATTTAAACGAGTGGTCAAATGAAATTGAGGAAATCCGGAAAGCAAAAAATGTATAATTAAATATTCCATAATTAAAGTTACAGTAATTATTTTTAACTTTTGAGGTTTGGTTTTGTTACACTGAATTGTCATAACCCATGGAATATGACAAAATTATATTTAATCAATGCATGATGGTAATACCGATAAAAAATTGTTAATAAAAGAATTCTTAAAGTGAGCATATTTACCGCAAGAATAGCTTCACATATGGATCTTCTTGGCGTATGAGCAATGGAAACTACTGAACTCCGATGTCTGGCAATCCATGACTGTGACCTAGGTCTTCTGTTGTGATTAATAGGAAGTTCCGACACTCCACCTAGGTTCTCGGTTTCCATTTATATATTTTTAAGTTTTTCACATTTCTAAAACATTTTTAATAAAACACAAACATATTGGTGCCAGAATCAAACAATCGTAGAAATTAAATTTATATCACAGACCACAGTCGAATATTAGACACATTTTGTTTTGATATTACGATATAATATTAAAAAATAGATATTTACATTATAAACAATACTTTCTTATCTTTTGTGATAAGAAAACTTTCGTAGTAGACTTATTAGTTTTAGATTTTAATTTTTACGACCTATGTACATAATCATTAGCACTACAGCTTCTAAACTGCTATATGTGAATAAAACTAGTATTGTGATGTGTGACCCTGAGGTTATTAAAGCATGGAAAACAAATTTGTAATGATAATTAAGTGATATATACATAAGCGTGTATCTATGTATCGTTTGTAGGCAAAAAATTTTTAAACTAATAGGTACGACAGCAATGTTATTATCATTAAATATTGATTATAGTCATATGGGACTTTAAATTAAAGAAATCATAACTAAAGATCACAAAATTTAAATGCAAATGAAAAAAATACATATATTATGTTTATTAATTATGGCAAAAAAGTGAAACTGAAAATTAAAAATAAAATGTAATGCTGAACATTATACAACAGAGTGTGTTATTGTTTAATACATACATTACTAACAAAATGTAATAACATTTACTAGGCATAATTTTTGACAATACACGTTTTTATCAGAATAACATAATGTACCTATTAATAATTACTGGTTTAAAAATAAATGCGTTTATTAAAATCCAATATTAAAAAAAAAAAACTGGGGTGGTAGTGCAGCCTTACCGGTAAAATACTGCGGTGGTGATTTATTATGCAAATAAAAAAAAACCCGGGTCGCAGTGCCAAAACCCTGCCGACAATATAGTGTATTTGCTTATACAGGCAGAGTGGCTTTATTATGCGAACTTAAGTTGATTTTAGGCAAAATAAAAAATTTGACTCCTTAATACACCCCTTAAAATAACATTTTTTTTCTTAATTGCAATATTATTATCAATCGAACCTTTATACCAAATTATATACAACTTTCAGTAATTAATTCACTATCTGCAAATTAGTGTTTTCATAAAATTTGTAAGTCCGGTCCTGTCGGGCCGATTTTATTAAAAATTTAGGAACACTTTTTAATTATTACCAGAGGGTTAAATATCAATTTTGAAACGATTCGGAGAATTTTTTCAGTATTTTAGGGCCCAAAAACATTTTTCAACTCCTAAAAACTACCCTTAAAATGCCCCGATTACGCCCATTTTAAATAGGCTTCTTGCGGTGATGGATTTCAACACGTGGACCAAATTTCGTTAAAATCAATTAACTCTTTCGAAAGTTATTGCCCGCACACATATATATATATATATACAGGGTGTCCCATTAAGAATGGGACATAGAACAACCGCAGATTATCCAATTCAAAATAAAACGATTAAGCGAAATATGCTTAGATAAAATGTTACTCGTTTCCGAAATTCCGAAATACAGGGTGTTGAAGTTGAAAACTGAAAAATTAATACACCGTATAATTTTACTCAAATCGGCACACTTGTTAGTGTATTTGCCATAAGGCAACATACACTATTGGCGTTGGTCGGATGGCGGGACCTAGGGGTGCGCGCTATAACTTTCGAAAGAGTTAATTGATTTTTACGAAATTTTGCCCACATGTTGGAATCCACTACCGCAAGAACCCTATTTAAAATGGGCCCAATCGGGCCATTTTAAGGGTAGTTTTTAGGGGTTGAAAAAAGTTTTTGGGCCCAAAAATACCTAAAAAATTCTCAGAATCGTTTCAAAATTGAAATTTAACCCTTTAATAGCAATTAAAAAGTGCTCCTAAAATTTTAATAAAATCGGCCCGACAGGACCGGACTTACAAATTTTTTGAAAACACTAATTTGTAGAAAGTGACTTATTTATTCAAAGGTGTATTTAATTCGGTGTAGACGTTAGATTGATAATAATATTACAATTAAGAAAAAAAATGTTATTTTAAGGGGTGTATTAAGGGGTTAAATTTTTTTTTGCCCAAAAACAAACTTAATTTCACAAAATAAAAGTATAAAACCACACGGCCCTATACAAGCAAATACACTATATTGTCGGCAGGGTTTTGGCACTGCGACCCGGGTTTTTAAATATTATAAAATGCACCTAACAATAAAAAATTAGTTCAGTACGCTCTACCAGTGGCGTACAGCAGGAGTAAGTAATGCTTGTACCCCTTCTAAATGTTACGCCGCTGTCTAAATTTTAATTTTGACTATAATTTTAATTTTTTTGATATTTTCTAAGTCAATAATGTACACTTGTTAGTTTGTTGTAAAGTCATTGGTTTTCGAGATATTCGCAGTTAAAGATAGATAGACATGTACTTTTTATTTGTATTATTATTAATAATATTCATTTTTACAATTTTGTCTTAAAACCAAACAAAGTAGAAACTAATGTAATGAAATTTTTACTTCAACAAATTTTCAACGTGTCCACCATTAACTTGTATACACTTCCTTAGACGTTTAACTAAAGACTGTCTCACTTTAAACAACTGATTTGCTTGATTTTGTCGAATTGTAGCAGCAGCATTCTGAATTTTGTTCCAAAGTTCCTGACGGGTATTTATTGCTTCACCGTAAACAAGACTTTTGATGTAGCCCCAATAATACAAATCTAAAGGATTAAATTCAGGACTGCGTGGTGGCCAAGCAATTTCGCTTAATAATACAAATAAAAAGTACATGTCTATCTATCTTTAACTGCGAATATCTCGAAAACCAATGACTTTACAACAAACTAACAAGTGTACATTATTGACTTAGAAAATATCAAAAAAATTAAAATTATAGTCAAAATTAAAATTTAGACAGCGGCGTAACATTTAGAAGGGGTACAAGCATTACTTACTCCTGCCGTACGCCACTGGTAGAGCGTACTGAACTATTTTTTTTATTGTTAGGTGCATTTTATGATATTTAACAAGTGTGCCGATTTGAGTAAAATTATACGGTGTATTAAAAAAATTATGGACATTAATAATTTTTCAGTTTTCAACTTCAACACCCTGTATTTCGGAAACGAGTAACATTTTATCTAAGCATATTTCGCTTAATCGTTTTATTTTGAATTGGAGAATCTGTGGTTGTTCTATGTCCCATTCTTAATGGGACACCCTGTATATAAACATTTTCAAAAATGGTGCCAAGTTTCTTAGAATGATATAAAACGTCGAGAAATTTTGGTCCGACCCCTAGGTCCCGCCATCCGACCGATGCCAATAGTGTATGTTGCCATATGGCAAATACACTAAAAATGTGGGTTTACAAAAATATGAAAACCCGTTTGTGGATAGTGAATTACTGAAAATCCTTCTGCTTTCATTAACTACATTATTCACTATTAGCAAACCTGTTTTAAATTTCGTAAATCAGTCTCTGTTTGGTTGATTTTGTTAAAATTTTACGACATATTTTGATATTTTTTGAAGGATTAAATTTAGGTACTGAAACAATCCCGCTAATTTTTGTGACCAATATGTGCCATGCAATCTATATAGTATGTATATAAAAGGCAATGGATGTATGTATGTTATCTATGGACTCTAAAATGGCTGGACCGATTTTGATGAAATTTGAGGCAATCTTCAGATTAGCCTTGCGGGTGGTCCTGCGAAGTATAATAGCGATCGGATCAACAGAATTTTTTTATTTTGTTTTTTGGCAATTTTGATTTTTCTTCGATTTTTGAACATTCACAATTAAAAGCGATTGGATTCGCGCAAATTCAATACACGTTGACAATTTTATGATAATGATTCTCATCTTTTATGGCCATAGTCTATAGGATAATTAGTGCTACCCGTGCGAAGCCGGACTGGGCCGCTAGTAAGTAGATATAGTATTAGAATGATAGTTTTTTCATTTAAAAAATAATTTATGTTTAAGCAAATACAAATTATTGTAGGATCTAAATTTAGCATAATAGGTATGTATTCTAGGTTTTTTCTGTTATTAAATAAACAATGCAAACTGTGAAAATACGTAAAGTAAATATGAACCAATTGTTGAAATACATTTTATGCTTGTAGCGTGCTAAATGAGAACGTAAACTAAATACAATTATTAGATTTTCAATTTAAAACAAAATTCAACAAATCGAAAAAAATCAGTTGTTCATTTTATAATCTTTTATTTTCATTCCATGTACATGAGATAAAAAATAAATATAAATGTATAGGATTTATAAATTATTTCAGTCAATATATGAATATATCAGTCTAAAGAAATCATAATAGTAAAAAAATACAAGATAAAAAAACACCAATTAACTAAAAAGATTTCAAACGTAGGTACCTACTTTCAATGTTGATTTGAAATTTTTTTTGGTGTGCCCATTTTTAAAATTTATTATAAAGATTTGAAACACGACAATGTGTTCAGTACAAATTGAGTACCTATTATGGTAACCCGAAACAAATCTGCATTAAGAAAAATGATCTAGTCACGGACAAGAAAAAATGGAGTATCCATACAGAATTATTCATAAGTTCATGAAACATTTTCTATATTCACAACAAAAGAACTGTGCGCAACAGGTTTAAGATTTAAACAAGTTAAGCTCTCAAAAATTTATTTGAAAGCTTTACAAATGTTCAATGTGTCCATCTCTGTGCTGATGTGGTTGAAATCAAGTCGTCATTTCATTTCCATATACACGCGCGTTAGCACATCACGGTTGAACAATGCTTTAATGCAGTCGCAAAGTTCCTGAATTTGGCAGGCAGCGAAGACGAAATTGCATTATTCTTGACAAATTTCCGTACGAAATAAAGTAGCAAGTGTGTGGTGTAGTAGAAAGGTAAGCGCTCAGTATAGGTACTGAGAGGGAAGCTCCAAGTCGAAAAGAGCCGATGAAACGCAAGGCTAATGGAATGGAACGTGGCAACGTGCAATCTAAAGGTTTTCACTTCTATCCAAGCACGCCATTAGATGTTTCACAACAAAAGTCGCAGGCGGTTAAACTTGGTACCCGGGGTATCATCATTTTGACCCATTCATTCTTTAAAATAACTTGTAGGTTTTAACGTTTCATTGACATATGAATTATTATCAGCTGTAGCGTCGTTTGTTTTGTTTCACGGACTCATGAAAAACCTGATATAAAATAATAATGACAAAAAATCAAACAATCTGGACTAAACAATGTTTTTCATACATAGTTAAAATAGAAAAATTTGTGTTGAATTCTATAAAGTTTGATTTCTTTTAAATTCTAGTTTTCTACTTTTTACTCTCGGTTTATGATAATGCTAAAATACTTATAAGAATTCAATTCTGACCAAATAAAAAAATATTCTAGAAATAGCCAACCAATCGTATTAGGCTGCACACCCTTTGTTGAAATACACAATTGATGTATTATGAGAAATTTCGAGTCGCCTAGTAGTCGTCAAATCACGATAAACATACTATCTTAAATTGCGCGTTTTCGATACAAGTAGCTGATTTTTAATGCAGAATTCAAAGTTTATATTTTGTAATTTTAATACATCACTGATTTGAAATAAACATAATCTGTGATATTTAGAGCATTGGCTATTGAAACACTAAAAGTAATTATATAAAAAATGAAAATGCATCTGGAAGATATTTTAATGCGACTTCATATTGCGTACAAAGTCTACATGTCACGAATGTATTGTAATTTACAATAATATTTAGGGCTATGCGTAAACATACATCTTATATTTATTAATTCAACGTAGATTATCGACGCTCGACAACTATGGACATCAAATTAAAACATCACAACATCCATGGGCGAACGTGAGAATCAAACCCGCGACAGTCTGATCCAAAGGCTTGCTAACTATTATACCAAGTTGTCCTTTATTAGTTTTATAGAAGGTACAATCCAACGATGCTTATGACCTCTGTTGTCGAGCGTTTATAATTGACAATATTTACCCAATGTATTCCTGAATATGCACATATTTTTGTATGCTCTTGTAATAATAACATGTTTAATTGCACAGTATATTTTCTTTTTGCTAAGTTTAAAATATTATAGGTACATATTTGTTTCGATAGGTATAAATTCCGAATGCTTAACCATTATTATTAAAAAATGATAATGTCACGGGTATTTGGACAATTCAATGTTAAAAACAATCAAACAATTATTGGTATGCAACGTTTCGTCTTTTGGCTTTTTCAAGCAACTCATAAGTACATGAAATTAATGATAAATTAATATAAAAAATTTAAGAAAAAAATGAAATAGTCAAAATGTAAGAAAAAATTTAATACAAAAAATTTTTTCTTACATTTTCACTATTTAATTATTGTTTTAATATTAGCTTATTATTAATTTCATATAGGTACTATATAATTATTATGTCGTTAATAAATTTCTTTGTTAAGTTGCCTAAAAAAGTCGTAATAAAAGACGAAACGTTGCATACCAATAATAATTATTGTTTTTAACATCGGATTGTCCAAATACCCAAATAAGCCGTGCTCGACAAAATTAATCGTGCTTGTTCATTAGGTAGATCATAGACACGTCACGGTAATTTATGCATAAACTGAGGTGCACAGTTGTTTACATTTTGTAGAACAAAACGTTAACTTTAACTTTCAATATCTTTTGAACATTGTGTCAATTAATTACGATATAGAAGCAAAGTCTTTAATGTTGCGAAAAATTTCAAGATAAGTTTCTTTAGAGAAATATAAGAAAAAAAGTACGCATAAGTATGTATTTCCGAGATACTTAAACAAAATCTTTTTGGGAATTTCATATTCCAAAAAATATTTTACTTACTGTTTATTGTAATAAATAAGTGCAGGTTAGAGGTTATTCATTTCTGTATAATGAAGCGAGATACGACAAAAACTCCAGTGACAAAAAAGTCTTATTTAAGTATTTTGGGAATGAATGGTGTCTGCACACTTGTTCATAGGGACATTTTTCTTATTTTCATTCAAAGAATTTACCTTTGACTTTTTTCACAATATTAAAGAACTTTTGTGCGTATATCACATCTACTACGCATTCGGTATATCTACTAAGCTTTTATTAAATAATATACCTTGTAAAAGCGATTTACATTACTTTCTTAATACATTGCGTTTTTAATTTTTATACTGATATTTTTACTGTGCGTAAAGTAACTATACTATGACAATGAATATTTCCCTTCAAAAACCCATAAACTACACTGTGCAGTTATTACAAGTCAAAAAAATATTGTGAAGTAGCGTAATATCTCAGACTATCACAATTGCATACTAATTTAGGTCTTAAAACTAAAATAAGCACAATTAACAAAATACGCCAAAAAATTAATATGTTTCATTTTAGATAAAAATTATTATACTCAGCGTTGGTTTATAAAAAAGAAAAAAAAACTTCTTAAGTTGGCACCAACCGTTTTGAAATCGTGATTTAGAACTTCAAGTAAAGATTTTGTTTTAGCGCACCACGGGCCTTGAATCAGTTTTGTTTTGTTTTAGACAGGAAATCGAATTAGAATTCAGAACGGTTTAGCCCCAGTCAGAGGCACAATTCAAACTGATTTGATCAGTTGAGCTCGGAAAAATAAGCATTTTTTAAAAAACACAGGAATTTTCAAAGTAACGGTTAGGTACTTAGAATTTTACAATGAAAAATAAAAAAAAATCTAGATTGGACAAGTTTGATATACAATGAAAAAGATTCATTCTGTTCAAGAGTTACTGAAAAAAGAAATTAACTGAATTATATTAAACTTATTGTATGGTATACGAAATAATAAACTAATAAATGCTTTATTTATAAAGAAAGCCATGTTGCAAGTAAAAGTTACAATCAATAAAATAATATAATTTAGTTTCAAATTTAAACTTTGTAAATCAACATGGATGGCTCTTTTAATTTTTATATTTATTGTTTACAATAGGGCTCAAATTGAAACATAACTTATTTTTTTCCAAATATACCAGTAAAATAATCCAGTAAATTTTATTACTAAAAATCACAATAAGAGTATAAATGAATCTATTTTCACAACGTCAAACTTAAGGACGCGTTTTTCCCTTTGTATTCAAAACATAAAAAAAAAGATAAAGTTTCTCATGTAGTTAAAATAAAAATACAAATTACACTGTGTTGTTTTTTTACCCGTCAGTACTGCCTACGTTTTTAGGCTTCTGAAATGATCCAAAAAGAATCGTACTGTCTTGAAACAGGAATCCGTTTTTCGAATTTGTAAAAATAAAACAACTGAGTATCATATTTCTTTAGTTAAAGATTTACAGAGGATTTGTTATGTTCATAGCTCTGTTCGCACAACAATACCAAATTACCAACAAACTGACGACGCACGCGCATTTGCTTAAAAGCGTTCGCATGGTTTGCGGACGGTTTGAGACCATTTTGCAAACAGAGCTATTATAACAGTTTAAACACTGACTGTCTTTACTTTTTGCTTTAATTATTGTCTTAGATATCTATGAAAACAAATAATAATAATAATAATAACACAGTATTCTCTCGTTAATCCACTCAACATGAAAACCAAAATAATGTCAAATTACCATGCAACTGGAGGATTACAGTGCACATATGCTAAGGAGACAAAGCTCATACTGGGTTGCAGAAAGAATTGTCAAATAATTTGATTTGACAGAGACCTTAGATTGTGAACACACATTTTTCTCCATGCATTGTAGAATTTTAATTGGATTCTGTTCGAAAAATATTTCATCGATTGAAATATTTTTTCTAAACTATGTATACGTGTTTTTTTTACATAGTTTTTTATATAATTTTTACTTCGAAACGACATTTTTCTACGCATTTTAATCAAAATTTGACTTGATAAACGAACTTTCTCTGTGTAGATCAAGCATTTGTTTTTGTGTGAATTCAATCTAATGTTGTACATGACAGGGAGTTTGAATATGTTAGACTGTTCCTGCATGTGTGAAAACTGTAATTTATTATCACAATCTAAGGTCATTGTCAAATCAAATTATTTGATAATCCTTTCTACAACCCAGCATTAGTGTACTTTTTAGGGAAACACTGGCTACAGAACATGACATAAAACCAGAAGATTACTAAATTTTACAATACGCTTTCAACTAGTCAAAAAAATGCGGATTACAATGTTCTTAGGATTAATCAAACAGCAAATTATAGAAAGAATATTGTAATGGCTAAATTATTTTATTCAAATTATCCATTATTCTCAAATTATAATAAAACTAGAAAAATTAAAATGCACTTTCGTTTGCGTTATCAAAAAAATGAAAAAATAAAACGTTATTCTGGCACGTACCAAATAACTTGGTTTCGTTACAGAATCAGAACGCAAGGTTATAAACATACATAGTTATAGTTTGCTACTATATTTTGAAACATCCATTGCTGATGTTACAATGCATTATTAGAAACAGTGACATTGTTTACATAACAAATTTTTCTAAAATATTGCACTGAAACGTCAACATTGGGTGTTTTAAAATATAAGAGAAAATTATAGCTATTTATTTTTATGTTGAAATTACCCTTCTAGTATCTACAGTACAAACAAGCACTGCTTTTACCTAAATTTTAAGTTATGTTCGAATTTTGTATTCAACAATCAAATATCCAGATTGGATAGTCAATATTGCACAATGCGTAAATAAAAAAAACTTAGATCAGTTGTGACTAGTGACCAGAGCTGAGAAAAGCACTGAGCATCGAGCACTTTTATTTTGAAAAATACTTAAAAGTACTTTAAAGCATCAAATATTAAGCATTTGAAAAGTAACTTCTTAAACCTTAACTTCCAATATTAATAATAACAAGTAATTAAAAACACTTGAAAATTCTACAAATAATTATTTGTTTCTCGACGATCGTTTCGAACAATAAGTCCATCCTCAGGAGTACAAAACTTATATATATAAGTTTTGTACCCCTGAAGATGGACTTATTGTTCGAAACGATCGTCGAGAAATAAATAATTATCTGTAGAATTTTCAAGTGTTTTTAATTACTTATTATTATTAATCTTGTTCTACCACGTGCCAAGTGAAAAATCAGTTCAAATTATATTCCAAAATTAAGTTGTGATATACATTTTAAATATGAATATTTTCAATTGATGGGGAGTTTTGAACTTAAACAAACAAGAAATTGATCTCTAACATCAAACGAAATAAGAATTACAAAAGATAGACGAAATTAGTTTGATTAGACTTTGATAGCGCTTATTAAGTAATGAAAGTGCTTATTAAGCATTCCGAATGCTTAATAAGCTTGTTGAATCTTATTAAGCAATTTATAATGCTTACTTGCTTAATAAGTAGCAAATCTTTATGCAAGTGCTCTAAGCATCAAGCATCTGTTTTATAAAATGCTTAAATCATTATTACAAGCACAAAGTTCTCAGTGATGTTTAGCTCTTGTTGTAACCAATGTCAACTGCTGAAACACAAGTAAACTTTTAATCATCATGAAAAATTCAGGATGATCAAACCTTTGTATTAGAAAATTGATTGATTGATTGATTACATTGCTTGCTGCGACAAAATAAGTAGCTTTAAACTCGACTACAAAATCAACAAATATTCTACATTAAACAAAATGAAAATATTATTATAGTCTTCATTTTTTAAAATAGGTACCAAGTTTTTAAAGATTTCAGTTAAGCATACTGAAATTATCTTTAAGTGTTGATTTCGATTTTTACAAAAATAAAATAATTCAATAAATTTATAATTGCAACATTTACATTCGAATATATCAGCTTTTGTTGACTTAAAATCATCTAATTAAATTTAAGTTATAAATCAAGCAATGATCAATCATATTTACGTCGAAACATTTTCAATGACTATAAAAATTTTAATGTTGTTGTTTTCGATTTTAATAATTATTATAACAAAATAGTACTTTTGTTATGAGACGTTAGTACTAAAAAATTAAACATAAATAATAACACTGGCAAGTTTAACATTTTGATTGTATACAGACATATTCGTTCGGCTATTTCAGCGCTATCTAACGTGTTTTTGATCAAAACAGTACTGCATGATAGCACATATATGAATTCTAAATAAACTAACCTTACATTTTGCTATCAATAGTGCCGAAACGTAAAGTATTTACACAAATATTGTGAAATCATTATTATTTGTTTTGTTCCAATAATGTAATCATTGAAAGGAAGTTTGGATGAGGAACAATCAAAAGAGAAAAACTTTATCGATGTTTTGCTTGTGGCCACAAACGAAACTTCGGTAAAGCATTTCTCTTTTGATTGTTCCTCATCCAAATTTCCTTTCAACGGTTGTGAATTCATTAATACTTTTTTTTCAAATGAATCAATACCAAACGAACAGATGGAAGTATTAAAAAGAAAAGGTCAGAGTAATTTATCTGACCTTTTGCAACAAACACGTCTCTAACTGTTCATTTGTTTTAAAGTTTTTTTTTTCTTATGACGTAGCCATGCAAGGTTAGTATAGTACTATAGGTTGAGCGTAAGGGGTCATGTCTGTGATTGGTTAAATCGATTGCTTACGACATTCGAAATCCTTGGCATAATTTTCCAATCGGGAAAAAGGTCTCAAGGCCTACTACCCCAGCTCTCCAATCTCGCCCCTGGTCACACTTTCAACAATGACAACGCCTAGCCTACAGTATTCTACTAACCTTGATAGTCATGGCTGTAATAATGGAAGGCCGCGTATACTCAGGACGTAGAAATGATTACGGCATTTAAAGATACTAATACCCGTGTATATTTTGTGGCTTTGTAGACACTTTGGAGACACGATAAAATTTAAAAACGCGGGATAATTTTAAAAAAACTTTTCAATTTACATTCTAGTAAAAGTAAATACATGACTAAAATTTTAATTTTACTCGTTTGCTTTTTCTATTTTAAAAATAAAAATCTTTGTATAAACAATACAAACTGAGAATAATATGTATATTATTTTCACAGAAGCCATTAAGAAATGTATGATATATTATTTTTTATCTCATTAACATTTTATAAATTAATGTATTTTAAAAATATTTTACTCTGATAAAATAGATTTTCTTATTTATTAAAACTTTCTAAAACTATACACGTATACTATGGTGAGACCAATTATATAAAAACAAATGGACAATATTTAAAAAATGCGATTAAATTGTACTAAGTTTGGACTTTTAGACAATAACATTTATGTGGCCACAAGACTCTGAATAGATTTTTTTATAGCTTTATTTGGTGTAATATCGCATAAAATTTTTTATCTCAAAACAAATAATTGGCCATTTACATTCCTACATGGCTCTATTTTTTGCTGCATTGAAAATACACAACATTGCCGGTTATATGCCTTGAAACACCTTACTATACGAGCATTGTGAATAAACAAAAAAACGCAAGTTGGCAAATATAATTTTATTTGTCACGCGCCCGCTGATGGGTTAAGTTGCCATCAATTTTATTTTAGCAAAAATCTAACATAAGCCTCGTGGCCAGAGATTTAAAGTTCTTCAAAAATAGCATATTATAACTTGGGCAACACTTTTAGGTATCTTTTCTGCGTCTCAAGTCTTGAGTTTATTCGACACTTAATTC
Source organism: Venustoraphidia nigricollis (assembly GCA_034508555.1). Lineage (NCBI taxonomy): Eukaryota > Metazoa > Arthropoda > Insecta > Raphidioptera > Raphidiidae > Venustoraphidia > Venustoraphidia nigricollis. Next base: position 2,684,282 of record JAVRKA010000062.1, read on the forward strand.
CTACAATCACGAAGTGAGGTATTTCATAAGAAAACATATCCTCACATAACAATTTACAATACTTAATATACCTTAGAGTTCTAGAGAATCATACGTTTCAATGCAGCAATTGTTTCTGTCATGTCTTAAAATTTCACACTACAAATTTATTCAGTTCATAACTGTTATATATGTGTGATAATTCTAAAATATCACTGATTTTTTAAAAATAGTTATGGATCACCAATCTGAGGCTTTGATCAGATTAAAATAAAATCGTAGGATGTATTTATTTATACGTATTGTGGTCGAAGAAGACAGTCGAATTTTCCAATTTCAAACAAATGAGTTTTCTACTAAATGCAGCTCTCGATTTCATTTTAGTTTGAACAAAACCCCACATTAATGACCCATAATTATTTTGTAGCTTTTAGTAAATCATCATTTGTACAATAAAACCGTTCTTAAAAAGGTTTTTTACCTATTTTACTTAAAGCTATTCTCGAGAAGTCAAAGAATAAAGCATCTGTAACAAATTTTACTTTAATCATGAAAGCTCGAGGTCTTCTAAAGTGTCACGTGTGAAAAATTAAAATATTATCACTGACAACATGACAGAAAAATAACTAATAAATATTAGAGCCACAGCCCATAAGTTTCAAATGACCAATGGTACATGAAGTTGTGTTATTTAAAAAAAAACAGTTATTATAGGTCTATTGCGTATCATCGATGGTGCCCCTAGTCTGGGTGTAAGTAAAAATATTAAATGTTTCTATGGTATACTATGTTTATAAAATTTTTTGTTGATTTTGTTTTCAGTGAAGCACCGTTCACACAGTCAGTATATTACTGACCGTGTATGGACAAATGCAAATAGACTATAAGTGTACTAACTTTCACAATTTTGAAAGTATTTGGGCGAAACCAAAATGCCGATATAAATACTGATCGTGTAAGGTGAATTATAAATACCGGCAAAATTCTCACAGTATTGAGTTCTGTCAATATTAATGATCGTGCCAAGGGCGCTTAACATGAATTTCAAATTTGTTTTCTTATATCGATAACAGCAAAATCACCCATCTCGAAAATTTTTATCCACGACACGTCGTTTTCATTGTCAGTCATACGCAACAGGCATATAATGAGTCAACATTTGCAATTTGGGTAAAAATAACCCAACACAAACTTTCCCAGGGCTGATTCTATTCCTTTAATCTGTCAAAACGTTAAAAAAGAAAGCAGTCAATAAGTTCACGAAATGTTAGTGTATTACTGCTTTGAATTAAAAAAAAAATAAACTCAAATATTAAACAATTATATTCTTGTTTTAAAAGCAGGCAACATTAAGTTCTTTTCTATAGAACAACTAGCTAGACGTTGGACGCATTTATTTATTAAAAATTAGTCGCGATTTCTTACAGATAAAAAAATATGGTTACATGGTCACCACTCATCATGTCATAGTCAACAGTTGTATTATTATTGTACTTTGAAAAAAAAAATTATTATAATTATTAACTATATTTATTTAGTTTTTTTCTTGTCAACTTCTACAACTACTTTCGTTTTTAAAAGAAGTATCACTGAAGACCGGCATTTTTTATTTATACCTTAAAAAATTTTCGATAAGAAACTGTTTTGAAAAGAGTAAAAAAATAATCGGGAAAAATGAACTATATTTACCAGAATAAAAACAATTATTTTATCATACATTTCTCAATGGCTTCTAGCAATCTTCATGTGTCGTTTGGATGCAAAGGAATTACAAATTTTGGGCCAAACGGTGACTTGTATTTAATTCCGAGTTCAGTGAAAATTCTAAGCGGCAAGCCTAAATTGCATAAATATAATTTGCCATTGTCAGGAGAATATGATAATGGCAAAACAGGAACGATTGAAAATTTTGTAATAATCCCGGGGGTACCTATTGCCGGAGGATCCAGCGCTAAAACGGGCGCCCGATTTTGATTGATCCATTCAGCCAAATGGGGCACTGCTATAGGATTATCGGAGTCATCGCATAACGCTAAAATAATTAAATCTACAGTTGTCGGAAATTCTACTGTTCTAGTGGTAATTTTTTGTTTTGTTAATTTATATAAATTCAATTCGCAACGGAAAAAGGTCGACGAATTTTGGCCATGTAAATAAACAACAGTATTAACGCCATGACTGGCTAGCTGTCTTGCAGTATTGAGTCCAATAATACCTTGATTGTGCGGTCCACATAAAATAACTACCGTAGGGGCTTGGTGGGTATTGTGTGGATTCAGTCTATGTCCGCCACCTAACAACTGAAGGCTAATTTCTGTCGCCGCTCGTCCCATAAGTTCCGTTTTTCTTTCCCAATTATATCCATGTTTACTAGCTGCCATCCAGAGTTGATTTCGCAAAGCGATCGTCACACTCGGAATGACAAGTCCCGAATCCGTAACGTATTCTCTCGTGTCTGGAGCAGGAACTTCTATTTCCCGAAATACAGTCGGAAGCGAGGCGATTATATTTTCATCGTGACGGTATTTGAGCTGATGTCTTTTATCAGTTTGTCTAACTACATCGGGCTTTTGGGAAGCATTTAGCTCCTCCCAAATAGCTTGCTTATCAAATAATGCTAAGTTTTTTTCAAAATCAAAATCTTTTTGCAGTAAATTGTCAAGTGGAGTTCCAAAGCAGGCCTCGTCTTTCCAGCCTTTTGTGTAGCGCGAACGCGGCGGTTTTTCTTTCTTTGCATTAGGCGTATTGTTTGAATTATGCGCGACAATTTCAGGAACTAACGGAAGCGTTTGAGGTTTTGGAGCCTCGATGTTTAAAACTTTTGGTTTGGTGATCGGTGTAGACGTTGTTATTTTGTTTGTAACGACTGTTTCCGGAACACTCATAGATCGATTCATACGTTTGGCAACCGGTTTTGCTACAGTTACAGTACTTCGTCCCGGTGTTGCACTAGTATGGATAGGTTCTACATCTATTAATCTTAAGTCTTCAATATCGGATGCTCTACAATACAAAAAAGAACTGAACTTTATATCAGGCAAATTACAAGAATATCACTTTGCAAATCGAAGTTCATTTTATAGTGCCAGAAATCCAATGATCCTGTAGGCAGCTGAATTATTGCTTGAGTAAAAATATTTCATATAAAATTTTTATTTTTAATTATTATTTTCTAACTTTTAGAGTAATATCATATTATTCAAAAGAAAAAATGAAAATACAACATCATTTAAAAGTAGTTTTGTCTTCAAAATTAAAATGTGTACAAAAACACTTTTATTTTAAATTCCTTGCATGAATACGTATTTCAATCTTCAGTAGTTACACCCCAGGCGAAAATTAAAAAATTACGCTGTTTTAAATATAGTTAGTAGCTATAAATTGATTTATTGGCAATTTTGCGGCCGGTATCTAAATAGGAATCAGGGTCAGCGTGAACTTAATACAGAGGTTTATTAAATACAAATAGTAATTGCAGCTACTTAAATCATAAGATGAAATATAAAATATATATTTCAATCAATCGTGCCAAGTGTTATATTCATTCAGTTTCATGTATTTGTTTATACAAAGTAGATCATGTGATCGTATTATCTTTTCAAGTACCAAAGAACTATTGAGAACTTACTTTAATGTAACTTCAGATCTTGGATATGGCAAACCATTTCGGAAAGCTTTTATTAATGTAATGTGATCGGGTGTTGCTTCTAAAATTTGCCCTTGATAAGTCCCCAAAGTCTTTCCGCAATGTATTGAAACGCTACATCCATTCCACTGGCTCATTTTTTGAGATACTCGCAGATTTTTTTATGGAAAATTAAACTGAATATTTAAACTGAATATTTAAAATAAATATTAAAAACACAATTTTCTTTTTCAGTAAAAATATAAATAAGAATTATCAATTTTATTTTGGCTAGCAAAAAAAAAAAAAATTACAAGCTGTTACAATATGAAGCACAGCAATCTGACATTTGTTTTGACCTGTCAAACGAAAGCATCGTTCGCTCTTTGCGCACGTGCAGTTTGAACCTAACTTAACAGTTAAAAAAATATATTGAAAATATTTCTTTAATAATTAAATCATGAATTTCGTTAACTATAAATTCTATTTTATAAAGAATGCATTAAAATTTACGTTAACATTTGCAAAACGTCCTAAAAAAAGTAATTTATTTTTATTTGTTCGATTGCAAAGCTCAGTCGATACGAAAGGTATCATATTACAGTCGCGGTTTTTAGAGTATTTTTCAAATAAAAATAAATTAAAACTTACTGGAGATGACATTTTAAATAAAAAAATAAACATTAAAGAGTTGTTACATAGAAAAATTGATCTAAAACAATACAATAATACAGACTTATCTAATATATTGTGTGTAATAGCATCCGAAAAGGATAAAACTAATTCAGAATATTTTAAAACTGCTATAAATTTTTTGAACAATGAGTGTACCTTGCGTTTTAACCATATGGATAATTATGAAATTTTTAGGCTGTTAAATGCATTTATGTACGCATTTCCAGAAAAAACAGTAGAGCTATCATTTTACAAAAAAGCTATTAAAAAATTGTGTATTGAACTACCTATATTAAAAAAAGAAGATGTAATTCAACTTTGTTTTTATCTTGGACAGAAAAAAAAAGATGATAGTGCTCAAAATTGGTTAAAAAAGTGTCTAGAAAGATTGGAACCTCATTTACCAAATATGATTTTTGACGAAATTTGCATCATATCATCATCGTTTTTCAAAACCAGTACAAAAATAAAAAACTCAATTTTTTTGTGTCTTATTTCTCAAAAAATTAAATCAGATTTACAGCTTTTGAGCGACAGTGCTTATTTTGTGACATTTGTGAAAATTATGAGACATAATAAATATTATGATTACGAATTGTTAGAAATAATTTCAACACACTTCGAAAATAACAACTTTATAAAAAATTATACATTTACTGCGGTTTCACATTTATTAGCACTGTACGCTGATTCCTTATATTATGCGCCAAATGTTATGAGGTTATTTGTTACTAAATGCGTTGAAGAGATAAATAGTAAAGAAACAACCCATAACAAAAGAGAACATTTCAGTAAATATATACGAACGAAAGACATAGGCCGTTTCTTGTGGGCACTAAGTGCTCTTGGTTGCGCAGATTTCGAAGTAGTAATTATTAACGACATTCTTCCTCATTTATACAAAAGGTTAAATAATGGAGAATTTAGAAATGAAAATATTATGTTACTGGATATCGTATTGGCACTTTGGATTTTAAACATTAAAGATATGGTGTTAGTAAAACAGCTACTATTACCAAATAATGTAAAAGATATTTATGGTAAGTTTTAAGATCGTGTACAACGTAACGCGTATAATAGATCGACCGAAGTTTAGACCAAAAATTAAGTCTTCGGCAAAACGTTCGGCTTCGACCTTAATCAAGCCGAAGGTTTTACCGAAACCGAATGTTGAATATATCGAATAATCGAGTCTAATAAATTATATGCAAAATTGTGATTGTATTTTTTTTTTAATCAATGCACACAGAATGTTAAAAAAAACAAGAAATAGCAAAATACTTCTCAACTTAAATTATGGCGAATTGATTATCTAGATCAGTTGTTCCCAACCTTCTTCAGCTGGCGACCAACTTTCCTAATCGGAATACCTCCACGGTCCATCGGTCCGTGGCGGAGTAAAAAAAAATCTGGGGGGGATGTAAAAATCAAAAACCAAGAAAATAATTAAAACACAATTCGATTTGTTTCGATTTATCTTGTCTTTTCTGATGGTTTATTCCATGATTTCTGATAGTTTTAGGATCGAGTCGCGAACCACCTGTAACCCTTCCGCGACCTACTAGTGGGACGCGACCCACGGGTTGGGAGCCGCTGATCTAGATATTGGATAATTGCATTGAAGTCCGCTTTATAAATATTACTTAGCAATGTTGCATGGAAAATAGATTAAAATGATAATTGCGTACTAAAGTTATATTTTAAATTACAGAATCGTGTAAAATACGGGATGTATCAAGACTGGATCTTCTTTTGTTTGTTGTACGTTATGAAGAACCACAACTTTTTAAGGAACTTCAAAATGAGGCAATTTCTAATCTTTACCAAAATATTGGTAGAAAATGGTGGATTAAAAAAAGGAAATCATGTTCGTTAATACATAATGAACTAAAAAAATTGTCAATTGAATTAAATTTCGCAAAAATTGTTTATGAAAATCAAATCCAATTAATAAATATTAGTGGATTTTCTGTATACAACAGAATGGGCGAAAAAATAGCGAACGTTGAATTCCTAGATGATGATGTCTGCCTTAAAAATACCAATAAAGATGTTTTGTGCGGCCTTATGAAATTGAAATTAAGACTTTTAGAAACAATTAAGGAACCTTCGATAGTGGTAATAATTTAATAAGCAATTTATAAAATGTGATGCTAGTACTGTTTGAAATGTGAATTTTGGGGTAAAATGTGTTCTACTCTTCATTCGTCTGCGGAAATAAATTGTCTGTCTGTATATTTGCCTATCTGTCCAGCTGCATGTTTGTTTGCTTGCAACTCGAGAACTACTGTATCAATTTTGATGAAATTAAAATTGAAAGTACAAAAGCCATCAGGAAGCGACAGAATCCCGTTATGCACGAATTGAGGGCTGTACCGTTTGTAACCGATATAATAATTTCGTAGACGTTATTTACGAAAATGGCGCGCTTCTAAATCGTTAAAATATTAGCACAGTTCTAACATGCCTTTCCTGTATAATATGTTAATTTTATCTTTATTTATTATTCAATGTGTTACAATATGAACTTTCAACTTAAAAAAAAAATACATACCAAAATAGTCACGATGTTTCACTTCAAAAATGATAAAATTGTTGCGCTATTTAAAAGAGTTTAAAACCGCTTATTTTGAACTATTCTTAATATTTATTTATAATCGAGAATGAGCAGATATTTTACTCTTGACAAAATAATTATCATTTGAATTCGAATAATGACCCTTGTATTAATTGTTACAGGTACCGCAAAGGCTTTTAAAAAGACGTGATAAATTGTCAGAGTTCTTCAGATCACAATTTCAATATCTTATTAATAAATAAATAATTATACTTATTGCAATATTTTAATTGTACTCGATCAGTTAAATTCAATAAATATTTTAAACAACGTATTCAATGTAACAGTGTACATAGTAATGTATAAATTATTGAAATAACAAAACTTAAAATTGAATTCTCAGTAAGTATCTGTTTGTACCGGATATATCGCGAACTACTGAACGGATTTGAATGAGGTTTTTACCATTCGATATATGTTTATTTCTTTGGGAAGAATTAAGTCTATAATTATTGTTCGGTCCAATTTCGCTCGGGTGCAAATCGGATTGATTCTGTGTTGATTGGCTCACCTCTAGTCAAGTAACAGTACTTTGTCAGCAGGGTTTGGCATTGCGACCCGAGTTTTTTTTTCTAATGTTCTACCAACTGGTACTACAATGGTACATATTAATTATTAAAACCTATAGTTGAAACACTATTGTTATGGATTGTTTGATTTTGAAATGTAAGGATTATTCTAGCGACATCTGTTGCCGTTGATTCGTAGTGAAAATTCCGCTACGACGACGTTGTTGTATTTTATGAGCCATGACAATAGAAAACAGGAGTCTCTGAAGTCACTGAATCACAAAATTGTGACTTGGGAAATGTCAATGTGTCAATTTTAATTGTGTCAAAAAAACCTTTGTTTTGATGCGAAATCAGAGCCACAGATAAAAAAACAGTTTTTATTTGTTACTGTGTTAAATTTGCACTTTTGTGTTGTGTTATTTTTACGAATATGCCGTATACTAATTGAATTATCTTAAATAGATTTAAATAATTTGAATAATGTTACAGTTCAGTTATAGTTTTAATTAGAAAGTTGCGAAAAATTAAGAAATCAGTTAGAATTCGTAAAATATAATGTAAAAAACGAACGTACAATAGTAATATAATTAAATATATTTTTATTATTTTATATAATCTAAGGTTATGTTGTGGAATAAAAGTATGTATGAATTCGGTTCTTCAGCCTCTTTTTTCAGCGTAGAGCCAAATTCAACAATTGATAGTCATTTCTGCAAACTAATATTGTATATAGAAATTGCCAATACAAGGTAAACTGACCTAATACACATTTATAATATTGTGTACTTGAAATTTTGTCTTAACATTTTTTCATTTGCAATGTTTGTTCTAGGATACGAATATGGGACATAATAATATTAATACCAAATTTGCTATTTCTTTTATTTCTTGCAATACGTTTCAACCGAGCGCGTTTAAAATTACGTGCAACGAGCAGTCCAGTATTTTTAGCATTTTATGGATTGGTGTTTGGGAATGTAATCATAAGCGTGATTCGATGTGGTGTGTCAATGACCGTGAATGCAGCACTGCCGATGGGTGGCATAACAGACAAAGTGTTATGGGTTACTGTTAGATTTTTCCTGTTATCGACAGAAATGAGTGTTGTTATTTTCGGCCTTGCTTTTGGTAAGTTTCTGTACCGAAGATCATTTCCTACCATTCGTATAGACACAGAACGGCACCGCACTAGCAAATATGATTTAGTGTGTTTGAAATAGGAATGCTATATTAGTGTTAGTAGAGACTCTAAAATATTTGTCGGTGCGGCGTTGATGTGTGCACAGATATTATAAAATGATTTTAACCGTTGAACTAAAAAATAACACTCTTTTACAGGCCATTTAGATAGTCGTAGCAGTATTCGACATGTCTTGATTGCAACGTCATTTGTTTCTTTGACATATACAATTGCGCAAGGTGTGCTCGAAATCGTATTGCCGGATGATAGTTTTCACATACAGTCCAAAGACTACGATTTGTTTGGTCATGGAGGAATGCTGTTTTGGTTTTGTTCATCTCTTGTATTCACAGTCGTCTATTTGATTATATTTTTTCTTCCATGGACCAGATTACGAGAAAGATTAGCTTTACCAAGTATGCATTTTGAATTTAATGATTTTTACACTAATAGCCTACCAGCTGGAGTATATACTAATAATTTTTTGAACAGAAAAAAAAAACATTACAATTTGCACAAACACCTTGTTTGATTTGTTTTTGAAATTGAGTTTTTTTTTGATATCTAAAGGCGAGTTTTTTGTATTTTTGATACTATTAGATTAAAATTACTACCTCTGTTTTATGCACTTGTGTATAAAAATACCATCTGTAGACAAATACCAAGTCAACGTTATAGTGGACGCTCAGAAGTCACTGCATCAAACAGAAAGGACATTCAGTCATAAAAAATTTCACCTAAAACCTGATCTATTTCACATTGTTGTGTTACTATAAAGATCCGTATTAATATAGTGTTGTTAATGTAGGCATTCTTTTGTTTTTAGCTAAGAGGTCTTTTTATGTCTACATATTTCTGCTATTTTTGCTGGACTTAGCGCAGTCAATAGGCAGCGGAATGTTAAATTATGGATTAATTGAAGGATTGTGTGTTGTCGATGTGACTACCGGCTTATATTTTACGCTTCTGACTCCTCTTGTCTATCACACGTTTTTAAGTGAATTTCTTGGGTAAGTTGAATTTAAATAGACGTTTAAAAATTGACTGACACAGGGAAAGATATTTGCTTACCAAAAATGATCTTTGCAACTATTACTTCCTTTGAAAACCTGTCTGAATTCGATTATTAACAGGACTTATAAATACATATTTTGTGTGTTTTTCTTTTTAATTTTAATATTTCTATACGGGACACGTTCACTAATCCGGCAACAGAATTTTTCGCGTCAGATTAGTGGAAATGTCGGATTACCGGATGTAAGCATGGACTAAAGCTTTAACTATTAAAAAAGAGTTCTTTTAACTTTTTTTTTGTTCCTAAAGTCAATAACGACTTTATATAATACATATTTATAATACATATTTATAATACATAATGCATTATTGAAGGTTTTAACAATAGAACAATTTTTAATTTCGAGCTTTTATAACACAAACAATGTGATGTCTTCTCCTTCCAATGTCTATTGTCAGACTACAGAGCGAACGACTCCACGAAACGTCGGAGTATAGAGAAATATTTGTCAAGTAAACACGTGTATCGGATTACAGAGCGCAATATCGTAATAATGTCGGATTATAGTGCGATTTTTCTAGACCTGTACATACTTAAAAACAGCGGATTACTGGATGTGTCGGATTATCGAGCAGTGGAATATCGATCTTGTCCTGTATTTCATTTCAGAGCGACCTAAACGTGTTGATAATTTTGCAATTAGTTTATTAAAGTTGACAGAGTTAAGTGTACGGTACATCCATTAAAATTATTCCTTTACTAAATCTTAACAACTTTTATTTTCAGCGTAACTCAGCCAAGTATAATGTTTTCTTATAAAGCGCAAGTAGACGACAATATGGAAGATGATAATATGTCTTTGCCTCATCAACAATCTTTCAGCTCACTCAAGACTGATTCCGACTACATCTATCAAAATACAAACGCTTATGACAGTACGCAGTTTAACGTTGGCGGTGCTACTCCCGTTAATCCGCTATACACTGCGTCTTTACAAAGTCCGGACAGTATAACGGGCTACAGTATTACATCGAGTCAGAGTCTTGAGATAGGCGGACCCATGCACGGCTACCAACAAAATTTTTCCATTCAACAGTCATAGAATATTTTATTTTTATTATCCCTGTTAATTTGTAAATAATTATTATTATTGTTTTGTTGATTTTTAATTGTGAATATTTATTTAATGTGTGATATATATATAATATAACAATTGTACTTTCTGGCTAAGCACAGAAATCCACATTTTAATGCGATTTGTTGAGCTTAGTTTTTATCAAACAGTAACTTTAATATCTGTTTAATTTTGTATACAGCTGAATATAATTGCTTGTTGATTGTATGCACTAATTAACGTTGATATTGATGTTGCCGTCAAATCATAAATTAATTTAAACTAGGTCATAATTGAAAGATATTAAAAATATTTGTATAATTAAATCAGAACATAACAAACCGCTAAGATATCACACAAATGTGAAAACACAGATAAAAGATATTCGATTCGGCGATATTAAATTTAACATTTGGTGTGATTTGTAGAATTTTATTGTATTGTCTGACAAAAATTAATTATTAAATCACTGAAGTGCAGAAAAATATCCGGTAATGTCTCATAATTAGTAAATATGTTATTCTGATTTTCATTTGTACAAACACCTTTTTAACTTGTCAGTTCAGTATCATTGTAATACATAGAAACTACTTCAAAACTTAGCTCAATTTTTCGTATCAATTTAACTCAGTATTACGGAAATGTAATAGTGTACCAGAACACACCAAAGAGCGCTACAAATCGTCTATTATTTAATTTTTATTACATCAAATGGTGCAGTTAATGCAATTATAACTTGAATCTGTGCTGTTTGCTGATACAGTTTTATCATTCATTCTCTCAAAAAATACTGTCATTTTTCTTTTAATGTTTTTATGAACTTTTAAAACTCGACGCTAAAAATAATACATAGACCTACTCGCACATACAACTTAATTTCACAATCAACTTGGCATGATGTCAGCTGGCAATTCATAGAATGCATGATTGTATAATAGTATATTAGATCACAAGAGCAGAAAGTATAAATTTGTGCACTGTGCGTCATGATGCCCGAGACGAAGTCGAGGGCATCTTGTGTCGCGCAGTGCAGGACTTTCGGCTTTCTGCTCGCGTGGTGTACACTTTTTTTCTTCATACACAGTCGAAAGTACGTACTTTCACCAATATATAAAAAGACTATGTTGAGGTTATACGTGATAACAGTAGTTAATTACCTACTACTGCATATCTGCTATTGCCTATACTGGCGAACACGTGTTCTGTGCTGACAAACAGCAGTTTCACGTATCAGTGCGCATGACAAAACTGTTTTGGCCCGCCTATACAGATGATGTACGAGTAAATCCAGCAGTGTATAAATGTTAGACTATCTGCTTTAAAATCGAATCAGAAAGTACGCACTTTTGGCGTGGTATAAAGAAAAATATTATATACACTGCCAAAAGTATCACGTCGTGAAGAACCAAGGATAGATTTTCAGCTCGCTATGATACATGCTGTAGTAAGTTAGCACTACCTAGATGAAAACTGGATCAGGCAGCTAAGTAGTGACAATTTAATAGAAATATGATCTAATTACTCACTGACTTAAAATTGTTAAATGACACTGCTATGAAAGCCTATCAAAGCAAAGAACTGTTGTGAAACGAAGTTGCCATTTGGGTATGTGCATGGCGAGCTAAATTTTTTAATTATTTTACTATATGACAACATTAAGAAAATAAAATTCAGTGAAAAAGTTGAATAACTAAAATAACCAATGATGTAGGTTGCTGATGTATATAATAATGTTTAGTACTTCTGAATATATGACTTTAAATTTAAAAATATATATGTGATTCTTGCACTTACGTCTTTATTCGTTATTTCAGTACGGTTGTATTTTTTTTAAATATATATATAAAGCAACGATTACATTTGATTAGTTTTTGTGATATTTACATATTATAATTTATTAAAAATAAGATCTTAATTTAGTTCACATTTGTTAAGTATACATATTTTACTAAAAAAGTAACTCCTGATGAATTGATATTATTTAGAATCTCAGTCATCCTATTCGCAGAGTGAAATATTTTATAGTTTAAATAGATTACAGGCTATTAAAATCCTCTTTTATAAACAGAGCCTTATTGCTAATTTTTATTTAATCCAATACAAGATTTTAATTAGCTTTAAACTTTATTTTCAGCAATTCAAAATCCAAATTTTATAATTTGGATTTAAATAGCACTAAATTTGTAATGTAATATCTTTTCAGAAAAAATATGGCAGCTCAATTTAAAATCTGATATCTATTAAAAATATTACCTAATTTAGTTGGACACTGAATTTGTGACCGATAGTTTTAGATGTCAAAACTACGCCTAAAATTGTACCTACTGTGGAGTCTGTCATTGTAATTTTTTTCGCATGTTCACAAAAAATAAAAAAATATATATACCTATAAGCAAAATAGAAAAAAAAAACAAAAACATTTAGACCATTTCAATGAGATAATTATCTAGTATTTAAAATATATTTTGTTAATGAAAAACGTTCCTGAAAATGACCCTAAACGTATAGTTTTCTATCTCTCAAATTGAATGATATTTTGAAAATAAAAAGTTCAATCAATAGTAATCTTGCAATAACATACTCAACATATCTGTTTTTCTAGTGATCAGAAAGTTATTTCATTATATTAGAACCTAAAACCGATTTTTACGCTATTTTTTTTTCGAACGAAAACTATATTTTTTGTTAAACATTGTACTTACTATTCTAAATATGAAATAACTTTTGATTTCATTTAAAGTGCGTTTGTCAATATTGCAATGTAACAAGTAGTCAATTTTAATAGATATTTACATAACATTTTTTAAATACATACACTTAATTAATATAAAGATATAATTTCGTACATACATGTGTCAAATGTATATTATAAATAAAATATAAATTATAATATGAGTTAAATTTGAAACGTGATGCTCAGTTATTGTGTTTATGTGATGCAAGCTCTCATATTTTTGAAACTTCGAGTGCTCAATGCAATTAAAATTTCAAAATGGAAATTCATTTCGACAAATCAGAAGAGTTTTACGTCTTGTCAACTGAAAAATGTAAACTTGACACTTTAGAAATTAATCAGCTGCTTCACTGAAACGTTTAGCAAAATATTACATGAATCATTTTATTTCTAAATGAGAATACGTTTCATCAAAAAATTAAACATTTTCCGCTTTAGAATTTAAATATTTATATCAAAACTTCTAAGTTTCCGGGCTTGTAGGCCGCAGCCCATTGGTATTTCTATGTGACGTTTCGTCTGCAACTGCGGTAGACATCATCGAAGGTGGTGTGGCAGCAGACAAAGTGTTCATCTAGGCGACTCTATTTTCTCTTCTTTTATGCTGTCAGAGAAGAGAGCAGAGAACACTAACACGCCCAGCATATATGAAGAGAGAACACCAGTCATTGACACACTTACCTGTGAGCCGCTTTTGACAATATCTACCGCAATTGCAAACAAAACGTCAGATAGAAAATACCAATGAACCACCGTCTAGAAGTTCGAAAACTAAGAATATTTGGAACAATGCCGGCCGTGAAAGCTTTTATACTTGAATAAATATTTATAATATTTTTTCTAAAGTTTTCATTTTCAAAAAGTACAGTTAAAAGCTTGTATCAGTATTATTAATACAAAAGAGGAGGTAAGCTTAGAAATCAAAGTCAACCAAATATTATCTGCGATAAATATAAACATATTGCAATACAATATCAGTTTCAAAGTAATGATATTCATAAAGTCTCGTTGGTATGAGGTATCGAAAGAAAAGTATTAATACCAATAATAGCTACCATATTCTTATTCGTCAGATAGCGCTAGTGGCAAGTAAGGTAGGCGTCAAAGTAGTAAATTAATCATTTTCTTAACTTCGTCAAACTATTTTAATGATTTACATAACTACCAAATCATTTAAACCAGTACTGACTTTTGAATGATATTGTATCGCAGTATTGTTAATGTCAGGTATGCCAAATTCGCTTACATAATTACTTTCATGATAATATGTCTGAAACTTAAATGTGTACACCTAAACATTTGTATTTAGCCCTTTGTGTACAATTTCATTTTTACAATAATATAAAATAATGTTTTCGATTTTGATCTACAGATGAATAATTTAAAATGAAACTTACAGAATCACACATTCGAATAATTAGAAATCTTTTTATATCTTACCCCCCACCCAATTAACAAATCTGATTTGCCTACGTGAAAATGGATGTATGTTGGACGATCTCCTATGTTGTATTTATAATTATTCGAATATGTGATCTTGCATAGTATTGTTCCGTTTTAAATTATTCATTCTGTATTCAGCATTATAATATTGGGATTTGACATAAAACAATACAACATCTGGTGACAGAAATTTAAACTATAAGCACATTACATGTTATATGCTATTAGTATTATACTATATATACAGTCAAACCTGAGTGAATTAGATCTGAGTAAGCGAGAAGACTCTGTAAGTGATAGTAATTGCCAGGTACCGTATTTGTAACCCTCTAAGTGAGAAACAGAAATCTCAGAAATCTCTATAAACAAAAGACGTATTTCACTCATGGGCCTCTATAACTGAGACTACTACTTGCCTGTATCTCTATAAGCGATAGTCGAACGTATTAATAGCTTTAAATACACTGGCGACACTCCACAAGTTTTTTGAATACTCGGCGGTTGTTGATAAAATAATATTTGATAAAATTTATGAACTAGAAAATTATACACAAAATGTAAAAACAGAAATGCAGAATCAATTAACGGATTTCTTTAAGTAAATATTAGTATAAGACTTTTTGTTTTCTTTTTTTAGCATATATTATGTCGAATAATACATACATGTTTATCACTACATATTTGCTGTATTTGTATAGACCTCTATAAGTGAGAATGCCATTCCTGTACCTCTATAAGCTAGAAACTCGGTTTAGTGAAAAACCTCCACAAGCGAAAAAGTAATTGTGGTCCCTTGAACTCTTGCTTATCTAGGTTCGGCGAATTTGACATTACTTTTAGTTTAAACTCCGTTCATATGTCAAATCTCAATGGTGTTTTTATATAATAATACCAAATGCATATGCTTTGATAGTTTGATAATAGAATAATATCAAAGATGAATGGACGCATATGGTTACTTTCAGGTGACAAGCGATAAGCACGCGATTTTGAAACGTGAGTCTAGGACATATTATAATCATGATAAGCATGCTAATTAATGCGCGTTGTCGCATTGTTCAGAAATAATGTGTCTAGGCGCTGGCAGCGCATCAACGGTTGTCATCTGAATGTAGCCTTAGAGCTCGTTCACATGAGCTGGATGATGGATGCCTCCTTATTACGCTACACGATAAAATTCCGGTCCGTTTATTGACTTTAGAAACAGGCGATCGTGCGTGAAGTTCTTGTGATGTACTTTTTAAACAAAAGAAAAAAACAGTCAAGTGCGAGTTGAACGCGTGGAGAGGATTCCGTACCATTTCGGTGTGTGTGGGAACTTTAAGACGCAGGAGATTCGTTTATGTTTTCCTGTAAACTATGAGTGAAGCTCTATATTACACATTTTTTTCAGAAGTTTAGACGTAGTAGTTTCGCAGATGGGGGGGAGGGGGTTGTGCTCGATTTTCGTATATTTTCTTTAATATCTTTTGAACTATGCACTTTAAAATAATAAAAAAAATATATATTTGTATTTCTCATATTGAATCCTTTCATTTGATACGTCACACGATGTACTTGAAAAATATTTTTATTTATTTTCTAATTTGGCCCTCAAAATTAACCTCTAAAGTGGGAATTCGTTTATTTACGCTATACGTCTGTGATTGGGTCATCTAACTCTATATATGGACCAAATTTCAACTTTTTTTCGTCCGGTAGATTCGCAAAAAATAAGCTGTGACAGAGACACGAGGCTGATCCTATAAGGGTTTGTTTTATGTATGGAACCCTAAAAGAATGAAAAAAGTAAAAAAAAAGAAAATATTGGGTGCATCCAATCTTAGTAGACAGATTTTCCTTAAGAACATTCCAAGTGGCCTCGCCCAGTGAAATTAAAACTTCAAAGTTTATTTTTCTATCCAAAATTTTTTATTCATAAATAAAAACAACCATTGTGCATGCGAGCTTCCTTGTATATTGGTTATATTATAACATGCTATAGTCATAGCATATTATAATATAAGCAATATAGCATTGGTGCAGCGTCGGACTGGGCATATAGTCGAGGTGGCGTTTGCCAGCCGGACCCTAGCCTGCGCGGACCCCCCAACGGACCTGGCTTGCCGCAAGCCAGACGGTAGGTAGGATAGGGGACCCACGCAGACTAGGTCTAAGCTCTTGCGACCTAAATGTAAACTAGATCAGATGGTTGTTCATACAGCTAGAGAGAAATGAAATAGAAAAATATTCCATCTACCATTATCCAGTTTCGGGCCCCGGGTTTGTGGGGAGCCACTCGGGCCCTTCCGGCTCAGTCCGACCCTGAATTGGTGCATGTCTGTCCTGCAAATGTGAACATATATATAAGAAACTATACGCGAACGACTTCCAATCCGATTTTTTACTGGACGGCAACCGGTGACAAACCACCAGGAAAAACGTAAAAACGTGCCGGAGACGAAATTTAATCGTGTCGGACAAATGTGAACTATGCCATACAAACAAACAAGCCACAAGGGCACCCGATAAAAAATCGTCCCGGCATGCGGCTAGTGTGAACGAGTTCTTTACGTGAGTGAATCGAAAACATTAGTAAATAAAATTCGAAACGTGAAGTCTGTTCAGAAAACAACTAGTGGCGCGTTTCTGTAACTGTTAGATTTGTACAGCGCTGTGAAATTTCTGTCTCACTATAACTTACACAATTTTAAATTTTTTAGAAAGTGATAAAAAATTAACAGCGCTACACATATCTAACAGAGGTTACAGAATCGACCATAAAACCATGATGGAAGTATTTCTGTTATGCATAAAACTGTCGATAAGCGAAAGCAGTAAATTGACTGTTTCGAGTTTCTTTATTAGTTTATACAAAGTGGAGGGAGGGGCGGCAATATATGCAAGTCTGTTGCACAAGGAAGTGCCGACTTTTATTAATATTGTTAGTTTTATTGAAGTGAACCTTCTTTAGCGACGTCTCTCCTTAAAATTTTCTGTAACTGAGAATAATAGCTTTTGTCTGCTATAATTGTTAAGAAACATTCATTGTTGTAGCACTATATTAGAAAAAATTATTATTCCAACACGTCACCGTCGGGATTTAAACCCGAATCTTTCCACTTTCGCGGCGGAATAAGTTAATCAATTACTCTACGGTGCACACAATTCAATTTTTAATCCTTCATAATATAGCGATATAGGATTAAAAATTGAATTGTGTGCACCGTAGAGTAATTGATTAACTCATTCCGCCGCGAAAGTGGAAAGATTCGGGTTTAAATCCCGACAGTGACGTGTTGGAATAATAATTTTTTCTAATATAGTGCTACAACAATGAATGTTTCTTAACAATTATAGCAGACAAAAGCTATTATTCTCAATTAATTCAGAAAGTACGTAGCTATAAGCGTATGAAAAATATCTACTAATATTTTCTGTAACATTACAGGGGAAATGATTCAACGGTGGGGACATACGATATAAGAGAAATCTTGGGAACGCAAAATGAATGACGTATCAATGGAACGAGTTCATAATTCTAAAGAAGTTTTACTTCTCTCGTGAGCCTATGTGGGTGAGGCTCACACGTTTTTAAAACTTTTTTGTAGACTGAATACTAGTCACGTCTATCATTTTGTAAAATAATCATGTATTGTTAACTATGTAAACATAAATTTAGATATTTATTTTGTACAAATTATAGATTTTCATTATATTTTGTGTTATGAAAGCCTTGAGGTACCGATTTTACAGCATCTGTGACGTATGTTGGCACAGTTGACGAATATTCTAACGCACAGTAGAAACAAAGACAGTATCGTAGGTACAAGTTTCAAGAATATTTCCTCACATCGAGATCGGGACTTGAGGGCATGGATTGGGCTCCCATATGTCGTGTGTAGGCAAATAAAATTGCAGCTAATCTACGTTTAAAATATATCAAAGGTGAGCTCAGACCACGATTGGTACCGGCTCACCTGGCATTATCGCCTATATCCGTATGTTCAGTCTGGGTTTGATAACGCTTTCGTTATAAACGAATAATTCTTTTTAACAAACAAATTGACATTTGCAGATTTTATGTATCCTTATATTTGTGTTCAGATTAGGTCATTACTAATATTAAAGATTGATGAGTCACTCTATATAATAGAAAGTTTACTATAATATGGTATTATTTATAAATTATTGTGGCAATTTTTGTTTTCGTTTGGAATTTGACATAAATGGAAGCTTTAGCGCCTTTATTTTCCATATCGATTTTTACATAACTAGTTTTTAATCGTTATTTATCATGCAGAAAATATTTATTAATTTTATTTATATTGTTATGTTTCACTTATTTATTTATTGTAGGACAAAGGTGCATTCGCATTTGAACACGAACGTTAAAGACGCTAAATGCTCAATTATGTGTACACACTTTAATAGCTGATTTTAAAAAATAAACATTTAGCTGGAAGTTCTTCTCTTTAGACTAGGAGAGACAAAAACCAATTCACCCCTTGGTAGAACCAGGACCGGTAATTGAAATATTGAGACACAATGCATAGATAGTTTTAGAGTTTCCTCTCTAGAAATGTTTAAAGTGGTAAAAAAGTGCTAAAAAAACTTGAATATTATATTTATTGTAGTTTTAATAGTATTTTTGATCTGTTTTAAAAAGCTTTTTTCCTAACTGATGGTATTAAATTGTTTTTGTGTTCCATTTGACCCTCCCCCACCACAAAAAAATGAGACGCGTCGGTGCTTAACGTTGTCCCTTATCCCCGTCTATGGGTTCGTAAATCGTCGACTGATCCCTGAAAAGAATATTAAAAAAAATAGTCGTCAGGTCAAAAACTTTGATCGTATTTTTCTCGAAGTTTTACTTTATTTGATAGACTTGTCAGCTATTTGATAGTGAAACAATTATTTTTTATGTAGATATTCACCAATCATTAATGTTTGTAGGTAGGTATTTTTGAATTATTTGTCTAAAACGAACCTAAATCTTTATTTTTAGTAACAATAGGTTTTAAATGAAAAACTGTAATCAATAATATTGTAGTTACTTATTTTACTCAATTTAGACTTTTAACAATGACGTTCACGTTTTTTGTGAAATTATCAAATTATGCATTAGTGCGTATTATTCTTGATAAAATAATCCATCCATTTGTTAAAATTTCAAATTAAATAATTACCTAATTAATGATGAAGAATATTTATTTATATAAAATATACAATTAACATTAATAGTCGTTTTGTATTGAACATTTATAAATATGTCTGCTTAACATCAATTATTTGTTCTGCTAAGAATTTTTTGAGTTCTTAAATTTTCCAGAAAAAAATAATATAACAAATAATTGATGATAAGTGTTACTGAAAATATATTTTGTTCTGTCGCGTGTTGAATGTGTTGGGTAAACACTAGTATGCGATTACGTAAAATTGTGATTGCTATCATTTGCGATAGGTTTCAGCTAAGAAAATGACAGTTATCTATATTTTTTGTTGATTTTTACACAGAAAAATAATTTTGTAAGCCATGCAAAATAATGTCACAACGCAATCGTATACATTTTTTCGTCATGACCTACTAAATCCCTTTTTTGGATAATGATCAGCAAAAATTTTAAATTTGAACTTTAATTTTCTTTCTGTTTCCAACCGAAACATTGAAAATAGTAGAAATCAGAATTCTAGTGATTTTTGATGTGAAACATTTAACGCGCGCTTGGATGGCAGTGAAAACATTCAAATTGCACGTTGTATTCGGCTAGCCTCACGTCTCTTCGACTCTTTCCAACTTGGCGCTCCCCTCTTAATACCTATTCTGAGCGCTTCCCTGTTTACTACATTATACACACGCTACTTTACATGTGTTAATGTGTTGGTATTTGAAAATTTGTGCAATGTTTCACATCTACGCGTTTCACGACGGCTCATATTTCTTATTATAAACTTTTTTCTCTTAAGTCACTGGGAAAAGAGATAGAGCTATATTAATTGAACATGCAAAACCAAACGTTTACCTAACACATTCAACACACGGTATATATTTACGAATATTTTATTTTTATATAAATTTTCATATTATATTTAATAATTTAGCAATGTAGGTTGGTTTTCATTGACATCACTCATATTCAAATTGAATCTCTTCTATTCATTTCAAACGATACAACTATACAAGCATAGCCCACAGAGATATTAATTATTATATATATATGTATATGTAATACGGTGTTTAAACAGTGGCAGCTAGAGGCATTTGATAATTATAATTTTAAGTACTGTGTCTCAAAAGAAAAAGAAAACGCGTAAACTGGGTTGTAAAATTGTAATGATAGTTGATTGAAATGATGTCATGAAAAATTATGTTTTACAGGCAGTGTGCAAAAAAAGTTGTTTACTAATATACTTATAAGGTTTTTAATTAAAAATGTATAGATTACGATAGTTTATTGTAAGTTTAAATTTTGGATATAAGATAATATATTAAGATAATGACCATAAAAAAGTTTGGTTAAAAATAAAGATAATTTCACCAAGAAAATTATTTTGTCATTTTTAGCCCAATTGTGTTTTTGGTTGCGTAACTCAAAAACATGTGAGCTTCACCTATATAAGTTCGAAGGAAGGTGAAACTGTTTTAGCCGTTTGTGTGATTTGTTAAGTTTTTTTACATGAAATCTTAAATTATGAACTCGTCTTTTAATGATGTCGGAAAAGTTCTTGCTCGGCGAAATTTGTCAGAAAATGTGTTATCTATGATTTTTAGGCCACCCCAATGCTAAAAAAAAACAATTTCAGACATCGCAACCACTAGTGTTGAATATCAATACGGATCTCCATTAAAAAGCGCTCTAGCGCACTCCGGCCTAACGGCAGAGAATAATGTGGGAGGAAAAAGTTGGAGAGGGTGACTCGAACTACCTACAGACGTTTCTTGGATAGTCGCGCTCACACTAGTATTTTTTGTCGCTGGCTCTCTCTCTCTCTCTCTAACTATAAAGAAGTTTCAGTTCAAAAATATTTTTAAATCGGTAATCTAGTTCGTGAGAAAATAGACTGACATATAGGCGGCAGACAACGAAGTCTCACTATAAAGAATTCCGTTTTTTGCTATTTTAGTGGTCCGAAATTCGGAAACCTTAATCGGATTAGTCGTTTGTCCATTCGTAAGTTTGCCACAGTTAATTGACTGACAAATAATATATTGATTCTATGGAACTCTCGGCCGCTAGTCTCACTGGTAGTAGTCCGGTTTTTAGTCTACCAACAGGGCTAGTTGAACCCCGCACCACTATTATGATTTTTTATGCAGAAAATTAAAAACAAACAAAAAATTGAGTATAATTTGTTTTTTTATATGCACGATATTCTAGGATGATTATTTTTACATAGCATAAAATTGAAACGTGAAATATCGGTTCGGGTTATTTCTTTTTGATGATAAAAATTAAATAAAACACTGTGTTGTGTAATAGATATAAATAAATAATCGTCATTTATTTATGACAAATTTCGGCTCTGAATAAAAAAAATCTGTCTAGTTACTCAGTGACACGAAAACTTAGTACATATTTCATGAATTTAAAAACGCATTTCAAAATTTTTGTTTTGAAATCATGTCTATGTCAAAAGTGATGAGAAATATAATATAATATTAGTGGTTAAGTCTGTTTTCGCCAGATGAAATAACAAAATGAAGAATTCAAAATAACCTTTTTTTACATATAAGGGCTTCTTTTATATCTGTCTCTGGGGTGAAAATCTAAAATTCGGCTCCGTTAGGTTCTGTCCCGTGCCCTATACTATAAATGTCCAAAGTTTTAGGTTCCTAGGGCAACGGGGGCTTTCTGTAGGGCCTGGAAAACAGAAGATAGTCATACATTTGAAAATTATATATTGGGTAGATTAGATACCCAATAATAATAATGATAAATCGCTGGCAGTTTTTACAAATTCGAACGAAGCGCGTGGGCAATGTATTGTTTAATTTATATGAATTCGAGTGAACAAGGGAATCGAGTGCATCCGTGCGAAGTCGGGCAGGCTACCTAGTGAATTCATGTTGCATAACTATTTCACCGTAATCATAATTACTTACCATCTAGGATTATGTTCGAAAGCCTTAGTTTCTTTATCACTGGAATAGTCCCACATTATGAGGTTGATTGCTGCAGATGGAGGTCATGGTATAAGGTCCAAATATTTCGGGTGTAACAATAATTTAATAACTAGTTCAGAAGACGAATAATTTTGATATTTTTTATGCGCTATAAAATGTAGCTATCTTTAATCAATAATTGTTTAATAGTTAGTTGCGTTAAAATGTAAACAATTATGGTGATAATTATGATTACTATATAAAACACGAGTCGCAGTGTCAGATCTTGCCAACAAAATAGAGTATTTGCTAAAACATTATGGTATGCAACTTCATAATGAGAACTTACAGTAATTAAAAAAATGTATGAGTCTCACCCACATAAGTTCACGGGGAAAATAAAACTTCTTTCGAGCGATGAACTCGTTTCATTGCTGCGTTATCAACTTTGTGTTTCCAAGGTTTCTTTTATATTTCCCCGCCGTTGAAATGAATTTCGGTAAAGGTAACTAGAATTGGAAATATGTGACATCTTATAAAGTTTTATATATTTTAATTAATTTCTTATTAATTGCCTATTGTTTCTTTCTTTTCGTTCTTCAGTATTATTTACGATACACTATTTCAAAAATAAAAAAAAACTATTTTTTTATTAATTCAAATACTCATACAATCCAACAGCTAAACTTAAAACTAACACGCTGACTATACGTTCTATATCAAGAGCTGTTATGTATCTTTGTTCACTCGCACCATATAAACATATTAACTACCTGTTAGGTAAAATGCTCCAACGAAATGATCTGTTTTTTTTGAATAAATCTATTTTTATTTAATTATCAATATTATTCTGTGTAAATTTCAATGTGCCTCAAATATGTATATTTTTTAAGTCTTAAAACATACAATTTTGCAAGCACCTGGCTAAAGCTTAGCTCCGATTAAAAGATCTGGCTTTTTTATTTTTGATGCGGTTTGCGGCGATTGACGTTGTTTTATGAGGAATAGAGCTGATTAGATTTTGGAATTAATCGGTAGGGTAGTTTCGAAAATATTTCAAAATATTAAAAACAAACTGCTTTCCAAAAAGCTTTATTTTTGAGATTTCTCAAAATCTACCAGGCCAAATCAGTTCCAATTTTCAGAAAATCTAAGTTCACCAAGTTCCTTTCAGATGCCGTAATCCGCGTTTCAATCAGTCCACCCGTTCAAAAGTTATGAGAGGTTTACATACACACACACACACATACACACAGCCATACGGACATCATTTTGGAAATCGTCAGAATAGCTTCCTAGGATCTCAAAACGTTGAGATCTGACAAAAACTCAAATTTCGAAAATCGGGGTGAAACCATTAACCTCCCAATTTTTGAAAATTTTCAATTTTCTTGGCGGAAAGTTAAAAATACATTGTTTTGTATCGCAATTTGATACTTCGCTAAGACCAATTTTTTTTTTCATTTTTTTCCATCATTGACCAACAAATTGAATTTGTTGATTAATGATATATTTTTTCAATTTAGTGGAAAACTTAGCGGGATGTCCACTTTTGGTTTTGTCAACTATTATTTTATATAATATTTTTATACTAATTAGATAGATACCTCTCATGAGCGGTAATAGTAATTAAGAAATTACTTAAACTATCGAGCGTCTATAATTTATAGTTTATCTGGAAAAAGGTATTACTATTAAGTATCAAATCCGAAACTTCATTATCACGCTACAGATAAGTTTATCAGTTATCTACTTTTCAGTGACCGAGGAAACTGATGTGAATATTGTATTACCTACATGCATAATATAAGAAAGAGTTAATTATGTGGTTATTTGATATATTGGAGGTTTCGGGTTCGCGTCCTCAAGTTACATTTAATTTTTTCTTACAGATAACACACGCGTACTCAATACACTATGCTTATTTACAAATAATATATTATAATATATTATATTAGCCGACGCGACTGAGATGAAACAATCAACTCACCAAAGTTTCAACATTATCGGATGAATGATATGGGGTGCATAGGAGACAAACAAACATTCACTTTTATATATAAGGATTTTCATAAATTTTTATGTTGTAGTTTCTAGTTTACACACTTTTCTATAAAAAATCCTTTTTAATTAAATCTTTGAATCAGTATATATTCTTTGCACTATACCTCCTATAATTTAACTGCTTTACATGCATGTATACAGACATGTAAAGTAGCCTATTATGCACTAGTGCAGTAAATTAAATGTTATTTATTTTTTATAATTATAAATAAAGACACATTCAATAAATTAATATTTTTGTATTACTCCCAGTAGATCGCTAAACCTGGGATTACCGCACGGTCATGCAAACAGTTGATTGTCTGTGCTTAGCAGACATTTACCTATCTACGAATTTATTATACAAAGCTTACTGATTAGACACTTCTCACCTCACGAACTGTCAAACATTTTGAAAATATTGAAAATGAACTGAAAAACAGCTATTTTGTAGGTGGTAAGTACAATAATATAGTATATATGTCGGGCGTAATGATATTATCACTCGTGTGACTTTTAAAACTCGCTGGCTTTCTTTTCAACATAATTTCACTACTCGTAATTATTATTGCGCCCCTAGATATACCATATAATTAAAGTGTCAGTGGCTGAGCACAGCCTGTACATTCGGAAAGTACCCGGATTGATTTATGATTTTTATTTTATTTTTTTTATTTTATTTATATAACGTCAAACGGACTCTGATGGAGGCAAATTTAACATGAGAGTCTTTCGTCGAGGAACTGGAGTTCTATTCTGGTCATACATTATTGCGATTTTCCATAGTTTCCAACTATAAATTTTCTATTTCTATGTAACGGGTCCAATGTGTATTGTCCGTCACATTACATTTTATATTTTATAATTTCTTTTATTTATATTTTATCATAAAAAGTATTACTGGTCTGACTCCATCCCTGAAATAAATCCATTATGCGATACCAATTATTAGTTACATAATTGCAACATGTTATATGAGAAATATAAGGGTTTATCTTTTTAGATAAACCTACACTTTCCGGTGCAGATTAGAAACTAGCACCTTGACTAATCATAAAGAATATTATTCTGCAGACTTCGTGTAGAACAGCCAACGGATATGGTTGCCTATTCGGATCTCAAGTAGTTATAAGAAAATACAAAAGATTGTAATACCATTATAATAATAAACTTATAAATAAACATAATTAAAATAAATGATTTTTTAAAAACAAAATATTCTGAAGCAAGAATATAACTGGCGCAGTCGGTAATTTTTTCAAAAAGGGGAGAGTGAGCGGAAATCACTTAACTCTAGAAAAAGAAAAATACGAACTAACGTTCAAAACAAATAAAACTAAAAGTAAAGTGAATACTATTCTACGAAATAATAAATAAATAAAACAACCAATAAAATAAATAACAGTATAGTAAATTAATATTAAGTGACAGTGAGCGAAAATCACTAAACTCTAATAATTAATACGAATGAATTTACAATTCAACAAATAATAAAAATAATTAACATTAAGTGAAACCAACTATATATTTTGAGCCCTTTGCTCAGAAGGCCGGTAAGACCTTCGCAACGTACGCAAGTAACGAAGAATCCCGTACAACAACAATCAACATCAACAACAATGCTACTACGAATAATGTAAGTCGTTTACTCCGTCTTATACTAATATTTTATCCTAACTAACAATATTGTAAAATATTTGAATCCTAAACTATTTTTGTACCAAAGTTTGTAAAAAATCAAATTGATTGTAGGTACTAGTGAATGTCGAATAACAACGCTATAAATTTAAGTAACCTCCTTGAAGTATTAGAAAGTTTAGATAATTTAGAAAAACCAAATAAAAATCAAAATACAATGGCACCCCCAAATTTCGATTTAAATTTATTAAAAATTATCCCAGAATTCAATGGCGATAACGTAATTCAATTACACAGATTTCTAGTTTTATCAGAAAAACTATTAACAACTTATGGCGACACCGCTAACCCCTTAAACTTTCAAAATGAAATTATATTTCATGGAATAATTTCACGTGTAACTGGTAAAGCAGCTAGATGTTTAAATATCAACCCAGTATCTACTTGGATAAACCTTAAAGAAACGCTACTTTTAAATTTTGGAGATAAAAGAGATAAAACAGATTTGGTATTCCAACTGCTCAATATAAGACACAAACAAGGACAAACATACTTACAATACCTAGAACAGATAGAGTCACATTTAGAAGTTCTAACACAGTACATTACACTACACCAAAACGAAAATGAAAAAGTTCTCTTGATTAATGAATACACAAACTTAGCCCTCGCTACATTGTTGAAATATATTCAGGAACCCATGGCAAATTATCTCCGTAACCAAAAACCAAGCACACTTACAGAAGCAAAAAATATCATATTCACACAGAGCCAGAACATTGGACATTATCCAACACAAAATGTCAATGCTCAACAACGTAGACAACAAAATACGTTTTCACCTAGAACAAATCATAACAATGTGAGCACATCAACACATCCCACGTATAATAATCCAACACAAAGACAAACATTTCCATCCCAACCAATAACAAACATCAACCCGAGACCAAATAATCAGAAATATCCAACTAACAGACAAGTATTTGGTAACTCAAATCAGAATGTCTTTAAACCTCAACAAAACAGAGTACTAGATAAACCAACACCTATGAGTACAACAACAACAATCCCTCAGAGAAGGAATTTCATTCCAAATTCAAATTTTCGTTATAATCAACCTTATCAAACCAGATCAAATGAACCACAAAAATTTGTATCACAAGAATTGTTTAATGCAGAAACATGTGACTTAACACCTATAAACGATGAAACATATCCCATCTCACATATCGATGATACACCTACACATTATAACGAAACCTATAATGAAAACTCGTATTATGACGATACTAACCCAGATTCTAACGAACCAAATGATAGTGATTTTTTAGACGATATCCTGAACCCAAACAACAACACATAAATACACCAATAAATACATTCGCAACATACGATAACGAACTAGGATACATACAAATTGCTAAACCAAAAATGAAAATTCTTATAGACACAGGATCGACTCGTTCATTTATAAAAAATAACGTAACACAAAATTATTTTAAAAATCTTATCATACCACATACGACACTCGTAACCGGTATTAATGGAACTACTTCTA